>CM031237.1:365902558-366479617 GCA_018340775.1 Taxus wallichiana var. yunnanensis
TTTAATCTAGTTTATAGTAATATATCAAATTTGTTATTGATATTCCTTGATAAAGGGGTCAAAGTACAAAAAGAGGGAAAAGACAATCCAAATGGTATTGCCCTCCCAACAACTATGTCAAATTTAACTTCGATGGTGCCTCTAGGGGTAAACCGGGAGGGTGGCGTTGGTGGCATCTTCGTGAGACTCTCATGGAGCTCCCATATTTAGTTTTGCGAAGCATGGGGTGTTTGCACCAACAATTTTTCTGAAGCCAAAGCATTGTGGAGAGGATTACAAATTGCTAATGACAAGTAGTGGGAAAATCTACTGATAGAAGGAGGTTTACTAATAATAATAAAGGTTGCTAAAATTGCTTAGGCAAGGCACTGGAAGCTTTACCTCATTGTTGAAGGTTGCTTTAAACTTCTTAATGGTATGTAAATCTCTCACATCCTAGAGAATATAACATGACTATTGACTATCTCACCAATTGGGGGTGGATCTAAAATTTAGTGGACCCCTTTTATTAGGCAAGGCGGAAATAATGGAAAAGATAGGTGCAATAATTAAAGAAGATGGGATGAGCTTGGCTGCTCATGTGGCTGATGAGCTGGCCTCACCTTCTATTAATGAAGGTAGCGAATAATTACTACAACTCACCTGCCTTTAGTGCAATATCTGGGAGACGCGTGCGAACGGATTTGGGCAGGTCTTAAGGCAAGTTTTTATAACAAGATTTTAGTAGTTTCCTTCCATCCAGATGGCATTCTCTCTGCTTGGTGAAAGGGATTTACATCGGTGAAATGGAGAAAAATACGAGTGAGAATAAAGGGAAGGCTAATGCTAGTAATACTATTAAAGAGATGTAGGAAAATTTGGTATATTATAAGTTCTTTTTGTCGAGTGTAATCTCTACTATTGCAAACCATCATTGATGATTCCTACCGTAAATTGAACTCTCCTGTTTGTAGGGTTTTTTTCTATATTAAATATATTAAAATAGTGAGGCATGAAGCCTCTTTTTTTGGCTGATAAAAAAATCTTCTATTGATATGTCTTGCTTAGAATTAGTGTTTGTAATTGTAAATTTCAAATTGTATTGAGAGTCAAGGCTTATGTGGTTTTCTATATTCCCTATATTTTAGTATTGCAATAACGTGTTGTTTTTTCCTCCTATTATAGCTTTAACCACATTGAATTTGCAAGCAAACATTTAGTTAGAATCAACACACACATATTCTTTTTTGCACATATTGTTTAGGGATTCTTACATATTTGTAATGCATCTCAAGTTGTGCTAAGAAAAGGGCTTAAGACGTTATTTTTCTCCTATATTTTTTTATAACTAGCTCCTGTCATTTTACTTTAAGACATTATTAATAAATAGGGAAAATGTAGTTATATTTTCTCTTTACTCTTAGTTTAAAAATTTGAATCTTCTAGAAATGGTCTAACTTAAAATTAGTGGCCTTCGGTTATAGTTTCAGATTGCATTGAGAATCGGGGATCATGAAGAGTTCTTCCATGTAGAATTATAGTATAAAAGTGTCAAATTTCCTAAGAAAGATTTGTTGTAGAATTAGAGCCTGTTGTTTCTTTTTTTTTTTTGCCCAAACCCATATAGGGATTCCTACCCATCTCTATGAAATTCAAATTGTATTGAGAATCAAGAATTATATAGTTATTTTAATTATGTACTACCAAATGTTTATTTATTTTGAAATATTTTTTCTTATAACTAACACAAACAAAATCTACTTTTTCTTCATATTAGATAAACAATCATTACTTTACGAGGTTCCAAAGGAGAAAGCGATTAGTTTCATGAGCTCTACATCAACATGATCGGGTGACTCCTCTTGAACCTCATGACATGACACTTAATTATTGAAGTATATATGGTAGGGATGGTAATACATTGGACTCAAATTTGCTAATATTAAAGAGACTACTCTAATCCCAAGGAAATTTATCTTGTGTTATTATTGTCTTTAGGGATGGTTAGATACATGATTCCTAAGTGAGAAAACTAGACGTTAACAACATGTGTTTTTATTTTACATTACTTTATCCTCTTATACACTCTTCTTATTTACTTTTTGGAATGACCAATTTAATCTTTTAGATTAAACAACATATGATCCAACTCTATATTTACCGTTATATCCTCCAAAAATCCCGAGATAGTACTACCCATTAGGGACATAACACCCAAGCGCTATTTTACCCTTTGGGTGCTTCTATCATTTTCTTGATTTTCAAATGTCACATCGTTTGACACATTTTCTAAAATATTTCTTATTACTTTGGGATGAATTTTCTTGTTGTTGATGATGAAATTTAAACAAGAGAATCATGTGTGTGCGTGCATGACTTACTATCATTAGGGGTTGGTGTAGAAAAAATATCACACACTTGGGTACATTTCTATGTCCTAAAAGCATACTAGCATTTACATGATTCCTAAGCGAGAAAACTACTAATTGACAACTATATTTGGCCTTTTATCTATGTTTCTTGTTTTCTATTTGGTCTTACACATCATATAGCCCAATCGGTACTTTACTTGCTTATCTTTCATGACTTTGAACACCAACGCCCATCCAAGATGCCGGCTTCAGGCGCCCTTGTCCCCTTTGGGCACCCTTGGCCTCTTTCCACTTTACTCACTCTTTTTGTGCCTCTTTTATCTTTTAGGCATCTTATTTTCTTATGGTTCATCCTTCCAACTATCAATTACAAAATTATAACAAGGGAATCATATAAATGCATAACTATGTGTTCAAAATAAGGGACCAAGCTATAAGTATCTATATCATCACCTAAGCTAGCATCCAAAGGCATCTAAAAGGACTAAAGGCATCCATCTAAAGCATCCATTCAAGGGACAAGAGACTGCATTTTCTGTATACACTACATAGGAAGGGGAAGTTCATTATTCCATCCATCCATCCATCTACAATATTACATCTAGCTATAAATGCATTATCAAGTGCACTTACACAAGAGCATCTTAGGGAATGATTCTTTCACACACTCACCATAACTACATAGAGTTTGAGATGTAGTGCAACATTTGGTCATAAGTTCACTGTGTCGAGGTGACCACCAATGTTAGTTTGACTCCCTATATTTCATCTTTATTTTTTTGGATTTGATGCAGTTTTATGGGTTTTATAGGCGAACACATATTTTTCAGGTCACAAGAACCTCGAAGATCATATTGCGACATACAAGTGACCAACAAAAAATATTATTGACACTTGTGTGACACAATAAAAACCAGGTTTCAAACATTTTCACAATCACGAGTGCCTAATAGTAGACTCTAGCACCTAGGTGCCCTAGTCCGACCTTCTCTCGAAAGCTATAGATTTTACAATGCATAATTGTGAAAGTCTACCCTCTCTATTCATCAATTTCCCCACCCGGATCTATTCTAGGAAAGCACAAATCAGCTAAGTCCTTATCTCTCTCTCTCTCTCTCTCTCTCTTTTGCACTTAGGGTTTCATATTTTATTAGCTTATTACTTGTGTCAAATTGTATCTAAGCATTGTATATCATAGTGTACATTTAGTTACTCTGTAATTAGGGTTTAACATAATTCTATTTTTGTTAAATCATTTGGTGATCCCATTGTATGTGTTAAAAAGCTTAGTGTGTTAATGTGAGAAATCAAACAAGTTTTCTTCCCTAATCTAATCTTCTCAAAAATACCTCAGATAAAGCAATGGATTGAAAGGGGGAGAGATATTATACCCGCACTTACCTACGAGATTACACAACTCCTGCTTTGATGTGTTGAATTTGATTTTGGATTTCTTGATTGGTTGCTTCATATTTGTGGATTCATTTGGACAACATATCCCCTTTGATTGTGCTTGGATTTTCTTGATGAAGATGAAGGATTTGAATGATGAATGATGATAGAATGGATTGATTGGATGAACAAAATAACAAAGGTTGGTTATGGATTTCTAAGTTTATCTAACTTTCTCTCATGGAGGAGAAGAGCCAAATTTATAGTTGAGGAGTGGAGGATTCAATGGCTAAGATGAAGCCATGTTAGATTTAGATCAAGGGTGGAGAGTGCATAGAAAAAATGTATGATTCTAGAATGGAGATTTATAGAATTTTAGAGAAGATTCAATGGAGAGTGGAAGGTTTATTTGAATTTTTAAATATGAAAGAGGGAAATCCAGAGAGGCTTCTAGAAATAGAAGCCTCTAGATTTAGAGGTGAGGATGTGATTAGCATTATAAATAGATTAGGTTGATAAATGATGATTAGAGGCGAGGTTACATGGAAAGGATAGGTGTAGGAATGTGTAGGGTAGGTGGTAGGTAGATGTAGGAATATTAAATTATTAGAAAATGTTAATAAGGGTTCTAATAGGATAATATGATATAATAATGAAATAAAAGTGATTAATGATAAGATGAGATTAAATAATGAATTAAGAGGATTAATAATGGAATGATGGGATAAAAGGGTAAATATGATAAAATGGATTAAATAATAATAATTAATCTTGTGATTAATTATTATATAGATGATGTTGGGATATTTGTAGGATAGATTAATCATGTCGACATTTTACCCCTCTTTGAAGGGTTATTATGTGGCAATGACTATTCAAAGAAAACAAAGAAAAGATGTTAGGATGGTGATATGATGCCTCATCGAGGGGTTCGGAGAGGAGGAACGAGAAGGGTAACCACTTGAAAAGAGGAGAGGCCCAAGTTATTAGATGAGAGAGGATTAGAGGATGAGAAGATTTGAGGATTCAAAGGATTAAGATTAGAGGATTAGAAGATAGGAGAGAGGATTAGAGGAGTAGGAGATAAGAGGATATTGGAGATATTGGATTTTAGATTAGAGGATGCCCTAGTCAATGATGTATGACAAGGGTGAAGATTCAGGATTGTTGGATTAGAGGATGCCCCAATCAAGGGGTTAGGATTTGGGGATTTTGGATTATAAGATGCCCCAGTCAAGGGGTTAGGATTGAAGATTTGGGATTTAGATTTAGATTTGGAGTTGAGGATGTTAGAAGATGCTCCATTCAAGGGGTGAGGATTTCAGATGTTGGATGCAAGTTGATAATATTTGGATGTGGATATTGATAGATTGATAAAGGATTGATTAGACAACATGATGAGGAGGTTAGATAATTAGTTAGATGATGATGAGGATTAGGTGTGGATGATGATAAGGATAAAAGATGATGATATAAGGGGGTGTGCTACCATAAAGTTCCCATTGTTATCATCATTAGCAATGTGATTAATGTGGCATAGAGCAAGATGCACCATGGTATAAAGACCGTGGTGACTGAATTGCCAAATACCCTTGTCCTTATATCATTAGATAAATGAATATTATGATGGTACTCATATCGTTGGACCAAAAAAGTGGATTTGTATCATCGGTCATACAAAAGAAAAAGAATCAAAAGGGACATCATATCATCAGCCAAAATGTAAATGTAAACAAATAAACAAACACACACATGCAAAAACACACACATTACATTTTTGTATTTTTATGTTCTTTTGTGAATTTTTGATTTTGGATGTTTTTATTTTTGGATTTTGGATGTTTAGATTGTGGTTTTGGATGTTTAGATTATTTGATGTGGGATGTTGATATTTTGGAATTGGGATGGAGGGGAATGGTTGAGATTAGGTAAGATGAAAGGATTCGGGATACCAATGTTTATCTAAATCAATGGCTAAATCTGATAATCCCTTTCTAACTCAAGGAATGTTCATCTCAAAGACATTGAAACATTTGATAGTGAACAATCATATGATGAGGATACCAATGTTGATCAAGAACAATTAGAAAAACTTACTAATTTTCGTCAAGATTTGCATGACAATCCTACACATATTCCACATATCCTCCATGCTTTCGTTGACTGCTAAGAACTCTTGAGATACTACTTCAATACCTCTTGTAGGTTCCTCCTCGCTGTCATGGCCTCCACTCAACCACTTCACATTCCTACCTCCACCATTACTACTACTCCACTCATTCAACCCAATGCTTCTAATACACAACCTGGATCTTCTTCCAACACTCTTGATTTAGCTTCTCTATATCAGGATCTGCAAACTCAAATCCATCAACTTCAAATAG
This sequence comes from Taxus wallichiana var. yunnanensis, assembly GCA_018340775.1. NCBI lineage: Eukaryota > Viridiplantae > Streptophyta > Pinopsida > Cupressales > Taxaceae > Taxus > Taxus wallichiana. The sequence continues at coordinate 365,908,686 of CM031237.1, forward strand.
CTACTTCTCATGCATCTCCATCTCTTGATTCCACCTTACTCCTTCACACTCCTTTTACACCCGTCATTTCCACTTATGCACTTCCTCCAAACTTCGTCACTCCTAAGTGCCCACCGTAACATGCCCGATTTTTGTAAGTTATCATGGTGATTATTTTCATAATATTATCAGAATATTTTGCTGAAATGAAGGAAAACATGTTAAGATATATTTTGATCTTAAAGGAATGTGTGCTTGTCTGGACTCTTGTATCGTAATTTGTTTACGTGGGACAACAAGTAATTATTGCTTGTATGTTTCTTTGATATGACAACAGATCGGTTGTATGTTTGATGAACTCTATTCGCTGATTGACAACACACCTTGAATCAATTCCATTGATCCAAGGTATCTTGTGGCCTTCTTGTAATCGCTTTGCCGATTTACTTTTAAACCAGACTGAAGGTTGATATAAATGTTGCAGCACCTGATTTTAGGTATGAATAGCTGGCACATAGATGCCAACGGAAAAGGTTCGATTCTCGAACCATACACTATTGTAATGCCAGACCCCGTAAGGCGATAAAGGCCTGGATGCGGGTGGCTCAGGTATGTGGAACGTGGGATGAAACGTCCTGCATAGCGCTGAATTTGGATGTCAGTCGGAAGGACTTGATTGGAAATTGATTAATTAAGTGCTAGGGGATTAGACCCTAATCTACCCCTAAGTTCTACCTTATACCCTAACTACTATCCTATGTGGATTTTTAAATTCTATAATGGTAAAAATAGATCTAAATCCTATTAACCTATGACCTAGATTTGAACACTATTATAAATCCTAAACTAATCCTAACCTAAGGAAGGGGACGCACAGACCCATGGGGATGGAAAGGATAAGGATGGAAGGAAATTTAATGGGCAATGAATGTGGTCCTTGCGTGGACAGCGCCAAGTTTGGTGGGAACAGGGAAAAGTTAGGGGCATCTAGTTAGTCATGAGACTAAACTCTGTTTTCATGCAAAATTTGAATTTGGCAATTCGCCAACCCGAGTCGGCGGTGGCGTGAGGAAAAAGGAAAAGGCAGAGCCTTCAATGCATTTAATTTTCTTGGTCTTTCATGACCATTGCCTTGGAAAGAGCATAGAGGAAATTTTGTTGTTCATTGTGTTCTTTCGGGTTTTTGGAAGTTGCTCTGCATTTGGTTTTTCACGGTTCAGTCGAACCAATTGTGTTTGATTGTTATCTCTGTTTTTTGGAAAATCTAAGGCTATTTTTGAGCCTATAGCGGAAGGTGATTGTTGGGAAGCTCACTGCTACTATGCTGCCGTGGAAGGAAATAACTCTGTAGGCATGGTTTTCTTCGAGCTTTAAGGAAGATTATCGGGCATGTTAAGCCCTTCTCTTTAAAGCGCTTGCTTTGCTTAAACGTCTCATTAAAACAACCTGCTCTTCCGATGAAGGGGGTTTTGGGTTTATTCAACTTTTTATCATGATTGAGATGATTTGGGTAGAGTTGTTTTTCTTTCTTTGTTGGGATTTGAGCTGTCTTTGCATAAGTATTGAGTTGGAAATACGACCTATCTTTATGTTGATTTGTTCGACAATATTGGGGATTGTTTCTTTCTTTGAAATTATAAGGAAATTATGCTTATGAATACTTATCTGTGATTTTTCTTTTGTAAAAATGGATGAACACGAATTGGGTAATCGTGGAAGTTGAAGAAAGTAATTGTTCTTCTTACTAAAATTATAAATGAACTATGTTTTCTCCTTGCTGTGATGGAAAGTTGATTTTGTTGTGTTTTATGGATGCGGTTTGATCTTCCGAGTTCGGACTGTTGTCGTGAATACGAACTTGGATTTGAATTTCTGTGCAAACAAATGAAATACATGTGAATTAGCTTGTTGTTTGAGACTGTTTTGACTGTACCAAGCTTGCACATTTAATACCCTATGCGGGTTTGCCTTGATAAAGGTATTGTTATATGAATATTGTATTTTTGGGTTCTGCACATCATTGTGAAATAGAAGAATGGGATTTCGGGTTGAAATGTCTATTGATAAGGAACTCGAACTAGGTATTTCTTTACAAATGGCATATTGAATGAAAATTGTACATCTTTGTGTGAGTTTGTTTGACATTTTTGAACAATCGTTCTATTATTAATATGGGTTTGAGTGTCATTATAAAATAAACACGACTTGGGTGTTCTTATTACATTTTGAAGAAAATGATTGTTTCCTTACTGAAATTATAAGGAAACGAGTTCTTCTTCTTTCTGTTGTTTTAGATTTTGAAAGAAATGGTAATTGGAGATTTATTGAGCATCATAGGTTCGGCTTGATGGAAGTGACAGTGGCATTTAGATTGTTTTCTGAAAGTCTGTGTTTTTTTTTTTGTACAAATGAAAGGATGAAATGATTCGTGTGATCTCTGATTTTGCATTGTCATTCAAATACGAACTCGACTTGAGTGATTCTTGTTGTGTTTGAAGAAAATGGGTGTTTTCTTATTGAAATAATTATAGGGATGAATTTTTCTCTTCTTGCTGTTTGAGTTCTGGAAATAGCAACAATAGAGCTTTACTGTACAATACGGGTTGGACTTGCTGTAGGTTATAGCAAAGTGCAAATTATTATTTATGAACTGTGTGCGTTCATAGGTATAGAAAGTCATGTGAATAATTGATTAAGCGACTGTATAACTGTTCATTTGGTTATAATACAGTGAAAGAAGTATGAATTCTTCTAGTACAATAAGAGCATAGTATGCATTCTTTACATTGTTTGTTCTATGATGGATACAATGTTTTACCAACTTGTTTTTGGTATTCGTATGAGCCTGATTTAAAGGAAGTATTGATAGGGATGATAAATTCTTCCTTGTTTTCATTTAAAGTTGAATATGTATGGAATTATTCCTTACTATTGGAAAGTGAATTCTGAATGGATTTTGTAAGTTTCACTCTGAACTGTTATCATTGATTGATGTCTCGTTTGGATTAATTTTCAGTACAGTCATGAGGAAAGGAAAAATGAATGTGAATGGATAACTTGGAATAATGATCATTTCTTCTCATATACAGTTAGAAATCTGTAATCGTTAAGGAACGAATTTTATATTGCTTGGGATTAAGCATCTATATTTTATTGCTATTTGCTTTTCTCATCTGTACTTGATTGCTTGAAATCAAATGAGTTGCATGAACTGAAAGGAAGGTTATTTGATTTATATTTTCAGTCAAATTTATCCTTTGAAATTATAACTAATGAAAGGGAAGGAAATTGACAGCATTTAATGTTATAACACAGCATACATACTTGTATTCCTAGTTCTTACAGATGTTGTAATATGGAATTGTTGAAGGAAATTACTTTTTGTAATGATTATTTAGGGAAAAGGACAGTAATCCTTTGACTGATTGGAATGGTATTTAGATGATTCAGTTGTCATGCTGTTCATTCTTTTTGATACTTAATTCTTGATTGATGTTCATATTAACGTTTCATAAAATCAGGGTTCTTTTATTGAGACAGTTAATTAAAAGCACCTCATTTTAATGACAAGTGCTTAATATGCCCGATTCAACGAACCCGATTTGACCCATGCAAGTAATTTTGCGAGATGGAACTTGAGTAAACGAAGACATGGTTGTTTTCTGATACTTCTTTTGATTGATGAAGATGGATTGTATTTGATAGTTATTATTCCTCTACGAGGAATTGAGAAAAGAAGAAATTACATTCTTCTATCTTATGAGTTGTAATGTTGTTTTATATAAACAAAGTCCAATCATTTGGATTGGAAAATGTATAAATTATGAAATGGATTGATGAATACAAATACAAGTGTGATATTTTAATGACTATATCAGTTTGATATTGTTGATTAAGTTGGGAATATAACATTATTTCTTGATTTGGAATTGTTCAAATGTTCTTGGATGGATTTAAAAGGAACTGACATCTATTCTTACCTAAATACAACTTTTACGTTGAAATGTGCAATTAGTTCATACTTGGGTTAAGATGAATTTTTAATTGACATTAAAAAGGATTAGGAAGAACATGTACTCATATCGGAAAGGTATTCGGGATTAGCTTGAAAGCTAAGGAATATCAAATAACTTAGGAGCAGCCGAACCTCGTATTCAGACTCCGTTAATAGCCTCGTATGTTAAATTCTAGAAAGTAAGGATATGGGAAAAACATATCCATGGTTAACAACCTTAACTATGTAAGGTTAAGGAGAATAAATGAATAAATTCATTAAGAGTTAGACCTTGTTTAAATGACGTCTAATAAGCTGGAATTGTGAATTTGTTTACAGTTGTGGAAAACTTGGTTAAGTTTAATAGGTTAAACTTATTAAGTCTATCGGTAATGGGCTGCTTAATCCAAGGATTAAGAAAAGAACCAAGTAGAGAAAATGCAACCCTTCGGTATGAAGGAGAAGATGCATAGTAAGCTAGAAGACGGATTTAGTCTCTCTTAGCTACATACAACTGTAACAAGAACGAGGATAAAGGATCAGCATGACTGCTTGAAAGTTGATCTTAAATATTAAGATCATAACCAAATCACTTGAGCTGGATGTGTACTCCTGAGTTAAATCATCAAGATTACATAAGCTGAATATTAAGTTCTTGGCTGGGGATAGGAGTGTGATCACGTATACAGAGTGACTTCGGAGGACTAAAGATAACTAGACACACGGAGTCATCTAGGGACGACACCGTATGTCTGCGTATCTTTAGTTACCATGAGTAACTTCCTATACTCGTTCATATTGCTAGTTGGAGTTAGAGTTTGACCCTAAATTGGAAGGACTGGTAGGGACCAGGAAAGACCATTCTAGATAACAGATGAAGTGAGGTGAAGGACGTATTCCATTGGTGTGTATCACATCCAGGAATATGATCATGCAAAGCATGTGAAAATCTTTGGCCAAAGTATCGCAAGTGCTGGTTGCGTTGTCCTAATCACCTAATTTAAGATGCAGGATGTCAGATGAATATCAGTAACAGATATTCAGATAGGCTTCTTAAATGGATCACTTCGATAACCGGAAATGGTAAGAGAACCTTGTATATATATTATACTATGCATGAATGAACATGAAGGATCGGTAAGTTGCCGAGTCATGAAATGAGAGATCGTTGAAACTCCGAGCCATGAAAATGGGAGATCGGTAGTTCTTCGAGTCATTTACAGCAGCATATGGAATCTGTTATATGATTGAATGGCACTGAATGTGTGTTCCATATTACAAATATGTGAATAGAGAACATTAGTTTTAAAAGGAAATTGTGTGATCCAAACTGCATTGTTTGGGCAGAGAACAATTATTAAAACTTGAACGTGTGTTTGAATTATATAATTCATAACAGGGAACGTTGTATATAAAAAAAAAATTCCCTTGTTCTGGTATCTTAAAATGGGGATGTTACACCCACCTTCAATGTCCATGGTGACCCTCAAGATCATCTTAGATATTTTCAAGTGGCATGTCTTGATTATGCGGATGATCATACTTTGTTAGCCAAGTTATTTCCTAGGAGTTTACAAGATTACGCCATGCGTTGGTTTTACGATCTACCTGTTCATTTAGTAACCTCATTTACACATTTAGTGATGCTTTTCTTACACATTTTTAAATAAATATCAGTTCTAAAATATCCTATGCTCAACTTGCACAAATCAAACAAAGATCTAATGAACATCTAGTTGATTATGTATTATGTTATAAGAACAATTTAGCTAAGATGACCAATATACTTGCAGATTTTGAGTTGCAAGATATTTTTGTCCAAAGTATTTTATCTCCATTGCAAGAGAGTGTTATCTTTGAAACCTCTCCCTCATTTGATCAATTATGCCATATGCTTAAGTTATGTGAAAGAAAACTCTTATCTATGGGAAAACTCAAATATCATGATCAAGCTTCATCTTCTAATCAGTTTAAAAGAAAATATACTTTCAAGCCATCTCCTAAGCCCACTAAAGCAAAATCTATTGTTAATGTTGTTTCTACTCCTAAAAATCTTTAATGGCAACCTCCAAAGCGTACATTTACAAAATTACCTTATGCTCCTCGTCTCTTATTACCATAACTTATTGAAATAAATCTTATTATGCTTCCACCACCACTCAATCTTGATCCATATTGCCCTCGCAACCATAATTATGACAAAAATTCTAGATGTGACTAGCATACATTTGTTGGGCATTCAACTGATCGATGTTTCAAACTCAAGCATCTCATTCAAGATCTTATCGACAACAATGAAATCAAGCTCCCTAAGCCTTTGGCATCTAAGCCGGTCAATGAAAACCAAAAGCTCAAAATATTCAAATATCCATTGCCTAAGCATGACAAGCAAGTTACTATTTCTTTAGCTAATCATACATATCGTGTTATGCCTCCTCCTTCATAAGGGCATTTTGATTTTCTAGTTGCTAATGTTGATTCATCTCCACCATTCATCACATTCTCTAATCACGATTATCATGCTACATTTTCTTCTAATACACTACACATCAATACTTCTATCAGATCTCATACTGTCAATAACACCATGATCAATCCATCGACTCCTATTGGTGTGTGATCTATTGCACTCCTCATCATTATCAACTATCCACTCTCTCAAATTTCATATCCTATTCCCAAATTTTATGGCTACATCAAGCTTCCAATTATAGTTGGGCCTCTCACCATGCTTATGCCATTCATTGTGGCACCTTCAATCGAAGGCTATGACATGCTCTTAGGTCTTCCTTGGCTCTACGCTGCTCAAGCTATATTTTCTATGAACCACTTGTGTCTCAAATTCATTCACAATAAGAAATTTGTCACTCTCAAATGTGTTCCACCATCCACAGCATTACCTCATCCTCCTCTTGAGGATGTCCTTTCACTAGTTAGAGCATTTAGGCTCCCTGTGCCTCTCAAATCTAAGGTGTATTATGCACCTAGCTTTCATATTCGCACATGACATAACCATTCTCATTGGTCTACTAATCCATCTTCTCGGCCTAAGTCCCCTAATCGGGAAGCCCCTTTACGTAGGAATTCACCACCTCCATCATCTCTTAGGTCTTCTTCACATAGGTGCTCATCACCACCTAGGTTTCCTTCACATATACATCATTAGTCTCATATACCACCGATATTAGAGCATGGTCACACGTCTTTATCTCCTCAGACATTGGGTGGAGGACCCTTTCCCTTCACTTTCATTGGCTAACTTACTCATCATCATACACTTGGGGGCATCATGCTTACTTCCCCCTTCCTAACATCATCAGGTGTCTATCATTTCTACTCATACACTTTGTGCTTCATGCTTTATATATATAAGCATCATCACACAACTTGATACACATTTTCTATCATCATTACCCTATGACACACTCTTGTGCTAAGGTTCACACTTGACTGTTGAGGGCATACTACATCCATGAACCTCACACACTGCATGTTTCACACTCAACGCTTCACAATACATCTTTCTAGCATTCCATTGTCACACGAAATAATTACCATATGACGCACTATAGTTCCATGGTTCATACTCGAGTACTGAGGGTCTAAATCTAAAATGACTCTCACCTCTTCTACACTTTAAGCTTTGCACTACATAATCTATCTTTCTAACATCTATTTTCAAACCATTTCCCGATGACACACTCTTGTTTTATGGTTCATTCTTGATTATTGATGGTATTTTATAAATGAACCCCATCTCATACACATCTCATTAGGGGGCACACCGCTCCTATCACATTCACATTTCATACCATTCCATCTCACTCATACACACATCATACTGCATATCTTGGTTACACTTATTCTTGCTTGCTTATACTAACATGTACACTTTGTTTCCCATCTTTGAATGAATAATTAGTATGTCAATGAATTTTATATATACACATGCGCATTCACTTGGTATTTATTTATGATTACAAAATTCCTATTGATATTTACATGCAACAATGATGCTTGGTGTTGTCTCGATTTACTAGTCCCACTGAGGCTCCTAGGGGCATCTAAATTTACTACTCTTACACATCACAGTTGCTATTGTTTCGTTATTTTCATACTTATTCTTACTAGCACATTACTTTCTAGTGATCTATACACACTTTGACATACTCTTTATCTTTCTAACATGATAACGGGTGCTTCATTTGCAACATTTTCCTTATAGGAACTATATGCCACCATGGTTGTCTATTAAACTTTGTTTGCCATTGCTTTCTCGATGATATTTTTGTGGGCCATGCCATTTATCTTTTATGCATACTTTGTATGATTTTGGCCGCTTCAAGGTCATGATTTTCTAGTGACATTGTGAGTGATGTCCCATGTTTGAAACCCTCTTTTCGTGGTCTATCTTATCTTCTTCTTTATTGATCGCACATTGTCTTCTACTTGCTACTTGCTTGCTTTCGTTACATTAACACATGTTATTAGCCATCTTGTTTGCATATGCCTTGGTTTATACCATGCACATCCCCTCCCCTATAGGGTATCCATTTCAGCTTAGTTTTAGGTCCTCTCCTTTGGACTGCATTCTCCTATAAGCGTCACATGCATCCCAAACAAGGGGTGACATACATTGGGTAAATCAATCACCCCATACAATAACTTAGAGCTACAGTTCAGATATGTAAAATAAAAATCAACACAAACAATAGTTACAAAAGTGAACCATAATCGACTTGGGTCCTCAATTCAACACAGACACTTGGTGCCCAGATTGAGACACTAATTCTTGGGTTCTCATGACCTCCCCCGGGTTCCTATGTCTTAGGGGAAGATATAATTACTTTCTCGATCAACACAATCCATAGAAGTTCACAAAACAATTTTTTTATAGTACATGCATAGTCCTCCAAAGAACAAAATGCATTATGTTTCCATTTCCATTGATACCACTTGAGAAAATTTGAAACTAATTAGTTACAAATCAGAAAAAATAGGGACACACCATCTACAATGGTGTTTATTTGGGAAGCAATCATGGAAGGAGAGTAACACTAGACCTCTCTCCCAACACTCTTATGCCGTGGCATGAGATTGCCCAAAAACTCACACTTGGTGTGAGATCGCCCAAAAAACTTGCACTTGGCATGAGATCACCCAAAAACTTTCTCCTAGCATGAGATCACCCAAAAAAATCACTCTACACAACATTTTTAGGACATATTTCTATCTTTTTACACTCATGTTCATCAGTGCACACTTTCCTTTTACTACTTTTACACATGTTTACATACTTTTACAGAGTTTTCATAATACATGACTTTGACTACTCTTTTGGCTCTTCTTTTCTGAGTCCATTATTAATACATAATAAGAAGCAAACCTACATCAAGCACAACAACAAGTACACCACAACACAACACAACACACTTCACCCCTAAGGTCACTTTCTCTTCCTAGCTTCCAAACTTTATTTTTACATCATTCCATGCTCCACTTGTCTCTTCGACACATTATTTCCATCACTCTCTAGGAAGAAGGTACACATATTCTAACTACTTTATATTATTGAGTATTCACTCAACAACATAAAGTGGGGGCAAATGTAGACACAAAATCATGCACTTGGGTACATTTCTAGGTCCTAAAAGCATACTAGCATTTACATGATTCCTAAGCGAGAAAACTAGTAATTGATAACTATATTTGGCCTTTTGTCTATGTTTCTTGTTTTCTATTTGGTCTTACACACCCTACAACCCAGTTGGTACTTTACTTGCTTATATTTCATGACTTCAGACACCAACGCCTAGCCAGGATGGCAATTCCTTGATGCCCTCATCCCCTCTTGGCACCCCCGATGTCTTTCCACTTTTGGGCATCTTATTTTCTTATGGGTTGACCTTCTTAGTTATCAATTACAAAATAGTGGAATCATATAAATACATAGTTATGTGTTCAAAATAAGGGACCAAGCTCTAAACATCTACTATCATCACCTAAGCTTGCATCCAAAGGCATTTGAGAGGACTAAAGGCATCCATCTATCATCCATTCAAGGGATAAGTGACCACATTTTATACATACACTTTGCATAAGAAGGGGAAGTTCATTTTGTCATCCACACATCTATCTACATTGTTAAATTTAGCTACCGCCCATTATCAAGTACACTTGTACAAGGGCATCCTAGGGCACAAATATTTCACATACTCGTTAGAACTACATGGAGTCTAAGATGTAGTGCAATGCTTGGTTTTAATTTCACTCTATTGGGTGACCACTAGGGTCAGTCTGAATCCCCATATTGTATCTTTCTTTTTTATTTTTGATGCAGTTTTATGGGTTTTGCAAGTGAACATCTATTTTACAAGTCATGTGTACATAAGCGATCATATTGCGACATATAAGCAACAAACAACCGATACCTCGAAGAACGACTATCTAAAAAAAAAAAAAATCAAAAGTCATAGACCACTCCCTCGAAGGATGACTACCCATGTAAAAATGCTTCCTGCATTGATTAGCCTTCAATAAAGTAAAAAATCAAAGGCATCCCAGGAAAGCTTCCCGTATTCATCAACTTTCCCATCAAAGAAAACTTCCCTCATTGATCAGTTTGCCTCAAAAATAAAATATAAAACTGGGACATCTCTGTATGAAACCATTAAAAAGAGAACCTACCCTCCCGCATAAACCTACATATGTCAACCCTTCTCATGTCCTAGGGAGGTATACATTTCACTTCCTTCTATATCCAAGATCCTACATGTAATTACCCATTGTTAGTCATGTGTTAACATTTGTCATAAGGCCAAGAGTACAAGTGCCTTCATCGGATCTATTCCCATCACATATCTATCAAATCCAGTAAAAGCAATCATTATGTGTTTTATTCTTAACCATGGTTAAGACACATTTTAAACATACAAACACCTTAAAATCAAACATCTATCAAACATCAATAATCAACATCTATCAAGACCACATCTCAATATTATATTTTCCACATCAAATACATCACATCAAAGTAACAACAACAAGCCCACCTTTGTGGCAACATCAATTTTGGTCCTTTGACCTCATCAAACCATCATCGGCTATCGTAAAGTCATATGTATATAGGACATAAATCCATTAGTCCCCTTGTCATTTGAATCTTTGGCCTCATAAGCCCACCTTTGTGGCAACATCAATTTTGGTCCCTTGACCTCGTCAAACCATCATATTTCCGTCATTAAAGTCATATGTCTATAGGACATGAACCCTTTGGTTCCCCACCGCTTGACTTCCGGAAACTACAATTTTGGTCCCTTGACCTCATCAAATCCATCCTCTACATTGGCAGCCACCCCTTGTTGTGTCCTATTTGGGGCACCATCTACCTCATCAAAAAGTCCACCTTCGTGGCCATATACTTTCGCATCCTATCCTGGACACCAACTAGACCATTGTCTTGACCATCTTCACAGTTTTGTGCATATTTTGATGTCTTCCTTTGGCCCTTTGGTCCCAAAGGATTTGTACATCCATACAACGGATTCCCTCTAGATTCATGCCTTCTTTGTAGTAGTATTCATTTCACGAGTCCATAGGCCATTAATGTCACCTCCATTGAGGTTGTGTTATGTTCCCTACCAATGTGTTTCGAAGGTTATTACCATGTTTAGCTTATGTTTTTGACATGATCATTTTAAACTCCAGGTCTTTCTTTGGGGCATCATTTTTCATTTCTCGTCTTCTCATCTTTCACCTTTCATCCATCTATCTCTTTCAAACTCGTGATCGATTCCATTTTAGGTCATCAATCCCTAGTTTGAGGGGGAATACCTCATCATATAACTCCGCATCTTTCAAATCCATATCTATCACATTTATTTTTTGTCTCGCGGCTTGTCTAAAATTACTCAACAAAAGGGGCAAATGTAGACACCTAAAATTAGCACCATTAATCCTTGTGTCCACATCCGCTAGTACCCCTTCAATATGAAATCACTATCATATCATATATTAAACCCGTATCCTAATTCTTATTCCTCCCGCCTAATATTTACTCCCTATAAATATTATCCTACACCCGTAAATCCTATTTTACCCCTTCCTAAACCACCCAAACCACTTACAAAGTAAAATTAAATGAAGACAAAATAAAATATACAACTTCCCAACCAAAATCAAATAAAGACAAAACAAAATAAACAACTTCTCAACCATTTCACAACCTCCCTAACCCACATAACCTCTTTCCAACACACACCCTACGTCAAAACAAACAAAAACATCGATTTAGGAAGTAGTTTCAACATTTTCCTATAAAACCTAGATCACCAGTGATCCTAACATATCGATAATGATAATAATGAATCGCTGGTGATTCTCTTTGGTTGTTAGCGATCCTAAAAAATGAGTTTCAGGCCTCCATTTAAGGTTATCTTGAAGTTTCTCAAGTCCAATTTAGGTTTCTCACTCTTTGAGACCTCACATTGCATCTTATTTGTATTATAGCCCTGTCATAGAGTTAGAGACAAGGATGATTTTAGTGGCGAATATTCGTAATATGACGAATATTCCATTTTTGAAAAAAATTGAAAAGGTGAATTTTTAAGGCGTGGGTCGGTGACTGTTTCGCCTAAAAATTATAGTTTAATTTTTTTTAAGGTTCAACTTCACCTACCTTGAAACTATCCCCTATATAATCCTAGATTATTCGCTAGGTAGAACACTACTAGCTCACTCATACCACTTGGGGGCATATGTATTATCAATTACAATAAATGTGCGACATGAGGGTGGAGGCTACAAACCCACGATAGGAGGGCGAAGGCTACAGATGCGCGACATAGAGTTTGTTGACGCGTGTCAGGAAGAGTTCATTGACGCGCATCAGGGAGAGTTTGTTGACACGCGACAGGAGTGCAGAGGAAGTAGACGCGTGATAGAGAGTTTGTTGATGTGTGACAAAATATTTTGTTGTCACATGACCAGAGGGTGGAGGCTATAGATGCATGCCATAAGATTTGCTATTGTGAGTGAACAACACCCTTGTTGACGCGTGTCAATAAGGTTGTTGACGCATGTTAGCGAGGTTTGTTGATGCGTGACAAAACCTTGTTGACATGCGACAATAAATCTCCTGTCGCGTGTCTGTAGCCTTCTGTCACACCACTTAAAAATTAGGCAAAAATTTTGCTATCGGACCCCCAAAAAATTCACCTTCCGTGAAACCGGTTCTAAGGATATTCGTAGGTATTTTCCACCTCCGATTTCTAAGAGGTCTCTTAAAATGAACCCTGGTTAGAGATCATTATAGCAACATTCAAGACATAAATAATCTCTTCTTCAACCTTTCAAACATCCAGGAATTGACTCAACAATATTCTTGCATCTACAATCCTCCTTTCTCGGGTAAAATCATCCTCTTATCATCATTTATCAACATATACAAGGTACATATCTTCATTTAGTTAATCATTATGTTTATGCATCATATCTAGGCCTAAATCAACCTTCTTTAGCATCCCTTTTGAGCTCTATCTTTGTCCATTGTTGGCTTGTACATTTTCACAGTGATCACTGATGATTCACCAGATCGCCGACGATTCCCATAATCAATGACGATCCTTGTCTAAAAGGTCTTTTGACCCATAAGATTTCTTTTTAGACATCCAAATCCCATCATTTATTACCGTAAGGCCCTTAAGTGTCTGTCTAGTCATATCAAGATCCTTTGAGCCATCTTTAGCACTCTATCAATTATCTAAATCAAATCTATCATCCTGCTCACCTTTGTGAGTACACAACCATCTATATATTTTCTCCTTTGAGCCATTTTGTGATCCCTAGACTCCTTCGGATCAGGTATCACCATTAGACCATCATATAGCCGCGGGGACCATGTCACCACCTTGCCTTTGCATTATTGGTTATATAATCTATTTTATCATTTTATCTTATTATTATCAGATTGATTTCTTGAACATGGATTGACATCTTGAAAGGAAATCCATTTCCTTCTAGGGACCTGGACTTTTCCGGAAATCTACCATATATCTATATAATCTATTTTGTTTAAGTGTCTTTGATCTATAGGTTTCGTACACACTGAAAATCAACACATGACCTTCAAGCGCACTCGACCTCCCAAGGTCGTGTCAGGGACAACCGATGAAGAATGATCATGGGAATGCTAATGGGAAACTATAGGAGATCTAGACACCAAGATCGGGTAGTATGAATTTCTGGTAGTTGAATTGGTTAAAGGGTAATTAGAGGCTAAGTTAGGTAGTATAAGTTCCCTATTGTAATCCTAATCTACTTATTGAAAGGACATTTATTAAATAAAAGGAATAAAAGAAATGAAAAAATAACTAACCTACTCTAATATTGTATTTTCTATTTCTAGAAAAATAAAAGAAATACACAAACAAACATTTTTTTCTAATTTAATTAAATTGCTTCTATAATAAATATAAACAAGTAAATAACTGGATATAGTTATTTCCTTGTGTTGGATAGATCTAAACTACTCTAATAAACAAAAAGATTTTCCAACTTATAATTGTGGATCTAAATCCTCTGTTCCACCTCAGAGACACGTGAAGAAGTAAAAGCTTCTCAGAAGCACTTCTTCCCCGGAAATTTCCCAGTAGAAGTAAAGAAGGATTCAATGGAGATTGCAGATTGAAATGGAATTGTAATTGATTCTAAACAAATGCAAAAGATTTCCTCCAAACAAACTTTCCTTATGAACCCACAGGGAGTAGAAGGAGAAGCAATCTATCACCAAAAGCTTTGTGCAAACAAAATGAAAGCTACAGTAATTACTTAACTATTGCAATGATTTGAATTGAAATGATTTACTACTTTAGTCAATAATGTGCATATAAATTAAACAAAGAATTCAAGAAAGCTTAAGGAAATCCAAGTACATCCCTAACTTAGAATTTGTAGTTTTGTAGCAAAGCCGGTTGTGGTTTACTCTTATGTCCCCTCAATTTCTTTTCCAACTTCAATGTTCAGGTGAGTTCAAGGAGCTGTGCTGGGAATGCAAAAGAAAAAGAGAAGAAGGTGCTGGAGTAATGGTGGCTTATTGGCAGTCTGGTAGAAAAGCAGGTAGAAGAAAAATAATGCAAGAGAAAAATTCTTGGTTGTGTAATTTATAGCAAGATCATAGTGGCATAACAATGCAAATCACAACAAAAATCTCCAACCAATGCTTTGGGAAGAATCCTGGTTCTTATAGAAAAATGGTGGGGAAATGGTCTAAGCCATTTGGTAGCCAAAGGATGCCACATCACAACAAAAAGGGGAGTTAACTGCAATTAGTCATCAAGGAAAGAAGAGGAAGTTGGTACGTATCCAACAAGCCTAAGAATAGCCAATTTGACCAAGAAATGTGTGCTAAAATCATGTTTGAAGAAATGACATGCATTTGTAACACACTAAACGAGGTTTTGGAAAAATTGCATGCAATCGTTAGTCTACATAGAGGGGCAATTGTGTGAATCGCTAGGCGGTTACATAACCGCCGTTGAGGGCTGAGACCGATGGTGGCTTAACCACCGCAGAATTTCCATAACTTAAGGCCAAAACTTAGGGAAAAGCTGTGAAAGAGATAAATGAAAGCAAGAAAAGCATGGAAAAGGTTAAGGGAAGCATACTAAGCCACATATATACATTAAAAAGAGGAAATGGGACTCGAACACCATTGGAAAAGATAATAATCATCATAGGGGAATTTTAACCATTTCCATCAATGTAGCATGTATAAAATTGGGTGTGTACATATTGCCCCCTCGGAGAAGTGTTCTAACCATGAAGAGGTGTGTAACGTAGAATCTGAGTATGATGTTCCCAAAATGGGGAGTTAGAGACTATACCTGACACATTCGTGTGTTGAAATGATGCCAATCCAAATTCCCACTACCTACAAGAAAATAACGAGAATCAAGTGTAGATAAATATGAAATTGATAAAACATACTAAAACCAAAATGACAAGAGGACTTACCATATCCACGGGGATAGAAATATACCCATGCCAACACTCTAGCCCTGCAAAACACACACACACTAAAAATAGAGTTAAAACATACTATATATAATCAAAACCACTATTTTTAGAAATCATTTTGACTCACACACCTAGCGAATGGATTAGATGTGACAATTTTGCGTGAGAGTACATTTGATTCGAAGAGTACAACGACGTGATGGAAGCCCCACTAGCGGGAGGAGCAAGTAGCTTAGAGACGAGTAAGTTATCCATATTTATTTGTTTTTAACCTATAATGTGAAAAAATTGAAAAATTTAATTTAGGGGGGGTTATTTTTGATAATTTTGTAGTAGAAACGTTCACAAGGGGGCGCTAGGTAGATTTGTCTTTTATTTCATCAAAAATGGTCAATTTTTGTCTTTTTTTGAACTTTTTACATTTTAGGGTATGACCCGTCACTTTGAGGAAACCGCCTCTCCACACACAGTGGCGATTACTGCAACCACCACTCTATGGAGAGGGGTAGTTGCACAACCTCTCGCGATTTTGCATGCAACCGCCGCCTGTGCTTGTACACAGAGGGGAGGTTATGTAATTATCAGAGCAAAGGCTTATTTTGACTAAGTACAAAGATTTTTTTGGTTTTTGTGTTGTTTTATGATGTTTTTGATGAGCTTATTATGTGTGAGATGTTTCTAAATTACTATTTTTAGTTGTTTTGGTGAATGCAAGGCCCACATATCGATGAAGTAGGACTAGGGAGTGTGATTGGCTCCCGATATCTTGGCTGGTATTTCTCGGGTAGAGAGAGATACCCTACATAGAGCCAGGATATGGAGGATATCCCAGCCACCACTGGTTGCACATCTTGGTTATTTGTTAGCTGACATACTTAGTTATTAGGATGTAAATTGGAACACTTTCTAGTTTCCTGGGGTTAGAGGAGAGTCGACCATTACTCTTGAGGATGTATACGAGATTCGGGTGTTCTATGATAGGTAATATGCTGACTTTAAAGAGTGCTACATTAGTGGTATAGTTCCGTAATTGGGCATCATATATGGGAGATGCATTGGTGCACGATATCAATGCCAAACATGGCATGAGGCTACTATTAGTTTACTCCACCCCCATCCCTGCCTTGTGTAAGGCCATCATTGGCATTTTGGCTTCGTATTTGGTTAGAGACAAGGGCGGGGATACATTACTTTATTCTTTGGGCTCCAATTGTTCAGAGCATAGAGGAGTATGGCTGCAACTACTACATGGAGGATTAACATACTTGGTTCTACCTACCATGATCTATATAGAGTTATTCGACTAAAGGGAAAGGCCCTTAGTCATCCTACACTGGTGACCAACTAGGTTTTAAAGCGTATGATCCCCTACTAGAGGGGTGTTGGGGTAGACAATCCCGAGGCTATCGAGTAGCTAGATGAACATTTATAGTCCCCCGAAGGGGCATCAATAGCTCGCTAATTCACTTACTACGATGACATGATTTCACATCCGTATTAGGACATGATCGATTTATGGGGTGAGGACTTCGTTATTGTGGTGGCATATAACACCATTACAAAGATGAAGGACATGAATAGCTAAGTGCAGATCCATCTAGTTTAGAGGGTGCCCCAACTCCGAGGAGGAGGTGCACGAGAAGGATATTGATACTGAGTGGATGACCATTAGAGAGGCTTCCTGAGTGGTGAGGTCTAAGGTTAAGGCTGAGGTAGAGAATCTTTATTCAAAGGAGTCTCTTCCACTTGTTAGAGGGGGAGACGAGCGAGTTAGTCATAGGACAATGAGTGTCTTCCGAGGAGATTGCAAGCTGAGTAGGTTCTTGTAGCAGCGCTGCCACCACCTCGCATCACTAATAGACCCATCCTGGTGACCAAGAGATCCGAGTAAGTTAACACTCTTCTCTCAACTCTACTATTTAGATTAGAAGTGTTAGTGAATTATGCATTGTTCATACATACATACATACATATGTACATACATACACACACACACACACACACACATATAGTTTTTCTAGAGTTTTCTAACTTGCAATTGTTTTCTTTTGTTTTTAACCACCGTTGTGGTTGATTCGAGATCTTATTCGGAGTATCCTTATTAATACTTTTGTGCACCCCATGGGCATGACACGAGACAAGTTACTTGTGGACTTAGGGAAGCCAATCATGGTGGGGTGGCACATTGATGTATTTTCTCTAGCATGGATTGTAGCAGGAGAAGTGACCAAGATGAGGACTGATCTAGCCTGTGTATTAGATGACCGAGAGAGGAGGCGGTGCAAGAGCATTACCGCAGCGAGGGCACCACCGGAAAATCTCCTAGTTCATCTTCTCATGATCACTCTCATATATCTAGGCATGAAGGCTCTCACTCCCACCATATCAGCCGTAGTAGGAGCCTCAACCACGCATCTTCATCTGAATCCCGTAGAGAGGGATTTCCATAGGCCTTATTACTTTAGATTGTTTTTGATTGTATATACTGATTTTTTTGGGATTTTTTGCTTATTGCAAGCGTTTTGATCACACTTAGAGTGTGACAAAATTGTATAAAAACTTGATTATATATATATATACACACACATATACATATACATATACATATGAATCTTTTTGGTTTGGATATCTTGTACAAGAGTTTATCTCCTTGGACTACTTCACTTGTGTACTCTTAGATGCTCAAAATTTCTAATGTTTTATATGCTTTTTGAATGCATGCTACAAATGATGATATGTTAATAAAATGACTTCTTTTTGTTGTTTTTCTTTATATGATGCTTATGCAAATACAATGTAATCGAAAATTTGGTTTTCAAACAATATTTAGTACTTCTTGTTTTGTTGGAAAAATGTGATGAATGTAATAAAATAAGAGAATGAACTCACTCCACTTCTAACTCCACACAACCAGTAAGATGCAAGGGCTCAACACCAAGAGCTAGAAGGGATGCAATTTATATGAATTTTATGAACGTAAATGGTGAAAGGAAGACAAGATTTTGACAAAATCCAATTAGGAACCTACAACCTAACTCCACACATAATTTACTACATAGTCTAGAATATGATTTACTTGCAATTTTATCTAGACTTAGATCTATAGATGGCCTCTTGATTGAAAAAATTTGGTTTTAAGGTTTTGACTCTCTTAGAACATATACATCTAATTCATTTTCTTGGGATTTGAAATTTCAAAGCACTTTTTATTTGCTAAATTGCTTATACCTTACTGACTTATTATTAAATTACCCCCTACACCTTTCCCCATGCTACCAATAAGAAGCATCAGCTCACCAAAAGGGACAAGATATAGGCGAGTAAGGGCACTTCCCTCCTTTTCCAACCTCATGCCACTAGTATGAGGCATGGACTCATCACCAAAGATTGGTAGGGAAAGGAAGTGTAGTTTTATTTGTAAATGAAAGGTTTTTGTATTTCTGATCAACTTATATAATTTTTTTAACTTTTAGTTGTGCCTTTGGGAGGGAGACCTTTCCCCTAGCCTCAACCCCACATAACTAGTAAGATGCGAGCGCTTATCACTAAAGGCTGAGATAGGCAAACAAGCCATCCAAGTAAAGTGTTTAGAGTGATATTTCTACCAAAGGTGTTTCTTGGGAAATATGTGACATCAGGAAGCTTCTAGAACAGACAATGGGAAAAGACACCTACGCTAGAAGAAAACTATGGGAAAAACCAAGTATACAGGCCTTGGAAGGATAAATGTCAAAAGTTTGTCTAACTTGCTGAAATGATGAAGTGATTAGAACTGTTGATGATAATATGGTGGATATTTGAAGAAGTATGATTTAGTGTTTTTGCCAATATTTAGAAGTTTTAGAAGTTGTTTGAAAAATAAGTTTCTTGACTACAATTTTACAATATGATCTAACAAATGAAATGCAATATGGATGTAGTATGTATAGGTGGAAATGTAAATGAACTATGTATGGAAGTATTTAGGGTGAAGCCAACTGATGAATGTCAAACTCCTCACCTCCCAAGGTACACAAATGATATGCATGATCTTTGAATTTTCCATTCTCTTGACAAGGGCCTACTACCTTAGGTTTAAACTTACAACCCTTTCCTACAGCTTATATATATTTGATCATCTAACCTTGGCATGAATATTTTCGTTTGAAAGAGGTCTTTGTGAACCTCTTTGTCATTTTTGACATATTGTATTTGTGTGAGCATGACTACGCTACTCAGCTCCATTCCCCACATAGGGAGTAGTGGTTATATTTGACATTTGTTGTGCTATTGGATTATGTCCCTTAGACACCATAAGCTTGGTTTTTGACATACTTGTGTCTAGACCTAGGTTCGGAATAGAGGAATCCCTAAATATGGATTTGGATGGTATCACTTCATTCTCAAAATCCTCTCCTTCCTTCGTTATTTCTACCATGTCTACGCCTAGACCAATGTCATCGACAGGAAGAGAGGTTGTACCAAGGAGGTGGCCCACTCTTCGTGGTTTAAATGGGAGGAATATTGACTTATCACTCTCTAAGAGTTTCATGATCTCTGCTATGGTTTTAGTGGATGTAACTTCCATGGATATTGATTTACCCTTGTGTGTTTTTCATTCCCTCAAATGTTTTTGGGTTGACGACTTCAACCTTTGGAACATTCGGGGCGGTCATGACCAATGTTGTTGATTGAGGTGGTTTCTTCAATTGGTTCACAAGGATAGCGCATATTTTGAATGGACCCCTAGTTTCTTCTTGAGATTTTCCAAATGTATGTCGAAGGGCTTAGGATCCCCTTGAGCAATGAAGACCTTTCCCAAGTGGAGAAATCTAACCTCTTGGAACAAAGTGGAAGGAATAGCCTTCATTTGGTGAATCCAGGGTCTACCAAGGATCATGTTGTAATTTGTCTCCTTGTCGATGATGTAAAACTCTGTCAAGATGGTTTTTGGCCCAAGGGAGACAAGAAGAACTATAGTTCCAATCGAGGTAGCCTTAAGACTGTCATACTCTTGTAACATGTTTCTTGTAGAGGATCAATTTGTTTCCCCATATCCCAACTTCTACAAGAAAGATAAGGGAACCACATTCACATCAACCCCATCATCGATCATGGCTCTCTTAACGTAGTTATTATAAACCCATACCTACAAATATAAGGTAAGATCCCTCTTTAGGTAATTTTGGCATCAAAAGGTATCTTGTTTATATCGAAAACAAACCCAAGTATCCCTATCACTCTTCCCTAGAGGATGTATGTCAAAGTCAATATGATTTATTTGAGCTCCGAAGGAGGTGTAACATGGATTAGATGACCAAGACCCAATGCATCAAGCAACACAGATCGATGTGTAGGGGAATTCTTCAACAAATCTAAAAACAAGATGTGAGAAAATCATTGTTCAAATCGATATCAAAACATAGGATCCTACCAATTTTGAGATTGTAGGAATGTCATCTTGTGAGAAGGAATGAGTGGGGATGGGTTACAAAACATATTTCCTTGTCTGAGTTGTTGCATTAATTTATGGTTTAACCTCTAGCTCAACTAATCCCAAAATCTTTGTATTGTTGTTTAAGCCAAGGTTGGGAGCAACTCAAGAGTTATCAAAAGTCAAGGCCTCATGGTAATTATTCCCCACAAGAATACCCTTGTTTATGTTTTTAGGATTCACTTTAACATCTTTAGGACGTTTAGGGAACGGGTCCGAAAGATGCCTAGGTTTGCATTCTGAGGTGTGAAAGGTCCTATATGACCAAGTTGTGAGGTTCCTTCAGGATTTGCTCAAAATTAGTCTACAAAGAGCTGCCTTTGATTCTCGAGGAGTCTTTATATGAACTTATTACAATCCCTACAAGTTCTAGCATCATTACGATAACACGATGAAAACCACAATAAAGATTGGGGTCGTAGTCTCTTAGCCTTTGATTCAAGTTTTGTTGTTGATTATAACCCCGATTTTTGTTTTAAAATTGGTTGTTATAACCGTGGTTCATTTCCCCTTGGCCAAAATTCTGGTGTTGGTCCGAGCCTTGGGTTTGAGCCTGTCGAGGAGGGGAATGATTGACGTCAACCATGTTAATAGAGGAAATAGGGTTAGGGATTCTTTGATTTCCGTGTTATCGTTTTTGTTGTTGTTAATATGTTTGTTAGTAATACCGTTGTTTGTGAAACCAAAATTCTTCTCTTGATCAATAACACCATCCATGGTAGCACCGTGATTATGATTCAAGACTTTAGGCCCTTGGTTGTTGGATTCGTTGCTTTGATGACTTACATTGTTTTTATTAGGGGATACCAATTTCCCATTGAGACCATAGGTCTTATGCCCACTATTGATAGCGGCTTGGTCGATTCGAAGCGCACCTTCCAACACTTCCTCGTAACTACGGAAAGGAAACTTCTGGACTTCTTCCTTGGTCTCTCGATTGAGAGAGTGAAGGAAAAGATCACAAAGTTCCATTTGGTCCATGTTAGGTGCACTTGCAGAGGAGTAAAGAACTTGACGCCATCTTTGAATGAAATGTGTGGCATATTCATTTTGCTCTTGCCTAATATGCAGAAACTCCCTTATTCCTGTTTGAAGTAACTTGTTCATGTCAAAAGCTCTGATGAATTTTGAAAAAAATGTTTAAAGGAATGTATATAATCTTATGGGATTTGATAGTACTTATCTAAAGTGATCCCCTCAGGGGTTTTTGGAAATATATTAGCCACCACAACATCCCAAGGAAGCAATTCCACAATGACAAAGTAACATAGGCCTTGATATGAGCATTTGGGTCTCCTTCTCCCTTAAATTTAGGAAGATCAGGAAATGGGCATGGAAGCATGACACCCCATATGGTAAAGTCAAGGGGTTATTTCAAATACTCAACATAAGTACCCATTGTGTAAGATTCCACCATTGAACCCCCTGGTGAGGAGGTGGAGGAGGAGGACTCATAGAGGCCGCATGGTAGGTGTTAGATGGAATGTATGGATCTCCTTGATATGATGTATAAGGAGTAGGGAAGGTATATGGGTCCATTTGGGGGACTTTGAGTACACATGCAAGTAAGGTGGAACAACACTAGGAAATGGGTTAGTGGGCGTGAAACCAAGGAACACTTTGCATTCTTTAGATGGAGAAAAATTCAAGAATGTAATTTTGGATAGCCCTTGCATAGGATAAGCATGAGAAGTGTGAGGGCCCATCCCTAGGGTGTCAGATCCTATGCGAAGATCACCCAGATTTTACTAGACTAGATAACCTTGTTGCAAATGATGTTGCATTGGTTGTGCATTGATAGGGGTGTATCCTTTATTGTCAATGGGATGCCCCATATTTTGACCTACTGCATAGGTCGGTGGTGAAGGTTAGGCACTCTCTAGTTCTCTAATCCTCCATATTAAAGTCAAAATCACATCATGGGATGAGGATTGAGGCTCTTAATTGGGTGCCTGCTGTGTAGGGTTTGGTTGAGAGGGCACATGATATCCTCTTATAAATTTTTCAATGTTTTCATTCTTGTTTTCCTTAAAAATAGGAGTCTTAGGATAGGTTTTGATACATTGTTATTGAACATCTCAGAGGTGTGGATCTTCATCCTATCTAAGGACTCGTCTATTTTGGGAAGAGGGTTAACAATTCACGCAAAAATGACATCTTTTGTAGATTGCATGGCAATGTGAGGTCTTGAAAAAACTCTAGGATAAGGATTTGTTCCACTCGCAAAAACCATGTTGTTTGAATCGGATTAACCATATTGCATGTTTAAAGGTTGATCAACCTCCTCTATCCTCACATGACTAATGGGGTGTGAGACATAACTAGGGGAGGTTTGCACGTTGTTGGTGTAATTATCAGCCCATCCAGAAAGGGAAGGGGATTGTTGTGGTTGAATGTTGGTGTAGTATCTATCAAATCCAAATGGCCCACCAAACTCTCTACTAGACATATTTTAGGAAGTATAAAATACCTACCAAAATAGGGGAAGAAATGGAAAGGTGAGGTAATAACAATGAAAGAAAAGGAAATAAGAAGGAACTAGTCCTTCACGTCGGGTTCACCAATTTGTATGCCATAAAATCAACACATGACCTTCGGGTGTACTTGACCTCCCAAGGTCGTGTCAGAAAATTGATGAAGAATGATTGTAGGAATGCTTGATGGCAACTATAGGAGAACTAGGGACTAAGATTGGGTAGTATAAATTCCTAGTAGTTGAATTGGTTAAAGGGGAATTAGAGGCTAAGTACGGGTAGCGTAAGTTCCCTATTGTAATCCTAATATAATTATTGAAAGGAAATTAATTTAAAAAAGGAATAAAACAAATAAAAACAGTCTAACTAACCTAATCTAATATTTTTTTGTATTTCTACTTCCTATAAAAAAGAATAAATACACAAAAACTAATTTCTCCTAAATTAATTAAAATACTTTTATAATAAATCTAAACAAGTAAATAACTAGATATAGTTATTTCCTTATGTTGGATAGATCTAAACTACTCTAATAAACCAAAATATTTTCCAATTTATAATCGTGGATCTAAATCCTTTGTTCCACCTCAGAGACACGTGAAGAAGTAAAAGATTCTCAGAAGCACTTCTTCCCCGCAATTTCCCGGTAGAAGTAAAGAAGGATTCAATGGAGATTGAAGATTGAAATGGAATTGTAATTAATTCCAAACAAATGCAATAGCTTTCCTCCAAACAAAATTTCCTTACGAACCCACGGGGGTAGAAGGAGAAGCAATCTATCACCAGAAGCTTTGTGTAAACAAAATGAAAGCTACAATAATTACTTAACTATTGCAATGATTTGAATTGAAATGATTTACTACTCTAGTCAATAATGTGCATACAGATTAAATAAATAATTCAAGAAAGCTTCAAGAAATCCAAGTACATCCCCAACCTAGAATTTGTAGTTTTGTGGAAAATCCGGTTGTGGTTTACTCTTGTGTCCCCTCAGTTTCTTTTCCAACTTCAATGTTCACATGAGTCTAGGGAGTTGTGTTGGGAATGCAAAAGAAGAAAAGAAGAAGGTGTTGAAGTAATGGTGGCTTACTGGCAGTCTAGTAGCAATGTAGGTAGAAGAAGAACAATGCAAGAGAACAATGCTTGGTTGTGTAATTTATAGCAAGATCATGACAACATAATAGTGCAAATCACAACAAAAATCTCTAACCAATGCTTTGGGAAGAAGCCTAGTTCTTATAGAAAAATTATGGGGAAATGGTATAAGCCATTTGATAGCCAAAGGATGCAACATCACAACAAGAAGGGGAGTTAACTATAATTAGTCATTAAGGGAAGAAGAGGAATTTGGTACGAATCCAACAAGCCTCAGAATAGCCAATTTGAGTAATAAATGTGCGCTAAAATCATGTTTGAAGAAATACACACATTTAGAACACGCTAAAAGAGGTTATGGAAAAACCACATGCAACCATCAGTCTACACAGAGGGGTGATTGCACAATCACGGGGTGGTTACACAACCGCCACTAAGGGAAAACCGGTGGTTGCATAACCATCGGGAAGTTGTGTAACCACCACGGCATTTCTGTAACTTAAGGCCAAAAACTTAGGGAAAAGCTTTGAAAGAGATAAACGAAAGCAAGAAAAGCATGGAAAAGGTTAAGGGAAGCATACTAAGCCACAAATATACACTACAAAGAGGAAATGGGACTCGAACACCATTGGAAAATATAATAATCATCATAGGGGACTTTTAACCATTTTTGTTAATGTAGCATGTGCAAAATTGGGTGCGTACAATTTCTTCATCGGTGAAAAGGAGTTTTATCTCATCAAAATCAACATCGCCTATCTCACGAGTATCGATAAACCCGTCGTCTTCTAAGGTTAGTTAGTTTTTTTATTTCACTTCATTAATTTAAGGTGGGAAATCAAAACTCTCTCGCTACACTCCTCTATGAAATGAGCCATTGCAAGCGTAACCTTCTCTGCTTGAGGAATGTGTACGAAGATTAGAGCTTTAATCCAATTCTCTCAAGTACTATCGATACATTTGTATTTTTGAACCAATATTGATGCTCCTTTGAAATGTTGGAAATAACATATATGAACTTTGTAAGAGATTCCAAGGTGTCTTCATTAAAGAAAAATGGGTCTCCTACTTCTTTTTTACGAGAACCTTGAATGGCTTGAGGATATCATTCAATGAGATGTTTTCATTTATCGCAGTACTCCAAGCTTTTGTACTTCCTTGTTGATGTCTTCCTGCATCTTTGAAGTGATATCATCACATGAATCCAACTCATCAAGAGCATGATTCAACATCTCATATCGAGCAACCAAAGTTTGGGACCAAATTGGAGACATGTTTTCAGATACAGAGTTGAACACATTTCTACCTACCAATATGAAGAATTGATGTTTCCCATCTTAGTTACCAGTGGAAATACCTGATCCCAATGCTCTTTCTCCTTTTCAATATCATCCTTAGTCATATTCACTTTCACAATGGTGGCAAACATGAATTCAAAAAGTGAAATAATTTTTGGAAACAAGGTCCTACCTTTCTCAAGGATTTTTCTCACCCACTTGTCACTAGCTCTGCCTTGGGTTGTGTAGCCATATGTCCTCTTGATTGATTTTGGATCAAATCTACTGATAGGAGTGAATTATTCAGTTGGGAGAGATGGGATGGAATTAGGCTCCATGAAGGATTGAACATATGAAGTGAGAGTTCTCATGTGTTCTTCCAATTGTTCAATCTTCTCCTTGTACTCCTCATTTCTTGCAAGAAGGTGAGTGGAAGATTATTTGAATAGATGAGCATCTCCTTCATGTGTTGTTGGCCCTAGAGGAATTATGGTCATTTCATAGTCAGATGGGGTCATCTCACTAATGGGATTTACCACCTTCGGCCGAGATACTTCCACATACTGATTTCTGAGGCACCAATGAAGAAACGAGAAGTAATTTGAGCTTTCTTACCTTGTTTTTCTTTCACCATCATTGATATGGATTAAAATTAGGTACCACTACCTATTGGAATTTGTGAGTCTCTCATCTAATCATTTCTTATACCCATGGGAAGATATCCATTGTCTTAGGTTCAACACTAGGTATGATTGCAATTTTAAGATCGGTGTGAGATGTTACATCTTGCATTTGTTGAGTTTGCTCGGCTATAGAGGAGGAGATGTTTGCAAACTAATGTTGAATTGACAGATGATAAGGATGAATATCCCCTGTTCTATATCTTATACAAGTTATTGAATGACTCTTAATATATTGTGCAACCTCATGTAGTGGGGAACCTTGGTTTTCATTAATTTCCTTTTAGTAGGATTTCTTGAGTGAGTAGAGATCGCAGTCCTCTCGATTGCCTTCCCAGGAGGAAAAATGATATGTCTATCTTACGATGTCCGAAGAACACCTAATTCAATGAGTGTAGCCCTATTTTATTAAACCATTCCTTGGATCTTTGGATGACTACCGCAGTTCTTTCATTGATATCCCTTGACTTACAAATGCTCCACGAGATCTAAGGGAGAGGCAAGCCTTCACTACTTGGTATTCAGGATCATACAACTTAGTCCCATCATCTTCTATACCATCCATGAACCAATCAAATATGAACTTTCTCATTTGGTTGATGGTCATTCTCATGTGATCTCAATTTCTTACCTCAAGATCATCCCAATAATTGACCCAATAATCCTCAATTTGGGGAACATGGTGCAAATTAGGAAGATGGAAGGTCTTAGGGTTGCTTTGAATGTAAAAACTGCCTAGGTGTATATGAATAGAGGTTGGGGAAAATGGTGTCTCAAGATTTAAGGCATCATTGACATTCTTGTAAGAGAAGATTCCAAGAGAGATAGGAAATGACACACCTTTCTTTTTGTGGTTCTTGAGTTTTCCACTGACATGGGCAAGCTTCCTGTATAGCTCAAACATCACAATCTTGTCACTGAGGTATCTTGGGAGCTTGCGAGGAGTGAGGTAAAACCCTGAAACTATGATATATGAGAAGGTTGAGAATTGAGTGAAATAGGACCCATATCTCTCGATCAATGTTGCTATTTGAGAAGATAATCTTAGCTCTGGGTTACTTTCCAGTAATTGTATGATGAATATGGTGAATGCATCATTCGACCTTGAAAAATGATGATTTCTTTCCTTGAGAATTAGTTGTGGGTACCTTTCATAGGCGGGGGCCCTCTGAAAGACATTTTGAGTAAGATTCAATCCTCTGAATGGTCTTGTACTCGCGTGAGTGTATATCAAATATGATGTCATTACGAACTTTTTGGTGACTTGCAATTGAAGCAATTGATGGTGGATGTTATCACTTATGATTTGTCCCCAATCAATCATCTGATTTCCTTCGATGAAAATGAGGATGAATTATGCCATCCAATCTTGAAAATATCTTGTGGCCTTTTCACCTATTACCCTACATAGAAAAATGATTGCATCATAATAGCCTTCATGAAACTCACCTATAGAAAAAGATTTTAGTACGCGAGAAGGCTTCCTCCCTTGTTTCAAACATGATCCTATTGCAAGGCATTAAATATTTGATTTATTATTCAACCATTTCCTATATGAAAACTTCTTTGTGATAATGACCATGTTGTTACATATTGGGATTTGCATACAATGTGAAATTCCCTTCGGGGTGAGCACTACACGTATGGAATTGTCCTTTGTTCTTACGATCCTTGATTCAGCCTCATGATGTTGAGCACATAATATCAATACTTTAGTAATTTTAATAGACACGAGATGACCTCCTACAACATAGAATCCACTTGCGAAAATTTTGTCTTCCACTTGTTCCCTTAGGCCTCCAAGTATTTAACTCTTCAGTCTCTAGGTCCATGTGGGAAACATCATTGTCACCCACTCCTGGATATTCTAATATCGGGGTTCAAACAGTTCCAGAGACTAGATAATTTTTGCTTCATGATTGTAAAAATCAACAAGATGAGAGAAAATGAAACTAACAAAAAATTTCTGCACTTGAATACAAATCTTTCTATTTTTTTTAAGTACGGTTTATGAGTTGTTTTTTTGGAAAATTTTCTTTTTGCTCAAATTTAGTTTTTTGAAGCTCCTAACACATTAAGAATACCTTCATCAATGTTGATTTATTATTTTAATAATTTTTCTATTTTTAGTAAGTTTCTTTTTGCTTTTTTAGGAAAAGTACTTTTTTGCTCAAACTACTGCTTTGCCTAGTTTTTCATTGTCATTGTTTTTTGAATGTTCTAAGAAGAGAGATCATACAATTTTAAGAGGGTTTTTATTTTTAGTAAGTGACATAAACAAACACTTGATATTTTTATAATGTGTACTTACTCGTGTCCATTTGTAACGAAAATACCATCATCATATTCGACTTGTCCTCGGGATCCCGTGCTCTAAATTTCACAAAGTGATCCATCTCGCTAGAAATATTACAAACTGAAAAAAAGTTGAAGGGTAAAGGTTTTAGGTTTTTTGTTAAAAATATAGGTGCAAACAAAGTGTCTAAGAAACAAGTGTTAGTACAAGAAAGAAAAACAAACATGTAAAATGTAAGCTAGCAGACAAGAAGATAATGTGTAAGCTAAGACGTAAGGAGACAATTAACAAGAAGACAATGTAGACTACGAAAAGTAGGTTTCAAACATGGGATACCACTCATAGCATCACAAGATAGTCAAGGTCCTAGTTACGCAAGCGGAGACAAGTGTGCACAAAAGACAAAGGGAAAATCCCATGCAAACAATGGAAAATAATGACAAGCAACATAATAAACAAACATGGTGGCATAGGGTTCCTGAAAGAAAAATGATGCACATGAAGTGCCCATTAGCATGTTAGATAAATAAAAATTATGTCAAAATGTGAATAATCTGATAGTAATGTGCTATGAAAAATGAAATAATAACACCTATAGCATACAAATGTGGATGCCCCAAAAGCCGATGTGGGACTAGTATGAGGTATTGCACCAAACATCCATGTTATGTGTTTCGATCAATGTATATTTTGTGATCACAACTAGAAGGAAAGTGAACGTGCATCTATATATGATAAATAAAATGACATACAATATATCAATCTAGCATGTGTAATAAAGTGAACATATAAGCCTAAGTAAGCAATAATGATGTACAACCAAGAGATGTAGTATGTTGTGGATGGAATGGAATACAAAATGAATGATAGGAGTAGCGTGCCCCCAAAGTGGATGTGTATGCATGTGATGAGGTTCATTTACATGCCCCCTAAACATTCAATAATGAACCATAAAGCAAGAGTGATTCATCGAGAAATGGTTTCCTTTGTGTGTGTTAGAAAGATATAATCGTCAAAGCGCAAAGTGCCAAGTGTAAGCACATAAGTGAATGTGTGAGTGATTAAACACGTGAGTGTGGTGAGGTCCATTTGATTTATAGACCCTCAACAATTGAGTATGGAATGTGGAGCTAAAGTACGTCATAGGGTGGTGTGTTGTGTTGATTGTGTGAGAGATATGTTGAATGTGCAATATGTTATATTGAACATCTGCGAAAGAGAGGCCTTGTATGTTAGTTGTGTTGTGTTGAGTGTGTAATGCTACATGTTGAGAGAAGTGTGTTGTGAATGCTTCATACGTGTAGTATGTTATGGAAGATGTTGAGTAGTATGTTTTAGATGTGTCAAACATGTTGTTTGTTGAAGATGCGTAAAGAGTATGTGTAGATATTGTGTTGAGTTTGTATTAGGTTATGTTGAATGTGTGTAGTAGGAAGAATGCATCACAAGTGTGTTGATTGTATAGTGGTGAATACGTGTGAGAAATAGGATGATTTATAATTTAGAGTGTAGTGTATGAGGTTCATGTGTATATGATGCCCTCAACAATCAAGTGTGAACTGAAGCACAAGAGTGCATCATTGGGTAATGATGATGCAAGTTGTGTAATGATGCTTAGAGAATATTAGTCATTAAAAATGAAGCATCAAGTGCATGAGATGATAGAAACATTTTATAGTAATGCAAGGGGGAGAAGCTATGATGCCCCCAAGTATGTAAGTGATGGAGATCTAGTCGATGATGCTAAGTGGATCAATGTAAGGAGTAGTTTCCTTGACAAAAGTGATTGGATGTTGAAGTGGTGATGGTTTAGGATCCTTGAGCAATGGAATTTGAAAGAGGCCAACTAAATTTTTTTGGTCTTGTGTAGTGGGTGGTTGCTTATTTGGATTTGGTAACTCCGTAGAAGACTTGAGAGGCTGAAAATTTAGACCGATCTTTAAAGGAGGTTGTTTAGTTTGACTCAGTAATGTTGTAGATGACTTAGTAGGAGGAGGTGACAAAAGAGGAACCTCAGGAGGTGATTTATTAGTTGGAATAGGCGGTGCTTGAATGACTGAAGAAGGCACATGAGAAGTGGTGGCATGCTGCTCATTGGACATAGAAGGAGCAAATTTAGGATCCCATTTGGATGTAAAATTTGTATATGGGCATGCAACGAAATGTTGTCTAGTGAATGAGATAAAGCCTTGACGCTCAAGATGCTCGATTATTTGTTGTAAATCATAGTAATCATTTTCATTATGTCCATTTATTCGATGATAATTGTAATATGGATGACCTTTATATTTTGTAAGATGATAAGGAGGATAACCATGAGTAGATGAGTGATCAATGATGACAAGGAGCTCGATAAAATCTCATGTTTCTTAGAATTGTGATGAAATGTGAGAGGCGTGGGGAGAGGTAATAATTGAGGTTCACTAATATGAGCACATGTAGAAGACATAGAATGAAGATGAGATGTAGAAGAAGAATAAACATGAGCCTGAGAAGCATCCTTAAGATGTTGGATTTCATATTTGAGAGATGTAATCGTGGATTCCATAGCCTAAAATTTATCTTGAAATAAAGCATGAAAAAATTGAATTGAATCCAACATGGGTTGATGAGATGCATGATCACGAAGACTATGGTCATAAGATAGATGGTTGAGAATAACACTCACTTGATGCAAAGGCATATCTCTAGGGAGATACATGGTGTTTAAGGAATTTTTAGAACAACTTGGCAATCGGGATGCATTTGAATCAAATCATATAAAGAAATTTTAAGATCCATGATAGAAAAAAATTATATCCAAGAGTGTTCGAAAGATGGGTTCACCTAAAATGATTAAGAAAAATATGGATAAATGCTATAAAAATGCTTAATTTGATTGCTATCGTAGCGAGTAAATGGATAATCAATTAAGTACAAAAATAGACCCAAACAAATTTAGCTAGTAAATTTGAAACCATAGTAAAAGGATAGAATGGCTTAGTTGGTTCATAGAGATCCCAAAGGTGCACAAAGCTAGAAAATTGGAAAATTTGAAGCATGCACTGCCGCATGATGAAGCTTAGAAAAATGTATATCTAGAAGAATAAGTTGGACAGAGAGGTGCTGCGAGCGCCACGGGGCTATAATAGGTGCATATGGCTGCAAAAATGCTTAGAAAACCATTTTTTCTAGTTGCAAGATGTTCTCTATTCTTCTCCTTTGGTTGCTAGTATGTCACAAAATGTTCATCGAGGTCGCTAGAAAATTGCAATGAAATAATGACCTACAAATCCCTCAAAGAGACATCAAATCCTAAGAAAGAAATATGCAAAAGGAGGCGTCAGAATGTCCTCAATTGTCAAACAAGTGATACTATGTCCGAATGTTGCACTACATTTCAAACATAATATAGTTCTAGTGTGTGTGTGTGTGTGTGTGTGTGTGTGTGTGTGTGTGTGTGTGTGTGTGTGTGTGTGTGTGTGTGTGCACGAGAATCATGCCCTAGGTGGCTCTTGTGCATGTTGCACTTGATAGTGAGCAAAGTAGCTAGATGTAGAGAAATGTAATAGATGTGTGCATGGAATAGAATAAACTCCCCTCATATGAAGTGTATGCAAAATAATGCAGTCCCTTTCCCTTGAATGGATGCTTGAATGCTCTTGAATATCCTTTGGATGCAACCTTAGGTGGTGATAGCTAATGCTTAGTGCTTGGTCCTTTATTATGATCACATAACTTTATATTTATATGATTCCCTTGCTTGAATTTCATAATCAACCCGAAAAGGCTGACTACTAAAAAGATAAGATGATCAAACAAATAGAAAGGACCCAAAAGATGTGAACAAAGTATAAAGATATCAAGGGCACCTAGAAACAATGGGGGCACTGGTGCTAACGTCTTGGTTGGGCGCTGGTGTCTAGGATGAAAAATGTTGAGGTATAAAAATTAATACTTGAGATATAAAGAGTATAAGAACAAAATTAACAATAGAAAGAAAGAAAAGATGGCCAAAGACATGGGTTGATTAGTAATTTTCTTACTTAGGAATCATATGAATAGTAGTATGCAATCAGGACTAGATAATTACCTAAGTACGTGATTTTGTGTCTACTGATTACAAAATCCTTAAAAGAGGGAGAATTACTCCCTAATATCAAATTGAGAAGAGTTTATGAATACACAAATATCCTCATTTTCAAGCCCCATGAAATAAATCTAAATAATATGATACACCCGAGGAATATGGTGATTTGTTTCTATGTAAAGGCAATGTGAAGTAGCCATAAATTTTACCAATGGAATCCTTAAAGCTGTAAAGTAATTGAAATGGTGTAACCTAGAGGTTGGATGATCCCATATTCAAAGTGAAGGCATAAAATATAGTAGTGTTGAAGCTTTGAGGAAATAAGTTATAAGGATTGAACCACTTAGAAAATAGGTATGATATGTAGATGTTATCTTTGATTCACCTATTTATCTCCCTCTAGATATATGTATTGTTACATCAATTAAAAATTTATATAGAGGAAGTATACATATGTCAATATCTACAATGCCTATAAAAGAAGAAACTTTGGAATATCAACTAGATTAGATCTCATGTGCTAGTTGCATAAAAAGTTTGAATTCTTGATATGGATATTCGAAGAAATCAGCTGAAGCTTTTGTCATTTGTCTAAGCACGCGTATCACAATCACCACTTGAAATATCATAAAAATTAATGATTGAAGTTTTACAAACCTCAATGAGGATGGTGTCTTCACGAACCAATATTTTAGCATAGAGATACTTATATAACATGGATATAAGCACTCTTTTAGTTCAATTTAGGTGAACTTTTCTAAGGTAAGGCTCCAAGTTTTGGCCCCATATAGAAGAGTAAGTGTAACATGTGAGTGAAAGAGGAGAAGATATGTATAGAGACCTTGTACCTTAATTAATGAGCATTTTTTTCTCAAAAGTGGTGAGGGAAAAAAATTCTTTTCAAAAGTGTTGAAAGTTTGCTAAAACAATCTTTGAAACAAGTACTATCTATCCTTTATGCTTCGCCTTTTCTTCTTCAAGACTTGCAAAAACAAGATATGCGAACAAGTGAGTAATATAACTCAAGTATATCCTTAGCGCACAAAGAGATATTATATAGTTTTTAAGTGTATAGGGATGTGTGACACATATGGGTGCAATGATAGAGTCCATAATGCATTGGGCATGTACATTGGCGAGTGGGTGGGAAAAATTAAATGTGAGTGGGCGAGGGTTAGTAAATGAGTGGTGAGGTTTCTTTTATCCCCATTTTTGTGGGATTTTATATTTTTATTTGTTTTTGTGGGATTATTTGATTTTTGGGATTTTTATGTTTTATGATTTTTGGTGTTTTTGAATAAGAGACCTTATGCGCAAGGTGCATTTTCTAGTGTCTACACAAAGAAACTTAATAAAAAGAGATCAAGAGGCCCCTAAAGTGGATTGGAGAAGAAAGAGCGTGTTCCAAAAAAATGTGTAAAGACAAAGTGTTCAAGGTGATTATAGATGGAGGATTTAATAATAATCCAAAGTAAGTATAGAAATGGTGTAAAAATTATAGCTTGTTTGCATTCCAAATTATAATCCTTATAAGATTTATTGGTTGAAAAGGGATCATAACATGTTTTTATATCAATATTTTCTTATTGATTTAAAAAAATTTCCTTATGTAAAAAAAGTGTTATGTGACGTAGTGCCAATGGATACTTGTCATTTACCATTGGGAAGGCCATGATACTATGAAAAAGAGTAATCTATCACGGGAAGAAAACACTTATGAAGTATAACATGAAGAGAAGAAACATATTTTAAAACCATGGAAAAAGGAAGGGGCATATGAAATATCTCTAACATCAATGAGCTATATTTTTTTACAAAAAAACTAAAGGAGAAGTTTTTGTATTTTATGCCCCGAGAGAAGAAATGAAACATAAAGTGAAACTCCCACAAGAAGTGCAATAATAATTATTAAAATGTTTTGATGTTACCCCAATAGAATTACAAACAGTCTTCCCTCCTACATGAGGATTTACCCACCATATTAATTTAGTGTCTGGATCAAATCTTCCTAATCAAGCTGCATATAGGTTAGCTCACGGAAAAGAATGAGGAAATCGAGAAGACATAGTATCATATTTGTTATGGAAAGGGTTTATAAGGGAGAACATGATTCCATGTGCCACCCAACCCTACTCTCACTAAATAAAGGAGGAAAATGGACTATGTGTGAGAAATATCAAGCTATAAAAAGATCACAATAAAGTATCTCGTATCCATTACCTATAATGGATGACATAGTAGACTCGCTTGAATGGTGCTGCAAAAATATTCTCTAAAAAGGATTTGAGGAGTGGTTACCTTCATATTTGGATTCGATAAGGAGATCGATGGGAGACAACCTTTAAGAGTTGTTGGGGTTAGCACAAGGTTGTACAAATAATATATCATATCAAAACATTCATGCAATAAAAGTAGATATTCTACTAGAAGAATTATACAAAATAAGAGATATAAATCACCACCGGATTTAATGTGGTTCACCCAAAGTGTGGGCTACGTCCACTAAGAAACAAGATAATCTATTATTCAAAGCTTTGACAAGATATACAATTGAATATTTACAATCTTCCACACCTCTCAGATGTACAATATTTTCTTTCACCCAAGATTTTGCTTCTTCTCTAAGAATTCTCTCTCTCACAATAATCATCAACTTTTGTAATTTCTTTTTAATTCTTACTTCTAAACCCTATCTTTCATGCTTATATAGGTGTATACAAACTTAGGGCACTTAGCCATGCAATTACAATCAATATATACTTTAATACTAAAAATAGATATAATTCTCGTGAGTTAATTAAAACACCCACACACAAGTTACAAACACTAGTTAGCCCTAAATGATGTCGGTTTTCCGGGTTGCTTGACCGATGCCGGTCATAGGTGACTGATGTCGGTCCCTCCATAACCGATGTTGGTTATTGTGTTTTCCAAGCAAGTTTCATATTGTATGCTAATTCGAAGTAATTGAGCTCCACAACTCAACAATCTCCCACTTGGAGATTAATTACCACACCATACCTATACAACGTCATTATTAGATCCTTCCTTAGCTTTGTTTCTTCCTCTTCAACTCTCAAACTTGAAGACCAACAGAAGTGGAGTGTATCTCCAACTTATCCTTTGCTAATGGATTTGTTAGCATATCCGTAGGGTTCTCACTCGTATGAATCTTTTCCAGATTCAACTACCCATCCTCCAATACCTGCCATATGAAGTGATACCTCAAATGAATGTGTTTCATTCTTGAATGAAACGTTGAGTTCTTTTGCCAAATGAATTACATTACAGTCATCCTTTGAATAATTTACAATCATCTTGCTCCTTTCCCAACTCTTTCATGAACCTACTCATCCATATCATCTCCTTGCTAGCCTCTATAGCTGCAACATACTCTACCTCTGTAGTAGACAAAGCCACAACCTTATGTAATCTTGAAATATAGATAAATGTAGTCCCTTATCTTGTGAAAATATATCCGGTAGTGCTCCTTCTACCATCCATATCTCCAGCCATATCTGAATCAACATAGCCACATAAAGAAATATCCAAACCTCCATAGCATAACTACATGCTAGATGTCCCTCTCAAATATCTGAGTATCCATTGGACTAATTTCTAATATTCTTTACCCTGTATTGACCATATATCTACTCACAACTCCCACTTTGCTTGTGCAATGGCTGTGCAGGTACAAACCATAACATACATGAGACTCCCAACTGCTTGAAGCATATGACACTCGTGTCATGTATTTGACCTCCTCATGTGATGAAGGACATTGATATTTTCTCAATTTGAAGTGTCCAACCATAGGTGTACTAACAGGTTTTGCATTCTGCATTTTGAACCTTTCAAACACACTGTAGATATAATCCTCTTGAGATAAATACAATTTATTGTTCTTCTTGTCTCTGTGTATTTGCATACCAATGATTCTTTTTGCAGCTCCTAAATCCTTTAGAGAAAATGTGTGAGTTAGCTTTCCTTTAATCTCACCAATGTCCTATTTACCGAGATCTTGCAATAAGTACATCATCCGCATACAAAGTAACAAAATACTATAGCTCCTGTTTTCAAGATTCTTGAAATAAACACAATGGTTAGATTCACATCTTAAGTAACCATGATCATGCATAAAACTATCAAACCTCATGTACCATTTCCTTGGAGCTTGCTTGAGCCCATAAAGGCTCTTTTTTAACCTGCACACTAAATTCTTCTTACTATTGACTTCATACTCAAGCGATTCTTTGCATACAAATCTTTTCATTCAAATCACCATGAAGAAAATCTATCTTCACATCTAATTGCTCTAAATGTAAATCATGTCTGCAACTAAACTCAATACAAGATACGAATAAAAGTCATCTTTATAACGGGAGAAAATATTTCACCAAATTCAATACCCGCTTTTCGTGTAAATCCCTTTACTACAAACTTTACCTTATACTTTTTCTCGTCCACCCTCTTCTTCCTTGATTTTGTAAACCCACTTGTTCTCGCAATTTCCTCTTACTGTTGGTAACTTAACAAAATTCCAAGTCTGGTTTTGTTCTAATGAGTCCATCTCCTCATCCATGCCATGCTCCCACTAGATGTGGGTCTCATCCTGCATTTCTTCTTCAAAACTTTTGGTTCACCATTATCAGTCAATAATAAATAAAATAGAGGTGTAAATATTTTTGGAGGTTTACTTACCCTTTGTGACCTTCTCACAGGAGTTTGGGGTACCGGAGGCTCATTCTGGACCTCCTGAAAATTTGTATCCAAATCTGTCAGTGACCGACGCCGGTCACCTATAACCGACGTCAGTTATGATAAATGATGCCGGTTTGTCTCATCTGTAACCGAATCTTTGGTTCTGCGACCGATATTGGTCAGGGGTCAACTTACATTGGTTACTGTATAACCATGTCGATATTACTTTTAAATCTGAGAGTTCATTTTCATTCACAAACTTCTCAACCGGTTTGTCATTGGGTACCAAAATTGATCCTTGTACATTCTCTTTTCATTCCATTCAATATCACGACTCCTAATAAATTTAGAATTCTCTAAATCCCAAAAATGGAATCGAAATCACTAGATCCATAATCAATGAAAGTACATCTCTTGGATTTTGCATCCAACATTTTCCTATTTTCCTTATCAATATGCATAAAATCTTTGAACCAAACACTTTAAGAAAAGAAAGATCTACCTATTTTCTCGGTCCAAGACTCCTCTCGGTATTCCTCCATCTAGTGAACTTAAAGGCCCCACAGTTAATCAAATGAATCATGTATCAACTACTTCTACCCAAAGCTGCAAAGGAAATCAAGAATGTATTCTCATACTTCTAGCATGTTCCAGGATTGTCATGTTCATTCTTTCTGCAACACCATTCTCCTATGGTGTTCTTGGAACTATTTCTTTTCTCTATATCTCATTCACTCGAACAATAATCATTAAAAGCCTTGCTACAATATTCACCACCATTGTCGATCTAAGGCACTTTAACTTTGAATTTGATTCATTCGAACAAGGGCTTTCCATCTTTTAAAAGTCTCAAAAAATTAGATTTACGTTTAATACAATAAATCCATACCTTTCTTGTAGCATCATCAATGAAAGTAACATAATACCGAGATCCTCCATGAGAAGCTACCTGAGCTGGTCCTCACACATCTGAGTGTACAAGCTCCAATTTCTGCTCTTTCTTAGTTGCTCCAACTTTGAGAAATCTCACCCTCTTTTACTTTCCAAAGACACAATGCTCATAGAAATCAAGATCTAAATATTTCAAATCGACAACTTACCTTTAACCTTTAAGATCTGCATTCATTTTTGACTCATATGGCCCAACCAATTATGCCACATGCATGCATCTGAATCTGAAGTAGATAATGTAGAAAAGGAATTAATAATATAGGTAGATAAATATAACGTTCCTACCTTCTTACCTCTTTCCACAACAAAAGCACCCTTGATGAATTTCCAAGAGTCTGTTGTGAATGTAACCATGTAATTGGATTCACCTAGTTTCCCTATAGAAATAATATTCCTCTTGAGGCTTGGCACATGCCTCACATCTTTTAATACCCATGTATTTCCATTTTGAAATTTTAGATGAACTTCCCCTTTACCAGTAATACTGCAAGGTTCATCATCACCCAAATAAACATGTCCAAAATTACCCTGGACATAATTTCTGAAATAACCCTTATTAGGGGTTGCATGGAAAGAATATCCCGAATCTAAAACCCATGATTCAATTCTATTATTTAAAGAAAGAATAAGAGCATCTTGCATTACCTTTCTTTGTAGCAATATTTGCTTCTTTACCTTTGTCGGTTGTTGGCTCTTTTTAATCCTTTGATGAGCAATCTTTCTTTGCATGTCCTTTCTTTTCACATTTACAACAGTAATTCCCTCACCTCCGGATTTAGATCTACTATCCCTTGACTTTGATTTCCCATTACTCTTATTCTTGGATCTCTCCTTCTTCCCGCCCATGCTTTCTACATTCAAAGCATTTGTAGATGATGATTCTCTCTGTACTCTTCCCTGCGAATTTCTTCATTCAAAATTATACTAAGCACATCATCAAACTTCAAAATATTATTAGTGGGTGTTGTATTATTAAAAGCCATTACCAAGTTATCCCAACTATCGGACAAAGAACATAAGAGTAAAAGTGCTTTCACTTCATCATAAAACGGTATATCAACCGATTTTAAGCGATTTATAATAGATCTGAAATCATTCAAATGACTAGATGTAGATCCACCTTCATGCATCTTAGAACTAAATAGTTTCTTCATCAAATAAACTTTATTTGAAACACTAGGTTTTTCATATAAATTAGCAAGAGATTTCATTAACCCTACCGTAGAAGTCGCTTCTGTAATATTGGAAGCCACAGATGCTGCGTGCTCAATCTTATAGATCTCAAAGCCTTTCTATTAAGAATATTCCATTCTTCATCATTCATTTTCGTAGGTCTAGACTTCTCATCCAACGATAAATACAAATCTCTTTGATACATATAATCCTCAATATGCATCTTCCATAATTGATAATTTTGGTCGTCAAACTTCTCTACCTTGTATTTGTTTTCTTTTGCCATTGTTGTAGCTCCCACTCAATCAAAAAACCCTCTGTGAGTAAATTTGTCAACACACAAAACCCTCAAACAAAGATCTGATACCAGTTGTTGGGGTTAGCACAAGCTTGTACAAATAATTTATTAGATCTAAACATACATGCAATGAAAGTGAATATTCTACGGAGAAGAATTATACAAAACAAGAGATATAAATTAACACCCATTTAACGTGGTTCACCTAGTGTGGGCTACGTCCACCAAGAAATAAGACAATATATCATCCAAAGCTTTGACAATATATACAATTAATATTTACAATCTTCTACACCTCTCAAATGTACAAGACTATCTTTCACCCGAACTTTTTCTTCTTTTCCAAAAGTTCTTTCTCTTACAATGATCATCAACTTTTGCAAGTTCTTCT
Organism: Taxus wallichiana var. yunnanensis; assembly: GCA_018340775.1. Classification (NCBI taxonomy): domain Eukaryota; kingdom Viridiplantae; phylum Streptophyta; class Pinopsida; order Cupressales; family Taxaceae; genus Taxus; species Taxus wallichiana. The sequence goes on from CM031237.1 coordinate 365,949,552, forward strand.
TAATTCTTACTTTTATACTCTAGCTTTCATGCTTATATAGGCATATACAAACTTAGGGTGCTTACCCATGCAATTACAATCAATAGATCTAATTCCCGTGAGTTAATTAAAACACCAACACATAGGTAACCGGCGTCGGTTATCCCTAACTGATGCCGGTTCCTCCTTGCCTGACTGATGCCGGTCATAATTGACTGATGCCGATCCCTCCATAACTGATGTCGGTTACTGTGTTTTCCAACAAGTTTCATAATGCATGCTAATCTAAAGTAATTGAGCTCCACAACTCAACAAGACTAAGAATGGTTTATATGTGTGGTTAGTTTTTTCGACTAAGAATGTCTAATGCTTCCACCACTTTTATACAAACTATGAACTACGTATTTAGACCATACATTGGAAAATTTATCATAGTTTACTTTCATGGCATATTAGTTTTTAGTAGAGACCTAAAATATAATTTAGAGCATTTGAAGAGAGTGTTTGATATCCTTAAAATGGAAAGGTTGTTTGTCAATCTTGAGAAAAGTGAATTTTGTAGGGAAAAGTTGGTATTCTTTGGTAGTGTGATTTCAAAAATGGTATGAGCATGGACCGAAAAAATATTAAGGCTATAATTGAATGTCCTATCTCTCAAAGAATAATATAGGTGAGGAGATATCATGGTTTATTAAAATTTTATAAGATTTATTAGAAATTTTAGCAGTATAAGTGCTTCATTAACCAATTGTACCAAGGGGAAGTCCTTCAACTGGACTCAAGAAACCAAAATAAGTTTTGAACAACTTAAAAGAAGTTGAAAAAGATTCAATTCTTGCTTTACCAAACTTTGAAAATATTTTTACTATTGAGTGTGATGCTTCAACAATTGCAATTAGAGGAGTGTTGATCCAAGAAGGAAAACTACTTGCCTATTTTAGTGAAAAGCTAAATGGCAAAAAAAGGTACGACAAGTTTATGATAAAGAATTATATGCAATTGTTCAAAAATAAAAAAATGGAGGCACTATTTATGCATATATTATTTTATTGAAAATCAATCAAACATTGTAGTATTTGAGTTCTCAAGCCAAGTTATCACATAAACATGCCAAATGGGTCTCATTTTTACAAAGTTATACAATTATGGTATAACATGTTAGTGTAAATACTAATATTGTGGCAGATGCTTTAACTAAGAGGCGTCACTTGTTACTATAACTAATGAAGTTGTTTGAATTGAAAAAAGAAGAATGCATATGCAACTGATCCTTATTTCTAGAAAATTAATTGGTACTCTAAACAATCCAACTGTTGTATGTGGGGAATATTATGATGACTACTTGTTTACTAATGTAATTTTATTTAAGGGACTCCAACTTTGTATTCCCATTGGGTCTAGGAGGGAATACTTGATTAGAGAAATGCATCCAAGTGGATTGGGAGGTCATCTTGGTAGAGAAAATACTTACACTTTGGTAAGTGATAAGTTTTATTGGCCTTAGATGAAGAAGGATATCAATAAAAATAAATTTACTCGTAGAATTTTTCAAGTGTCTAAAGGAAACCACCAAAACACTAGGTTGTATAAACCTTTAAAAGTACCGAAGGACCTTGGATTGAAATTTCAATGGATTTTGTCATGGGATTTCCTTGTACTCAAAGAAGTAATGATATCACTATTTTTCGTGGTGGACTAGTTCTCTAAAATGGTCCACTTTATCCCATGCAAGAATATTGTTGATGAAAGTAAGATTGTTGATCTCTTCTTTAAGGAGATTGCATGCTTTACATGAAATTCCCAAGTCTATCATAAGTGATCGAGATACAAAGTTTCTTAGATAATTTTGAAATTTGTGGAGAACTCTTGATGAGAAAATTGTAATATAGTAGATAGAGGTGGTGAACAAAAGCATGGAAAATTTGTTGAGATGTTTTTGGGAACAAACCAACATAATGGGACTTAGTATTATAATAGAGAATTTTTTCCTTCAATTCTAGCATCAACATGTCTATCTAGGTAAATATCCTTTTCCTATTGTTTTGTGAAACAATCCAAAAGGCGTAGTGGATTAAAATTCAATCCTTTTGTGGGGAACCAAAATAGCCAAGATGCATAGGACTTTGTGAAAAATATACATGAAGTGTAAGGAAAGGTTAGGGAAAGGATGTAAGTGGCAAATAAATAGTATAAAAGTCATGAAAGCTTGCATTAGAGAGAAAATGTATGCTAAGAAGGTGAGTTAGTCATGGTGTATATGTGCAAAGAAATATTTCCTCAAGGCACTTACAATAAATTGAAGCCAAATAAATTGGTCTTTGCAAGATTCTCAAAAGGATTAATGAGAACACATATTTGATAGACTTGTAAGATGATTTTGACATTAGTCCTATATTCGATGTTCATATTTTTATTCGTATCATGCATGCGTAGAAGAAATTCAAGATGAGGGAAAATTTGAAGAGTGGACCAAGCATTTGCGAAAGAAAAGAGGGAGCAGATTGAGAAGATAGTGGACAACAAGATTACTACTACAAGGGCCAAGAATTATAAGATGTATTTAGTGAAGTGGAGGGATTACCAGATTTTGATAAGACCTGGATCACAGAAGAGGAACTCATGAAGATAAAATTATTAGATTCAACTGAACCAAGAGGTTAAAAATTGTAAAAGAAGGGGAGAATGGTCTACACATATGGAGATATTCCTAGAAGTAATTAAACTAAAAATAGTAATATGTAATCACACTCATTTTTTTGAGTTGACTAGAGTAACCATATAAGGCAAATAGCTACCATAGGTAGTCTAATTTTAGTAATTAAACTCCTAATTGTTAGGGCCGTTAACTGTTGTAGAAGTTTGGGAGTTTAGGGATTTTTATTTTATTTTTAGGGAAGTAAGGAGGGGGAAAGGTGAGAGAAAAACACTAATTTGTTTAGGAAGATGGTTGGGCAATGAAAATTGGGCTTGACTTCGTTTAGAACAACTACCTTTCTATTTGTAATCGATGTGGTGTTTATTGTAGGTTATAGAGTTAAAGAAGACTACTATGTTGATTTGATTCATGTGTTTCATTCTTGTTTGGGTTATGAATGATATTGTTGCCTATAGTTCTTATAATGTTTTTGGATTAAGTCTTGAATATTTATCTAGTATTTAGAGTTACAGGTGGGTATTTATTGCATCGATTATGCTCTTCTATATATATGGCTTTGTTGTTTTATGAAGGGTTCTATAGGTGCGAAGGATGACCGAAGCATCATGTTGCATGGGTCCACTAATAATAGGCACACATTATCTATTGACACAACCCAATCCAAAATGCTCTAATAAATACACTAAAATAGTTTTTGGGGATTAACATCAAAGACAACACATTTCTATGTAGTAAAATTACTATTATTATTATGTAAATCACTAAGAGCTCATTGTATCTAGCCAGGGGAAAGCGAAGGAATTTAATATAACTACAGATCAACTATTTGTTAGGTGTAAAATAAGTAGGCTACAAAGAAAGCATATTTATGCACGTTTAGGGCGACGAGAGACACAAATGTGATTAGGGAAATAGAATGCGTATGCCAACTCACAATACATGAATTAAGCGCTAATATTTGTAAATCCACATAAAATCAAGAAATAATGATAAATATTTTGGAAATTAAAGGGTGAAGAGGAGATTGAGAAAATCCACCACCAACAAAGTGACATTCGACGATAAATATATCCATATGCAATTTTATTGCTTGATCAATACTTGCTAACCGATTAATATCGCTTGTTTCCCAATGATCATGTCTTGTTTCGTGGTGTAAGACACTTTCTCTAGGGTTTTTTTGGGAATGCACTACCACCAAGATTGGAAATTGACACCATGTGACTTGTATTTTCATATTTCAACGATAAATTACTTGTCAAATTAAAAATAATCCCTAAATATGTATTGATCATATATTTTAAAGAGTGTAAATTTTATGGGTATTATTTTATCTAAACCATAAATATTTATAATAGGTCTTTTTATTATTATTATTTGTTTAGTTAATATTTAATAATAATATTTTTATGTGAAACAATCAATTGAAAAATTCTTCATGCAACATACTCATATTTCTTTCAATTTTGTATTTAATAATAAAATTAATAATATTTATGAAACAATTAACATCATTTGAATAATATTTCATAGTACATAATAAACATTTATAAATTTTAATTTATAAATATCAAAAGAATAATACTTAAATATTAATATTTTAAATTATTACAAGTGTTACACTTTCCATTGATGTTTTTGGGGATCTATTATGAGTTTTTCAACTCTTTCAACTTTTTCAAATCTATTATGAGTTTTTTTGTGGAGTAGGAGGATGAGTTGGGTTGCAATGAATGAAGTGAAGATAGGTGGTTCTCATGTAATGAGTGACTAAATTGATTACGAGCGTGCAAAATGACATACACTTAAAACTATTAGGTGGCACCATACAATTATTTAATGATCCTGTACTCCCACAATAAAAGTGTATCAGCTAAACATAAATGAAAGAACAAAGTATTCCCACATTGTTTCCTCCGTTTCCTTCGTTTGGAAGCAAACATTTATACACCGTTTACTCCGTCAAATGCCATTTGTGTTTAAAAAGTATTTACCACAAACTAAACACCAACTTACTCGGAGATGGAGAATTCGGAACAAGGAAGCCATGGTGTTGGACTCGGGGACTTACCAGAGAACTGTATTTCCACCATTCTCTCCTTCACAACTGCAAAAGATGTCTGCTGCTTTTGCAGCTGTCTCTCTCGCATGGAGATCAGCCGCCAATTCGGATATGGTGTGGGAGAGCATGATTACTCTTCATTACGGTCAAAACATTTCGGAAGCCGTTTCCCCTCTTGCCTTCTCTTCCAAGAAACAACTCTATTTCTGCCTGGTCAGAGACCATGCTACCAAGGTATTATGCATTCACAATTCTCTCTCTCTCTGCAATTTTTTCCCTTCCTGAACAATGGATTGATAAATCTGTGGCACAATTTATAGAGCATTTGGGTGGATGGATCTACGGGCAAAATTGGGTGCATGATATCTGCCAGGGATTTGTCCATAGCTTGGGGCGATAACAATTCTTATTGGGAATGGGTGAGACGGGATGACTCCAGGTTAGTACGGATCTCTCAATCAAATTAGTCGATTGTTGTTTGCGAGATTGACCATGACTAATAACAATGAATTGATGATGATGTTATGGGCATTTTTCTGATTCAGATTCGAGCAAGTGGCAAAACTACGCTACGTGTGGTGGTTTGACGTGTGGCAACGATTCAAGTGCACCATATTGTCTCCAAATACACACTACACTGTATCATTTGTTGTTAAAATGGATCACAACAGAGCTGAGAACCGATATAACCCGTACAGGTATGAATCGCCTTTCATCTTTTCTGTTACGGCGCCCAATAGGGAGCGTATGGAATCCGCTCGATTTCTGGCTGATTTAGAGCGGTCCCTTGAAAACCACCGGCCGGGCTTAAGCATGACTCCACTTCGACATGATGAAGACGGATGGATGGAATTTGTTGCAGGGGAATTCTTCTTAGAGGAGGACCCTGCAGGTTCAGAAAGAGGAGGGAAAGAGATTGAATTCTCTATGAAAAATATAGACTGCAGCTTCACTAAAAGTGGTATTTGGTTGGACGGTGTTAAGATTCAACCCAAGCATTAGGTGGTATGTGATGTTTAGGTTGAGCGGTTAAGTTCTATCTCGTGGAGATTAGGAATTCTATGAATTCTATTCTGCTGAAGTTTATTTTCATGTTTCATTTCCTATTAGATAAACTTAGTATGAGTGAATGAACTTTCATGCTTAATTTCTTATGATATAGATGCAGGTTTCGAACCTCAAAATAGGAGTATATACTTAGAGATCAGGAGAAGCTTGTTCCTTTGGTCTTGAACAAATTAATACTTCATTTCTTCATTTGGTATTTTAACAAATTAATACTTCATTTCCTATCCATTTTATGCTTCATTTCTTATGAAATAAGTTTAATATAGATTGATGTAAGATCACGAGAAGCTTTGTTTCATTTTGTCTTGTAGGAATTAATAACGTGTTTTCTACCCCACATAATGCAAATCACAGTATGTATTATGTGCTTGTATGCTTAAATACTGTTTTATATTCCCAAATCCGTCTTCCATTAGATGATTCACCAATTTGTTTTAACTTTACTTTTTCTGCACACTTAATTGCGGTTAGAGTGATTAAAAAATGGCTACTATTAATTATTAGCATATTTATCTTAGAAAATCTATGTAAAAGATGTTGAGAGAAATCATTATCGAGGCACCTATATTTAATTCCACCAAAAATTTATGTAAAAGATGCTGAGAGGTATTGCCTATATTTGATTCCACCAAAAATCTATGTAAAGAGGCGAGAAGTATCATTCTCGAGAATGATACCTCTCGATGTCTTTTACATAGATTTTCTAAGATATATATGCTAGTAGTATTCGCGATTGTATAGAGTAAAAGTAACTATTTATTCATTAAATCAAATATATGCTCATCTAATTTTAACATTCATGTTAATTATATGTAATATGATATTAAATTAAAAAAACGAAAGAAACATCATATTAATAATTAATAAAAGAAATATATACATTTGATGCTCCAACAATTGGAGTCTGTTTTCTTCATCTTTTCTCTTATCAACTCCTTTTGTATTCTTTGAATTAAGAAAGCGGTCATATGTGAATAGAGGTAAGATTCTCAATACATCCAATTATTTGATAGGTGAAATAGCAACAAAGGTCAATCCTTGTCTTTTTTTATGTCCTATATCAATTGTGGCTTTGTTAAGAATTTAACTATGTGATTTGTGGATAGTTGATCCCCATGCCAATTTCAAAGGTAGTTGACACACATGACCCCTTTCTATAGGTGTTATTGGAATTATAGTTGGATTTTCATCAGTAAAAGGAATGCCTATGTAGTTATCAAATTCAACCATTACATATGTTGGTGGTTTAGGGGGTCCCAATCATGGTTTGTAGACAATGCTTCAAATAAATCCAAGTGCACCATTGACAAGACCTGCTTCAATCCATAAATTTGTAGTGAGCATCACTCTTGTGCCAACAAAAATAAATAACTCAACTTGTAATTTTTCATCATCTAATCCAGTAGCAATATTGTTTTGTCCTTTAGTGGCAATGCATCGAGCAATAGGTTGATTTAATGCATATAATTTCCTCTTATTATGTTCATCCACATCATCATTTATGGAAAATAAATGCATATGTTCATCAAACTCCTCCTTTTCAACAGTTTGTAGTGAAGCATTTGTTCTAGTCATTAATAACCTCCAATCTTCAACTGTCGGATTGACATCTCTTAGATTTGTTAGAAGTTGATGAAACCGTTGTTCTTTAGTTTGGCCTTGTTGTCGACCATATCTAGCGTAACAAAAATTTCAAATTTTGTTACAATAATTTTTCTTGTGTTGTACTTGCAAAATTATTATTAGCTTTAAAATCGATGGATGCCTTTTTCTTGTTGGCATCTACTACAAACAAAGTCATTCGGGAGATCGTTGCATATTAATTCCACCATAACTCTCTTGACAAATGTAACATGTGTGGAGATGCAATTTTTTCTAATTCATGTCAAAACAACAAATGTATAGTCTTGAAACCTATCTCATGATTATTTTGTTGTCTTATTCTCATACGTTAAGATGTCACGTCTTCTTGTTGATCATTGTTATGTTGCATAGCATTTACAACATTTAATTCCAGTTCTCTATTTTTTGGTGTCTGTAACACACAATCTATGGTAAATGAATTCATTCCTTTTTAGTTAACCTCGACGTTAGAATTAGTTTGACGATGCTTTGGATTGCTAGATGATTTTGCTCTTGTAGTCTTTGTCATTCTTCATTTGTGAACGTATTTAAATGTATTTGTCTTTGCAACCTTCTTCTTAATCTATGTTGATCATCTTGTGATGTTAGAATACGGTGTGTGTTGCCATTTCATCTGCGTGTTCCCTCATTTGTGCTTGTAGTTCTTCAACCGGCATTTCAACCATGTGTTTAGCACGTCTTTCTCTTTCACTTTGATTTCATTGTTGTCTTTGTTCCTCTGTCATTTTTTCACGTTGTTGTCGTCGATATCGTCTAGTGTATTCTCTTCGATATTCTCTTTGTTGTTCTTCAGTTTCAAAAGACAAACGTGGGCGAACCATACCTAATTTTACAAACATGTAGATTAAAAGAAAATATTTATTAATCATGATAAAAAAATTATATCTCTAATTTTCACATTCTTGAGACGTGAAAATAAATTATTTGAAATTTATAAAAATAAAAATAAAACCATACTATACCATATAACATTTAAGCCATAATTAAATAATAAAAAAATAAAAGAACATAATAACAAATTTATATCTCTAATTTTCACATTCTTAAAACGTGAGAAAAATATTTGTAATTTATAAAAATTAAAAAATTAAGAACATAATAACAAATAACATTTAAGCCATAATTAAATAATAAAAACATAAAGAAAATGATTAAAAATAAGGTAATGCTATATGTGTTAATATTGTAATAGTCATGCTGTTTTGTATAAAACTAAGTAAGCACATTGCACTGAGAAGGTTAATCTTGGATCCTAATAGTAAGCTATTTTAGGTTCTTTCCTCCACAAAGACAGGGAAGAGCCATGCAACACAAGGAGGAGCCGAGGGAGGAGATATTACAGAGCAGAAAGCAAATTTGTGGGCCTCAAAGTTGTTCGAGAAAGCAACCAATAGAGACATTGCAAAAGCTAGAACCGGAATGGAAGCAAGATTCTCCATGGCTGCAAGTTCTAGACTCGGTGGTGGATAGAGCCTATGGTAGGTTTAGTTTTTCTTTGATTGATTGTTTCGCTGGGATTAGATCAAATATCGATTAGGGAAGAATTTGGGTAAGAAAAAAATGGAAGGTTTTGGGGCAAGTTAACACCTTTTTCCTGTTTGATTTTTTTTTGTTCATTTTTACTTTTGAAGAAGATTTAATCCATGTTGTATAGGGTGGTCTGTGGTTCTATGGGAGCACCACGCTCTCCATTCTTAGATGGAAGCTAGGAGCAAAACACACACCCCATCTGTGAGTCCTATTTGGCTGAGGATTCTTGAACTGCCCCTGGAATTATGGGAAGTTGATGTTTTGGAAGGGATATCAAAAGCGATTGGAGACTTGATTGCACTCAACCCAACCATACCGCCAGATCTAGATTCACCGCAACCAGGATGTGTGTTAATGCCTCTATTGGATCTTCTCCCTAGAGGAAATCAATATGGTATCTAAAAATGGAATCTGGAAGCAAAAATTGATCTATGAAGATTCACCTGATTTTTTGTGGTAAATACAAGAGAGTGGGCCATGAGGCCTATGGATGCAAGGAAAAACATCCCCAACATCCGCAGAACGCACAGAAGTCATTTGGAGAAGAACAAAGAAACATGGAGCAATGTAAAGTGAACCCCATGGGGGTGGAGCAGACATACCACAAGTGAGATAGTTGGTGAGCTCGTAGTCAATTTGGGACTCGAAGTTGGGGTGAAGGATTCTAACTTTGGGCAGGGGATTGAATCACAACCCCAAATGAATGACTTGGACTACGATTCAAAATTGGAGCGGGCAAGAGGATACAAATGGCAGAGGGACAACTATCAGGAGATCCCACACATTAGCATTTCAAAATCCCTCTCTTTGCAAAATTTAATGGGCTCGAACATTGACTATATGGTTGAAACGGTCAAGGCACGATGTGGAGGTGTTTCGGGAGATGGTTGTGTGGGATAGGGGGTAAATGTTTTTAAACAACTGATTCAAAAGCATCCATCTAACAAAGATACAATATACATCCAAAAGCTTATTTGGTGGGTTTTGATAATACTTGATTATATTTGCGAGCAACCCCATAATGATTTGATTGGAGTAGTAAAGGAAACAAATAATTCAAGTAGAAATGTGACCTCTGTTAGAAAAGGAGGAGAATATGGTTAGGCGAGTGTAAAGAAGAAAGTGTCGTACTCTATGTCATCCCTCGAGTGTGACTAGGAGTTGTACTACTAATGCTAAAACCTAGGTGCCTTTTGTCTCTTGTCTTCGGTTCTAGTCTTGGTTTCTTCATGGTTTTGCTCGGTTTTGACCATCCATGGACTATATTTTTCATTTGTTTGGTTTTAGAACCTTGTTGATCCTTGAAATCATCGTTTTATTTGGATAGTAGATCCTCATTTGTAAAAGTGTAATACCCGCTAAAACAACCCACTTGAGACCCAAGAAAAAAAAACGAGGATTAGTTAGGAAAAAAATTTGGAATATTTTTTCTTGTTTAGAAGTGTCTACAATCCTCCTACAATACCGAAGTTGACACAAACAAGTTTCGAGGTCAATTAAAATAAATAGTTTATATTTTTCCCATTACAACAATTATTAAAATTCTCGAGGTCAAAGCTTAGGTTAGAGTAATCATTTAAAATTAAAAAGGATAATTTCTCACTTACCCACTCCCAAACGCACTCAAAAATTCCTGAAAACACTCCCATTAGACAGTAAATTTCCTCCCCTTTCTGGTGATATAAAGAATTTCTCCTAACTCCTCATATTTCCCAAGTTATGGGCCAACGGGCCTTGGGAGGAAAATTTTCCCAAAGGTGGGCTGTGGGTTTGGGGAAGAAATTTTGCCCTTAGCGCTCTTGGGCGAAAAGCGCATTTCACCTCTCGCATGCCGTGGCAGGCATCACACCCAAAAGGAAAATTTTAAACTTGGGGTCTGCTAAGGACACGTGTCCAAAATCCATGCCTAGGTGGGAAGGCGGGTCGCCGGAGGTAAAACAAGATTTTTGACTTAATTTAAAAAGGGCGAAAAGGAACATTTCAACCCGCTCCTCTGCCGACGCACCGAGATGCCATGTGCTAACCAATGATTAATCTGCGGGCTTAAGGGGAAAAATTTTCCCAAGTGGGCGTGCGGGTCTAGGGGAGAATTTAGCACTTTTTGCCCTTAGGCGAAACATGAAGTTTACTCCCGCGCCTCTGCCGACGCCCAAGGGGCCACATGTCAGCTCCTTATTGGGCTGTGGGTCAGCGGGCCAGTGGGGATCATTGGGAAGGTTTGACCTTTGAAGTGCGAATTTTAAATTACTTTCATGCCTCTCCGTAAAGTCATGTAGAGCCACGTGTGCTTATCCATTAGGTCAAGTGGTGAGAGGCACGCTGAGAAAACTTTTCCAAATTTACTTTTCGGACTTAGAAATTTTTCCACCAAACGGGAATATGCGGGCTTGTGGAGCTGCGGGGATTTTGTGACTTTTTCCAAAGTGCTCTAAGTCAAATTCGGGCCCGTGGGTTCGATTAACAAAATTTAAAATTTTGAGCTTGAGATGAAGTAAAATTTTAGAAGGTCATAACTTTTGACTAGGAACTCGGTTTTTGGAAAGCGAGGACTTTTTGGAAAGCTCTCAAAGTCCTCTTTGCAAAAGAAGCTTAAAATTTTAATTTTGATAAAATTTGAAGGGTAAATTTTAAGAAAATGATCTACAGGCTTCTAAAATGTGAACTGGACTTTTAACTTATAAATTTTGTTCAAATCCGACATTCTTTCTTTCACAACATGCCATATGACCTGGGGAATTGCACTTGGGAGAATTGAGGATGGATTGCAAGGGTTAAATTTTTTGATTGATTATCAATTTGAAATTCCCAAATCGATAGCAAAATGACTGTAAATTTTGACTATGCCGATTTTGAAAAGTTTTATAAATTTTTCTTAAGTTGTAAAGTCTATTTAGGATCATTTTGGATCATACAAGTTCAATTTAACGTTTCATTTCATTTTCCAAGGTTGCAGGGTTGTTCTGTACATTTTTGATAAAAAGAATATTTGCAGTTTGAAAATTATCTAACAGAGGTCTACAACTTCTAACTCGAATTGATCCATTTACATTCATCAAACTATAAAATGTGAATACATTCTAAACTCGATATTACAATGTTATATTTCCTTCAATCCAACAACGTGAAAAGAGAATGCAATACCACTTTCCAAAATCAACGTTTCAAATGAAGCAGAGTAATATGTTTTCTTCATACGTGTTTCCTTTTTTCAATTTTCCAACAGAGATTTCATACTGCATTTCAAACACATGATTTCCAATGAAAACAATATCATATGAACAAGGCAAACACTTCTATTAATTCAAAGGAAATCTCTTACAACTTCTTTCCTATTTATTTTCAAAATACAACATACCAAATGCATATCTTTCTTTTCTGTTCACATGACTGAATACAAGATATATTCTTCCATAATCAATTTCAAATTTCATAGCTAAAACAGAGTAGTATTTCCAACACAATAATATACAAGATCATCCACTTCAAAGTGGGAAAATGTTACAATAAGAAATAATCTCAACAAGGACTGTCAAACTTGTCTTTTTTTCTGCTCCAGAACAACAACATGAATATCCTCCATTTTCTTTATTTCAATTTGATCACTGTGAGTAATGTGGGGAAAGGCAACACTCTCAACCCAACTAAAACATCCAAGGAAAATGATAAGCCGTCCTTCTTCATCGCCCTGAGCCCCAACCACATTCCAATAGAAGGTGTTTTTTCAGATGATGGCAACAACAAAGCTTCCACAACATGAGACAAATTTCTCATTCAAAACACAGTCAAAATAAAACTATAGTTTACAACCACAAAAACAAAATGACAACAATACTCAGGCTTCACCATGCAAGCCAAAGGAGCAAGAAACTATGGGGATGCTTCTTATGCCTCCCGAGGGGAAATGGGTATCACCACCTGAGAAAAAACCACCAAAATATACACATCATATCAAATCCATGACATGCCCTTATGCCTCCCCAAGTACCCCTTATTCCTCCCATTTCCTTATGCCTCCCCAACCTCTTATGGCACCCCATAACGAGTAAATAAATGCAAGCTATTTCTTTGTAAGGTGGAACCCAAATCCCGATTCCCTCCACACTTATACCTCCCCAAAAACTTATGCCTCCCACAAAATACCCCATAGTCTTCTCCTACACCATTCCTAGGCCATCTACCCAAACAACCAACAAATAAAACAACACATTCAAACATTCTACCATTCACATAAGCATAAAAATGAAAGGAGAACATTTCCAAGAGCTAAGCTCTTACCTCTCCATGATGGAGTTTGTTCCAAGTTCAAAACAACAAGCTCTCCAATGCAAAACAATCCAAGAGATCAATAATCAACCAGTATGTAACTATCTCCAACTTTCTTCCAATTTGTAAGAGCTCCCAAAAAAAACTCCAAAACAAGTCTCCAAAATAAAGTGATAAAAGTGAAGCCCCCAAAACAAGGTAAGGAATTCAAATTTTATAGAAGAGGGAAGAGAAGAGGATGAGGTGGATCCATGTAGGATGCCACTTCACACATCCTCAACCCCAACACAAAAGTCAACTTCATTCTCCAATGCATATTAAATAGGTGGGTGAATAATATGACAGTTTACTTACACACTCCAACACAAGCCCACACTCCATAAGGACTGAAATTAAAAATATGTAAGAAAGTGCAATTACAACTTACAACTTGACTTACAAAAATGCATAATAAAGGCTAGATTTAGACTCTCCAACCATAGGTAAGGTTGGTATGCAATTTTAAGAGGTATGAGACAAGTTTAACTTGTCCCACAAGCCTCCAAGGAAAAATTCGAATTTCAAATAAGGTGGAGTGTTTCATACTCAAAAAATCAACTTACACATCACTTACAACACTTAATCCAAGAGCCATCAGCTCTAATAAATGCAATCTTATGACCCATTTGATTACTTAATTTTAACAATATGATTACTCACAATATTGACACACAATTTAATTCAATAATGAAAAGGGAAAGCTCATCACTTAAAAAAACACATACAATATTAACAAAAAATCAATTAAAAGAAAAACATAAATCCCTTTGGTCACATTCGAAGGTGATCCCCCCATGGGAATCCCTAGCAAAAATCAAACACACACAACAAAACAAGTTGCCATGGTGTCCTTGTTGAATTCATCTAGAATTCCAATGTGGTCTCCAATCCCCTAATGTGTGTTGTGATTTTTTTAAAACCTGTAAAACACAAATACCTCCTTTGGCCTCGTGGCCATATCAGAACATCCAAAATATATATAATTATAATTCCAAAATCATCAATATATATATGAATCACAACAACATCCAGAAAATCAACAATATCATTTGTAATCTCATCAACAACTATATGATCATCACATTTAATTCAATTTTCTAGGTCTACTCAACATATCAAAATATCACATGTCCGAACAACATCCATAAATATAACCATGTCAACAGCATGTCAATATCCATATAAATGTCTCTAATAATCCACATGCATCATATATGAATCAAAGTCAATAATAATCCATGATCTGACATCTAACACCATACTAAATCAAAACTATAATAATGTCCATAATATAGTCAGAAGTATCAGAATCAATATCAAAAGTGTCGAAGGGAATTGGGCACTACAAACAGGTGGGGACCCTGGATGATGGGTTGTTATATCATTCGGAAGACTTTGTATTCCAGAAAATGAACGTGTGTACATGATTAGGGAAACACAAGCTTCTCTTATTTCAGGGCATTTTGGTATTCGTAAGACAGTTGAACATTTACAAAAGTATTGTTATTGGCCTAAAATTCAGGAACATGTAACCAAGTATATTAAGGGTTGTGTTTTTTGTGCCACAAGCAAGCCAAGTAAGCTGGAAATTAGGACTCTACACTCCTCTTCATGTTTTGACAAGGCCTTGGGAAAGTATTTCCATGGAATTTGTTTGGGGCTTGCCTTTGACACAAAGGAAACATGATTACTTATATGCGGTAGTACGGTGAGAAGGTCATAATTTTATAAAATTCTTTGTAAAGAATTATTTTTAAGATTTTAATAGATTGGTCCCATTCAACTGGACCGGAGACATAGGCCTCAAGTGCCGAACTCTATTATCATGCCTTGTGTCGAATTTCTTGGTGAATTTTCTTCATTTCTCTATATTTTTACACAATACTTGTAGGTTTTAATCTTTTATTAAAAACATAGAAAGATCGTAATCGCCTAATTTTTAAAATGATATTCAATACAAAGCAATTTTTGTCGCATGAACAATTGCTAGTTAAAATTGACTTTCAGATCACTGGTATCAGAGTTGGTTTTGACTAATTTTGATTCAAATTAACGTTTTTGGATTGTAAGTTGTGTGTTGGATGATAATAAGGTCTTGGTCTAAGAAGCGTGAAGGAGAGTTGGTTGAAAGAGACCCCAAAATTGGTATAAGGACTCAATATCCTACAATTGAGAATCGTGAGGTAGAAGAATTTCAACGACCATTTGCAACAAATGTGGGAAATGGTTGAAGAAATGTACCAAGATAGGTAAAGGGAAAAGAGAGCTAGGGAATGTAAGGAGAAAGAAGGCTCTGGTTATGGTATTCCTAAAGGTGAACCTTTAAAATATGATTTTCCTTCATAAAGTTAGATATCGCATTTGAATTGCCAATTTATACTAGAGAGCTAAATGCAGAAAAATTGGATAATCTGAATCAAGCAGATAGAAGTATATTGTAGGGTTTAGAGAATTGTGGATGATGAGGTAAAAATTCATTTGGAAACTCTTCGAATGGGTGACACAACACTCATTTGGTGGGAGAGTAAACTTTAGGAAGTGGAAGAAACCAAAGGTATAATAATCACTTCCTGGTTTGAATTTGTTTCAAATCTTAGGAAATAATTTTATCCTCTTGGTTATAGGTAACGAGGATCTTGATGGATTGGAAAACATTAAGAAAAACTAAGGGACAAAGTGTACAAGACTACACACAGGAATTTAGGAAAAGGGCATTAATTTTGGGAATTTCCTTAAACATCGAGGAAACACTGCTTAAATATATTGGTGGATTACATAGTTACCTAAGGCATATGATTTTTATTTTAAGTCCTACTAATCTTGATGCAGTGTGTGTTCAAGCAACCCATTTGGAAGCACGAGGGAAAATGAAAAAGGAGTCCTCTTCCTCTTCTTTTAAACAAAAGAAAAATAAATCTAAAGGAAAAGGTTCGAAAGAACAAGGAAAAGGAAAGGGTAAGCATAAAACAAACTCTACTATTAAGAAAGAAAATGAAAAACCATTTTGCAATCATTGTAAAAAGAACCATGATGAGTCTAAATGTTGGAAATTACATCTTGAAACAAAACCTAAATGGATGGTTAAGAAAGGGAAGGAAAATAAAACAAACACTGCAAGATACATGATCTTTGGGTCGATTCGGGTGATGAAACCAAGATCACAACTATGAGTTTTCAAGGTAAATCAAAACTATCAATTTCCAACAGTAGTACTTCTATGGTTGCATCTTCTTCTAGTAAACAAACTATACATGATGATAAGAAAAGAAATGAGCTTTTCCACGTTAGAGTAATTTCAAAACATACAAAATTGATACTCTTTTTGATAGTGGATCTCAAGCTAATCTAATTTCTGAGGAGGTTGTTAAGAAATTAGGACTCAAAACTAAACCACATTCTAAGCCTTACCCTTTGGGTTGGGTTTGTGATGGTGCGAAACTCGCAGTAACTAAGACTTGTACTTTTAGGTTTGCATTAGAGACAAGTTTATAGATGAGGTTGAATTGGATGTCATTCCTTTGGATATTTATGGGGTGGTTTTGGGCGAGTCCTTATTTGTATGATCGTAAATAAATCTTCTAGAGGGAAGAAAATAAATATTTTCTTGTAAATGATGAAATTGAGTTTATTGTAAAGAAATCTATCCTTGGTTACTACAGTCAAATGAAATGGCTTGTGAACTCAAGAAAAGTTTTATACTCATGGTGGTCAAAGCCAAAGAGAAAGAACATGAGTTGGATTTTGAGGATCGTGATCCGAAACATAAGAATGAATTGGTAAAAATTGTTTCTAATTTTGATGATATTTTTCAGGATCCACAAGGTCTACCTCCAAAGAGAGAGGTTTAACATGAGATACAACTACTTCAGGATGGATCTCTTCCCAATATCTGAATGTATAGAATGTTAGTAGTAGAGAATGAGGAAATCAAGACACAGATAATGAAAATTTTGGCTCAAGGTGTAATTCGTCCAAGTACATCCCCATGTGGTTCACCAATTATATTGGTTCCTAAGAAGAATGGTACTTAGAGAATGTGTGTTGATTTTCGTGCTTTAAAGAATATTACAAAGTAAAGAATCATTACCCTCTTCCTAGAATAGATGATTTACTGGATCAATTAAAGAATGCAATTTACTTCACTAAGTTAGATTTAAGAAGTGGTTATCACCAAGTAAGAATTGCAGAAGGTGATGTTTGGAAAATTGCTTTTAAAATGAAACATGTATTGTTTGAATGGTTAGTGATGCCTTTTGGTTTGTGTAATGCACCAACAACATTCATGAGATTCATGAATGATATTTTCCGACCATTCATTGATGATTTTGTTATTGTCTACTTAGATGATATTCTTGTATTCAGTAAATCATGAGATGAACATGTTATACACATCTAGAAAGTCTTAGATGCATTAAGGAAAGAGAAGTTGTATTTGAAGATGTCAAAATGTGAATTTGGGAAAACATCTTTAATTTACTTGGGTTATGTTGTAGGAAATGGAGAATTAAGAATTGATCCTGTAAAAGTAGAGGTTATTGTAAAATGGCCTAGACCCACTAATGTGACGAGAAGTTAGAAGTTTTCTAGGTGTAGTTTATTACTGGAGAAAATTTATTGCTAACTTCTCATATATTGCATCTCCTTTGCATGCTTTGACAAGTGTTAAACAGGTCTTTCAGTGGGGAGGAAAACAATAGAAAGTATTTGATACACTGAAAGAGAAAATAAGTACCGCTCGATCTTGGCACTTCCAGATTTGCAGCATTCATTTGAAATTGAGACAGATGCTAGTGACTATGCAATGGGGGAAGTTTTGATGTAGAACAAATGACCAAGTGTGTTACCATTCAGAAACCTTCACAAGTGCGGTAAGAAATTATCCAACTTATGATAAAGAGTTGTATGCTTTGGTGCAGAGTGTAAAAAAATGGAAGCATTACTTGATGGGAAAAGAAATAGTTATACATACCGATCATCAGCCACTTCAGTATTTGCAAACACAAACAAAGCTACAATAGTCTAGACATTTTTTGTTGGATGGGATTCTTGCAGCAATTTCATCTCATGATCAGTATAAAAAAGGTATACAAAACAAGGTTGCAGATATGTTATCTAGACCTCCAGTAGTAGTTGCATCTATTCTTTTACAACATAGTTCTTTGGCTCATCTTAGTTATAAGGAACAATATGTTGATGATGTGGACTTTAAAGAAGTGTATGAGGATCTAATAAGTGGGAAACAAGTAGGAGAAAAATATTATCATCTATATGATGGGTTGTTTTATCATTCTGGAAGACTTTGTATTCCAGAAAATGAATGTGTGCACATGATTAGGGAAGCATGCATACTTCTCTTATTTCAGGAATTTTGGTATTATTAAGACAACTGCACATTTACAAAAGTATGGTTATTGGCCTAAAATACAAAAGTATTGTTATTGACCTAAAATTCAGAACATGTAACCATGTATATTAAGGGTTGTGCTCTTTGTTCCACAAGCAAGCCAAGTAACCGGAAATGAGGACTTTACACTCCTCTTCCTGCTCCGAAAAGGCCTTGGGAAATTATTTCCATGGACTTTGTTGGGGCTTGCCTTTGACGTGAAGGAAACATGATTACTTATATGTGGTAGTGGATAGATTTAGAAAAATGTGTGTTGGTTCCATGTACTAAGAAGATAAGCTGGTGAGGAGCTGCCCATTTATTTTTTTAGTTTGTTTGGGTTCATTTTGGTTTGCCTACTTCAATTATTTCGATTAGGATTATAGATTTCTTGGAGAATTTTGGTCAACATTGTGGGGATTGATGGACACAAAACTAAAAAAATCACTACTTTTCATCCACAAACTGACGGTCAAATAAAGGTTGTAAACCACACAATGGTACAATTACTTAGGGGCTATTGTGGAAAATATCCTAAATAATGGGATGAACATCTTTATTATGTGCAACATGCTTGTAATCGGGCCTTACATTCTTCTACTTTGAAGTCTCCTTTTGAGACTTGTTATGGATATTTGCCTAATTCTCCTATAGATGTATGTTATGGACATGCAATTGTTGTGAATAGTTCAAGTGATTCTAACAAAGCTAAAATATTTGTGTATAGAATACAATAGGGCCATCTCTGTTCATGAACAATTGGATAAAAGTCAAGCTAAATACAAAGCCAGGCATGATAAACATAGAAATGATCACAAGTTCAAAGTTGGTGATTCAAGATGGCTTCACATCAAAAAGGAAAGGTTAGCAGTGAAGGTAGAAAATTGAAACCTATATGGTATGGTCTGCATTACAAATATTGGAAAACATTGGTAATAACGCTTCCGGTTATATTTACCTCCATATATGTAAATCTATTTAGTTGTAAATGTTGAAAACTTAATATTGTATAAACCGCTTTATGATAGTTGATCGGGATGATGCTAACATAATGCCTTCCATTGATGATTTGACTCACGAGTATCTTGATGAATTGCGGGAAGACATCATTTTGGACAGAAAGTAATAACTTCACAAAGGGGTGACTTTGAGTATATTCGTGTTGGGTTCAAAGGCATGTATCCTAATAAGGTGAAATGGATGAAAACCAAAAGGTGAGGGAAAAGTACCCTCACCTTATCACCAATTAAGTTGACTTTTGGGGTCCAAAAGTTTCTCAGTGGGGAGGAGTGATCCAGAGGATCCTCATCGAGAAACGCCGATCTATGATCTTCTCGAAGTAGTTACAATCATTGGCATAGCGTGGAGAAAAATTGGACGATTATGACTGTTGGGCCCTTGAAATATCGACTAAGTATGAAGGCACGTGGGCGTGTGGGACCCTAGTTATAGGATGGCACACAAGGCAAAAGCGCGCAAAAGAAAAGGCTCAAGGAAGCATATAGCGCGCGTGGCATGCGAAAGGAGGTTCAGGACTTAGCCGATTCAAGCAACAAAGGCAGAACACGTGAAAAGCGTGATCGGTTGCACGTGGATAACATGCCAGCCTGACAACAGGTGGCCCAGGAAAGAGCATGCCAGCAAAGGAATATTCTAGAAGACCATCATGAGATGGAGTGGAGAGCTCAGGCCTGAGGAAACATGCTCGTTGAAGGACCACATTCGACACTTGGTGACGGATCCGAGGCGCAGAAAGGCGAGTTGACAAAAAGGAAGGTGATAAATACAAGTGCTTGCGGACCAAGAAAAGGGATATAGACATAAGAGGAGAAGATAGGAGAGATACACAAAGAGAGAGATAACATGGGTAAAGCTCTACTTAGGATTACTGCGAGTGGGGCTCTGATGTATTGAGCTCAGCATTGTAATTTCTTTTCTATTTTTGCGTAGTTATACAAGCCTAGTGATGTGCATGACTGCAGTCTACCCTCTATGGCTCTTTGTAATGAAACGATGAATATAATGAAGTTACCAATTGCAATTAGATATGAATATTAGTGGGTTTCATGTATATTTCGTTCATAGAAGTTCTCTTTCCTTTCATGCTATGAATGAATGGTTGTAGCTTTCTTTCTGTTATATTATATGTTATGGAGTCTTTTAAAACACACGGTCTGAAGAAACTACAAGGATCTGGAGGCCGTCTGAGCCTTGTAATCCTTGTATGTCTAAACTTCTTTCCTGAATACTCCTATACTAATCATTGATGAATGCTTCCCACTAAAAACTCACATAAAAGAGAGACTCGACACCCGCGCATGCCTCGGGTGAGCGCTCAACTTCTGTTGGGTGATAGGCCGATGCACATGGGATTCCTTCCTCTTATAGTGGGAGTAAAATTGAATACACTAACGATATCTTGTTTGCGAAATGAGAACTCGTTTGCAAAAGTTATGGCCCGCTGAAATAATTGGACAACTGGAAAAATTTGGGACTGCTTGTAATTTGGACTCGTGTGCTCTCGCCAAGTGGACGACTCAAAATGTGACACGTAGAAACATAGGAGGTGGAGCAAAATTTGTTTTGGAACACTAGTCTTCGACACTTGGTGATGGAAAGGTGGGCCTGCTATTTTGCGGACCTGGGGGCCCTCAACCAAGTTCGACACACTTGATTATGGAGGGGTATTTTAGCCTCCTTCTCATATTACTACTACACAAACTTTTACATATAAATGATTCATATTTCCACTATGTGATACTACTACTACACAAAATTTTACATATAAATGCCTCATATTTCCACTGTGTGATACATGTGGGACTAAATGAGATGCCAATTAAAATATGCATTTAAGCCATATCCCATGCATTAATTCCAATCCAAGCGCATTTGCATTATTAAATGCCAGTTTAAAACACCACATTCCCACTAAATATGGTGCGCCTCCACTTACCTCACATACCTCCAAACATGGCGCATAAGGTGGCTCCATAGCCACTACAAACAAGCCACCCAAGCATATTTAAATGCTTACCTTGTTGGTCGTGCCCACAATGTGGGACTAAAGACATGCAAGGCGCCAAAGAAGAGAGATGGTGGAGGGATTCGAACCTCCACCCTTTTGATTAAAAATATGCCCTTAACTGCTGTGCCATGTGGTTGGAAATGTTATAAAAGGGGGTAATTTGTATTTGTATAGGCATTCCGGTCTGTGTATATTTTCAAATGCTCATAACTTGAGCTTAGAGAGGAATTTGGAGGAGATGTAAAAAACAATCCCTGTTATTTTTGACAGAGGAAGATTGTCAGAAGGTCATAATTTTGTAGAATTCTTTTTAAATAATTATTTTCAAGATTTTAATAGATCTGTTTCATTCAACCAGGACCAGGAAATGCAGCCTCAAGTGCCGAACTCGTTATCACGCCTGTGTGTCAAACTTGGTGAATTCTCTTCATTTCTATGTATTTTTACACAATACTTGCGAGGTTTTAATATTTTATTAAAAATATACAAAGATCATAATCACCTAATTTTTAAAATGAAATTCAATACAAAGCAAATTTTGTCGCATGGGGTAAGTGTAGCAAGTTGGTGGACAAAAAAGGGGTCATAAGTGGACGTCATATTGTAAAAAAGTGAAATCTCAACTTGTAGGGATTATTAGCAATACACACTCAAAATTAGAAAAATTATATAAATATGAATCATAACATCTGGAATCTAGTTTCTAAACTACTATTTTTTTTTAAAAACGGACAAGTTTAGCTATATTAAACACTTAAAATTATATGACTTGGTTTTTTTTTTTGAAAAAACCTATAAGATCAGTCTGCTTTTCTCGCGTTTTGGATGACTGAATCTTGTTATTTTTTTCTTTTGGTGAAAAGTTAGATGTAGTTATCTATCTTGGGATGGATTTTATTTTGTATTTTTTCGAGCAATATTTGTTTTTATGATTTTTTCCGTGAAAGTGGTCTGAAAAGATTTATAAAACGAAGCGCTTTCCATTTACCCGCCATAACTATATCAAAAAATATCAAAATTAAATATGTATATTTTAACGTGTATATAATTTCTCCACGCTTGGGATGGTATAAATTTTATCACATTTTGATAAGCGAAAAAAAGGTTACAATCTTAAACGTAGACATGAACATTCGCGGGAAAAAATGTCTTAAAGACCTATTGTTAGTAAAAAATTCTAAAATGATATTTATATTATTCTATTCACTTTAAAATCAATATTTCTACAAAGATAATGATCTCCCCTATGCGATGGAACTATTTTTGTGAAATGTTTTCAGTTTTTTAGCATGGTTCAAGTTTGTGGAAGAGCAAATTTGAAGTTTTTGACCTTTTACACTTCATAATGACCTTCCATAGCTTTGGTTGGGAAAAAACAAAGATTTCCCGAGCCTCAGGGTCGGATTTGATGATATAGATAGAACTGCGATTGCAGGTTTTATAACAAAAATCGGGATCGCACTTTATAAACCGAAAGCATGGTTTGTAAAGTGTGATCGTGGTTCTTAAATCATATTTACACACATCCCAATGTTCTAATTACCATGTGATTTTTACTGTTTGACTTTACCGTATGAATTACTACGAAATTCTATCATTTTTTGCATGTTTTTCTTATCATCGGAAGTAAAATATCATGGGAGACAAGAAACGAAGTCAAAAAATGAAGTCATTAAGTAAAAAGCACCAAACAAATTTCAAAATGCTTGAGTAAATGCGGAATCTTCATGAATAAAGAAGAGGTTCATCTTCAACCCCTACTATTGTAAGCAATGAGGAACCAAGTAATGTTTCTCTTATCACAATGTTGAAGTTGAATTAAATACTTGTGATGAAGATGTTTTTCTTGTCAATGTTGAAGAAAAATTAAATACTTGTGATGTAGCAAATGTTGAAATTGAAGGAGATAATAAAAATATGAATAATAAAATTAGGTTGAAGCTGTAGACAAGTAAAATTTGATAAAAACACCTCCTAGAATTTTCCCTAAGAAACCTAATTATTTTATTGAAATTGATGAAAATATTTTGAAACTAATGTCCGATAAACTTTTTCAACGACAAACCGGAAGAAAAGTCACAAAAATTTGGGATAATCATTTTAAAATTTTAAATGATTCCCAAAGATGTTATTTGTTGGTTAGTTTGATGAATTTGATTAAAATGAGACCTACATTAAACACCTTAGGATTGACAACATTTAAGATATGTGGTCAAACCTCTAAAATTGTTGAAAACCTTCATGATGCATATCACATTGTTGGTGTCAAGAGATGCACTAGGGATAGTAATATTGTGTGTCATGTACTTACTACTAGTGTTGTAAGTGAATCAATAAAAAAATAATGTTTGATTACACAAATAAGTCGAATGTTGCAAGTTAATCGAAAAACTCTAATGAAAACAATTGAAAGACGTAATATCTTTTCAATCGCTCAATAACACCAATTGGGCATTTTCTCGTTAGAGCACCGCGTAAGGACAAAGATAATTGATGCTATAAGAGAAGTTATTCAATTTTGGCATGATAACACTAGAGTTTCACCTAATACAAGAGATGTTGTAAATTGGAGAGTTGATTCTACTAATCGCGAACCACATCCAAAGCATTTATTAGATATGACTCAAACTCAATTTTTTCGTAAGTTTAAACAAGAGCATCCGAGGAAATTAAAATTAGTCAACATTTTTTTGAAATGTTGAAACCATTCTATGTGAAAATCAACCACGCTCGCACCACTTGTTATAGGAAACATGTTGAATTTGCGATTCATTATGCTAAATTTTACGTATTCATTCTAATTTTCATTCGAAACTATGTTATTAGAATGTGGTGTTCAAGTTCTACCAATATCTTCCAGGATTTCATTCCTACGATATTTTTGAAAAAGAAGCTGGGCATTTTTTTATAGTTAGGATTGTTTAGATGGAAGTTGTGGTACATGCGATAGATTACTTGAATTGGAAAGTTGTATCTATGAGCAAATTGAAAGTGCAATAGAACATAATTTAGTTGAGTTTGATAAATATAAATTAGTTGCATGTCGGTTGAAAGATGGAAAATAGTCTAAATGGTGTGAGTTAGTTACAAAATATATGCCTCTGTTTTTCAATTTATGAGAAAATTTAAGGATGAAATTATTTATGAGTATGCTAAGCATACACACAGAGCTCGATGGTTGGATGAACAATTAAAGATATGCAAGGACACATTTCCTATTGGTACTATTGTTTCAGTGGTCGATTTTGCAGAGAATTACACATTGCAACTACAAATGGAGATTTAATCATAATATTACAACTCAGTACAAGTTACCATTTTTGTGCATATAGCATTTATACATTCTCCTTATAGTACAAAGAATTATCATTTTTTTTAAGAGAGTATCACTTTTATATCAGTGATGATCTTACTCATTCTTCTAAATTTGTGTAAGGGTGTTTCCAGTTATTTTATGGAAACTTGTTTGATAGGGACATCCATTTCAAACAACATTATATATGGTCAGATAATTACACGTCTTAGTTTAAGAATGCATGAATATTTTATTGGATGAGTAGGATGCACGTCAAGATGGGTGTGCAACATATTTGGAGTTTCATTGAGGTTGGACATGGAAAAGGAGAGCATGATGGTGCAGGGGCATGTGCGAAAAGAGCTCTTGCAAGAGAAGAGTTAAAGTACAAAGATGGTGCTAAATTAAAAGATGCAAAGAGCATAGTGGAATGGTGTATTGACAACATGACCCGAGGTTCTCAAGAAAATTCCACAGTTTCGAGATATTTTTAGTTGATAGAGGAACCAAAAATTGCTAACTATGAGGATTGTATGACACTCACCGGGAGGTCAGTGATATGCACTCATTTGTAGCTCGACGCTACTTTGTGGGCCTCATGGAAATTTTTTTGACATATTTTTGTGCATCTTGTATCGAATTTATCACTGCTGTTGAGTGTGATTCACAAGAATGGGTGGATGGATGGGTTTGTAGGCCTCTAACTCGCTTCCTAGTTATCAACCTCCACAAGCATTACAAATTGTTTATGCAGATGAAGTTGTAACATCCAAGGAATTTGACAAAATTTTGAGTTTGGTGTGACAATGTATTTATGGTTATTTACAATTTTTGTATTGAGTTATGTCAATTGAAATTTTAATATGTACAATTTAAATTTGAGTTGAAACCTTTGTTTTTTTGTAGGACATGTGTTTGCAGTTATTGCGACAGAAAACAATGAAGAAGGAACATACTATTTTTTATGTCGTTGCATCGAGGAAAGAAAAAAATTGACTTCTCCTATTATAGATGGCAAACATATTGAGTACCCTACATGGTCAATGGTAGTTACTTGAACTTGGATTCAACGGTATCCATTAAAAATCCTCTGTTTGGGTGTTTGAAGACTTTGCGACACATAGGAAAATATTCTTATATTCGCATCTAGTACTAGCAACAAATATTCAGCTGTATAGATATCAAGGAAGGCCTAATAACAAGATTCTTTGGAAGGCTCAAGAGTCGAGATCATGAAGCAATCTGTCCATCGCTATTGATTAGATCGATCTTGATGGTTCATTGGAATGAATTTACAATGCTCATGTCTAGTATATATAATTTCTTTGATATAATTTCTTTGGTATATATAAATTTGTTAGATAAATTTAAGTTCATATATTTTATTAAATTTGTGTATTTTGTATATATCTACTATGGTTTTGATTTGAAACTTAAATTTCTTTGACTAACACTTTTATGTGCGGAGTTAGTGGTGCCAAAAAGCTTCCACCTTCATGTGGTTAATCTTTATTAGTAGAGAATTGTAAATTCTTAAAGCTAAGAGAAGCTTTCATTGTTTTACAAGAAAAGAAAAGCAATTAACAACAATTTATGTACCTATGGAGGGGGTTCTTGGTTCCGGAGGAGGTAGCCCAAAAGCACCTGGTGCTTAGAGAATTGAAACGATGCCTCCCAATTGTTTACAAGACAATCCCTACACGTGTGCATGATCGGTTCGATGCCACGCCCACTTTGTTTACAAAATATACTGTTTGACGACCTTACACCGGCTCAAACTACACTTTTTGCGCGTTTGTAAACAATAGGGCAGCGAGAGCACCGATTAGAGAATGAGAAAACCGAGATAGGATATTATAGAGGGTCCCTACAATGAGGTGAAGGATTAGACGCGACATCTCTAAGTGCCACAGAGTGTGCGTAGTCACCTATCGAAGTGAACATTTTTGGTCTCAGGGCTCTTAAGGGACTACACCAACGAGGTAGTCGAAGCAAGGAAGTTTTCGCGCATCAAAAAAACACATCCTCTAGCATTCACCTAGCCACCTAGACATGTTGGTGCACTCGATTTGGTGCCACGAGCCATCGTTTGCAAAATATACCATTTTCGATGACCTTACAATATCTCAAACTACACAATTTGGTGCGTTTGCAAAGCAATAGGGTAGCGAGAGCATGGATTGGAGAAGGAAAAAACTGAGATATAATATTGTAGAGATTCCCTACGAAAAATTTTAGGATCGGGATGACACGTCTCTAGGTGCCCAGAGTACGCGTAGTCACCTGTCGAAGTTGAATGATTTTTGGTCTCGGGGCTTTTAAGGGACTACGCTGAACGAGGTAGCCCGAAGAAACGATGTTGTCACACATAGAAATGATACCTCCAATAGCGTTCACCTGGCCACCCAGATGTGTCGGTGCGATGTTTTGGTGCCACGATCCACTGTTTGCAAAATATAGCGTTTGATGACCTTACACTGGCTCAAACTACACTATTTCGCAGCGTTTGCAAATAATAGGGCAGCGAGAGCACCGATTGGAGAAGGAAAAAACTGAGATAGGATATTGTAGAGGGTCCATACACCGAGGTGTGGGATCAAATGCAACATCTCTAGGTGCCACGGAGTGCACGTAGTCACCCATCGAAGTTGAACGATTTTTTGGTCTCAGGGCTCTTAAGGGACTACGCCCAAACGAAGTAGCCGGAAGAAAGCGACGTTGTTGCACATCAAAAATATACCTCATTTAGTGTTCACTTGGCCACCCAAACGTGTCGAAAGCGATCGGTTTAGTGCCACGATCCATCGTTTGTAAAATATAGCATTTAACAACATTATATTGTCTCAAACTGCACTATTTCACTCGTTTACAAACAATAGGGCAACGAGAGCACCGATTGGAGAAGGAAAAAAATGAGATAGGCTATTGTAGAGGGTCCCTACAATGAGGTGTAAGATCAGATGATACATCTCTAGGTGCCACGAGTGCGCGTAGTCATCCATTGAAAGCCGAATGATTTTTGGTCTCAGGGCTCTTAAGGGACTACGTTCGAATGAGGTAGCCCGGAAGTAACGACATTGTCCCGCACCAAAAATATGCCTCCTCTAACATTCACTTGGCCATACGGACGTGTCGACGTAGTCGGTTTGGTGCCATGACCCACTTTTTGCAAAATATAGCGTTTAATAGCCTTATACTGTCTCAAACTGCACTATTTTGCTCGTTTGCAAACAATAGGGCAGCAAGAGCACCGATTAGAGAAGGAAAAAATTGAGACAGAATATTGTAGAGGGTCCCTACACCAAGGTGTAGGATTAGACGAGATGTCTCTAGGTGCCACAGATTACTTGTAGTCACTCGTCGAAGTTGAACGATTTTTTGGTCTCAGGGCTTTTAAGGGATTACGCCCGAACAAAGTAGTCCAGAAGAAATGACGTTTTCGCACACCAAAATGACTCCTCTTATAGTATTGAATTGTCCACCTAGATGTGTTGGCACATTCAGTTCAGTGCCATGACCTACCGTTTGCAAAATATACCGTTTGTGACATTATACTATCTCAAATCTGCACTAAACCGCACGTTTGTAAACAACAGGCATCGAGAGCACCGATTGGAGAAGGAAAAAAAAGCGAGACATACTATTGTAGAGAGTTCCTACACCGAGGTGTTGGATCAGACGAGACATCTCTAGGTGCCAAAAAGTGCACGTAGTCACCCATCGAAGTTGAATTATTTTTTGGTCTCAGGGCTCTTAAGGGATTATGCCCGAACGAAGTAGCCCGGAAGAAAGCGACATTGTCGCACATCAAAATGAAACCTCCTCTAGCGTTCACCTAGCCGCCTAGATGTGTCAGTGTAGTCGGTTTGGTGGCATGATCCATCGTTTGCAAAATATAGTGTTTGATAGCCTTAAACTGTCTCAAACTACATTATTTCACGCGTTTGCAAAAAATAGGGCAGTGAGAGCACCGATTGGAGAAGGAAAAAGCGAGACAAGCTATTGTATATGGTCCTTGCGTCGAGGTGTAGGATTGGATGAGACGTCCTTATATGCCATAGAGTTCACGTAGTCACCCATTGAAGTTGAGCGATTTTTTTGGTCTCGGGGCTCTTAAGGAACTATGCCCAACGAAGTAACCGGAAGCAACAATATTGTCACGCACCAAAACATTACCTCCTCTAGTGTCCACTGGCTGCCTGGATGTGTCGGCATAGTTGTTTTGGTACCACAATCCACCATTTACAAAATATAGCGTTTCACAACCTTACACTATCTCAAACCTTGCACTATCTCGCGCGTTTGCGAAACAAATAGGCGGTGAGAGCACCGATTTGAGAAGGAAAAAACCAAGACAATATATTTTAGAGGGTCCCTATGCCAAGGTATAGGATCAGACGAGACATTTCTAGGTGCCACAGAGTGCGCGTAGTCACCCGTCGAAGTAGAACGATTTTTTGGTCTTAGGGCTCTTAAGGGACTACACCCAAACGAAGTAGCTCGAAAGAAATGACATTGTTACACACCAAAACGATGCCTCCTACAATGTTCACTTGGCCACCCGAATGTGTTGGCGTAGTTTGTTTGGTGCCATGACCCACCGTTTGCAAAATATACCGTTTGATAGCCTTATACTGTCTCAAACTGCACTATTTGGCGTGTTTGCAAACAATATGGCAACGAGAGCATCGATTGGAGAAGGAAAAAAATGAGATAGACTATTGTAGAGGGTCCCTACGCTGAGGTGTAGGATCAAATGAGACGTCTCTAGGTTCCATGGAGTGTGCGTAGTCACTCGTCGAAGTTGAACAATTTTTTTGTCTCAGGGCTCTTAAGGGACTATGCCCGAACGAAGTAGCTCGGAAGAAACGACATTGTTGCGCACAAAAATGACGCATCCTATAGCATTGACCTAGCCACTAGACGTGTTGGCATAGTTGGTTTGATGCCATGATGACTCGGGGCATTAATTCTCACTACTCGCCTCCGTTCATTTCCTAGGACTACCTAGAAACGGTAGTTTGTAAACATTTATGCCACGAAAGCTCCGGATCGGGTGGTTTGACACCAACCTGGGCCTCCCTAGAGCCCGCCATGATGTGAATTATTTGACAATATACATTAAATACATATTTATGTGTTCTTAACTAGATTGATATGTCGTAACATATATACAAACATCCTAAATAAATATGTAAAGAATGTTCACAAATTCCAAGTGATATATCATTTTAAAATTCATTGAAGAACCTTGAATTTTTTTCAAATACCTTGGAATGGTAAGGATGTGAATTATTTGACAAACCCCCTCACAAAAATGTGTATTTTGGACTAGAAGGATTGTAGGGTATACAAAAAATGGGGTTTTTAAAGTGTGTGCTTAAATACAAAAACATATAGGACTTAATAGGGAAGTGAATCTACTTACGATAATCAAATCATGTGTAACTTCTTAGTTGATTGGCATAGAACCAAATTATAAAGAGATACTAAGGTGTATCTATTGATCAATGGGATAAGCCCTATTAATGGGATAATCTCTAAAACAATACATAAATGTTTCCCTTAATTTCTTAACAATTGTACCATGTAATGTTGCACCATAGTAACGTTATATTCATATAGTTCAAGATGAACTCTACCTCGCTTATTTCTAACAATGTTTGTATTAGTTGATATGCAACAGATGAGTGTTAACTTTAAAAGAAAAAATGTTAGTTATAGAAATTCCCTCACAACCATTCTTTCAAAGATGTGCACATTGTTAGGAGGCGGGAAAATAATTAGAGTTACACATACACCCTACGTAATTATTGTGAAAAAAGTAATTACGTATTGCCCTTTTGTAGTTCACCTAGCATGGTTATCATAGGTTTTGCTTAATGGAATAGGTTTGCTTAACAATTGTACCATGTAGTGCTCGGGATATGGTTTTTAATTTTAAATCAAACATACATATAGAACTAATATACATAGAACATACATACATAGAAGGATATCATGTGTAATGAAATCGAATCAAACATAGAAGTAATATCGTTATGAAAACCAACAAATGGATATACAACGTATCAAACTAAGTATGTTGGATGCACATCTCTCACGAAAATATAAGTTCATAACATGTGTACATCTTGAACTAAGTGTGTTGGATGCATGTCTCTGAAAATATAAGTTCATAACATGTGTACATCTCGAACTAAGTGTGTCATACATATAGGACCACATGTGGTCGCATAAGGCTATATATACAATGGACTATATGAAGAATCATGAACTAGGACCAGATGGCCCATATATATATCTATGTACATCCAAGTCCTATGAATCTAATCATGAAACATCTTCCCTCTCTTCGCCCTGCTAGAAGTAGCATGTCCACGACCTGGGGATGTAGTGGAGGGAGATGCCACTATAGATTTCATCCGTGTGGTCCTCGACGTCTCTACGAAGGCCTACAACCTAACCTGCACATTCATAAACAACAAGTTTTTAACACCCAAATTTTTAAAATACATTCAAAATTTAGAAACTTAGAATTTAGTTAAAATGCATGTGAAATCTTACCATAATGTGACAATCCCTATCAATTTGTCGTTGAAGCGTCATGAGGACAATAATAGACTCACGAGGGTAAGCAACATACAAATAATTAAATTTCAAATTAAATATTTCATGTACAAACTTTGCTTATTGTAGATTTAAGTAATAAGAAATAATTACTCCAAAATTTAACAAATTTCAAAAATTATACCTCAGTAGTGGATCGTAGATCTTGTATGGATGTATCTACGGTAGCCTCCACGGTTTGCATGTATGGAGGAGTTTCTCTGTGACAGTCATAAGTTATACAAAAAAATGTAAAAATCAATATTAATCTACATGATTGCCACATAATAGACCCAACGCATAATCCACATGAACTTCCACAATTAGAAACAAAGTGTAAAGAGAAACTAACTTGCGTAAAAGTCACATGAGGTGTATAGTAGCCTCGGTTCCAGAGGAACAAATGATGACTTGCCGGCCTCCTGTGTATAAAAGATAAACATATATTAATATGTACATGTACATGTGAAACATTATAATAATAAAAGTGCACAATCAAATGAAATTTGAAATTTAAGTACAACTTGAAACTTACGTTTGTAACACGCCCAGCTACAGTAGCTAGCATGTCGATGCCGAATGTTTCCTTCACCGACTCTTGCTATTTAAAATAAAATAAAAAATTAGTTTTTACATGTATGTACATGACGTACAATCAAATACATATATATTAAAATCTCAAACATGAATTAAACTATTATATATATATATAATATTTATTTGACATTTACCTGTGAAAGACCAAGATCCTTTACACCAGTTCCAAAAACATCTGCCATTATATCATCTAGAGAAAAGAAATCATGTGATCAAGCAAATGATGTCTCGCCCATGATGTATACGACACCACATGATCCTGATGGTGTGGTGCGCTAGAAGCTGGTGCTTCCACCAATATCATCGAGATGTAATTTGGTTACTATCTTTGGGTCGAGTGTCGGTGAGATCCCCAATGCATGTAGTGTGTCAATCTTCACAACCTCTTTCACTTTAGGAGGGATAAGCGAAGGCAAGTGGGGTTTTGGGGCATAGGGGATCCTTTTTGACCTACGTGTGCACCAGGTCTACTATGTGCAGAGCCACCTCCTCGCCCATAAAACTCAGAAAAGTCAAAATAATTTGGGACCTCATTAAACACGAACTCACAATATAATTTATTCAAAAAATAGAGAGGAACCTCATTGTTGTTACATGGTGGATAATAAAAAACCATCCACCATCGGTCCCAAAAATTGTTCTTGATTGGGTCATCGTGGCACCAATGGATTGTGAACTATTTGCAAGTAACTTTGGGGGCATTGGTTCTTGGGTCAATAAATAATGCACAAATGCGATCTTTTCTATTTTTTTGTCTTTTACGGCTGCGCGTGGGATAATTTATCTCGCATACCACCGCCTACAATTACCTCTAAAGGTATTTTATATGTCTAATTGGTTGGTTGCGGAGTCGAATTCACCAATCAATGTTTGCAATGTGTTGGCTAAAGTCATGTGAGACAAATTTGTGGCATGATTTTGTCTTATAGTCCGAGTAAGGTTCTCAATGACAATTTTATTTTGTCGATTCATCCAATGATATCGGCTTGTGTTCCTGCTAGTTCTATGGAGACAGAAGGAGCCATAGGAGGCAGATCTATATTTGGAGGAGGGTTTTAAGGAATGTTTGGAGGGTTTTGAGGATTGTTTGGAGCGTTTTGAGGTATATTTCGATTGTTTGCAGGATTACAAGCTTGCCGAGCAACTGACAAAACAAAAAATTGTATATATAAACAAAAATTTGAAAAACCCATGAAAATAAAAAAAATAACCTAAAATGCAAAAAAAATGATCAAAATCGAGGGATTACCTCTTTGTATTGGCGGTATGGTTAAAACTATCGCGATCCGGAAGTCAGAAAGAGAAATTCGAGGGGGTATTCAAAGTGCGAGTGCAAAGGTCTAGGAGAAATCGCGGTTGGAAAGGAAAAATGGGGGAAAATGAGGAGTCACGGGTCTATTTTTTTGTCTCAGAGGACTATGATTGTGGTTTAAAACCACGGCGTGGTTTTAGGTTCAGAAATCACCAAACCTATAAAAAAATTGTGCGAGCGCGGTACCTAAATTTTAGGTTTTTATGTCCACTTAATTGTCCACCAACTTGCTGCACTTACCCCATGAACAATTCTTGGTTAAAATTAACTTTCGAGATCACGGGGTGGGGACCCTAGCAAAAACCCCCTTTTACCAATTATAAAAAAAATATTGTAACATCCCATTAGAAATTAATATTATATTATTTAAAAATTATATAACCTTATACTTATCATGTTGAAGGCGTCTTACCATTCAGACATGCTCGACGATGACGTGGTCTTTCTTCATCTACTTTGTTACTTCAATTTCTTCCTGTCTACCTCTACCTCCATGGATGAATCTACCACTTTTACCAACAAAGTGAATGCCAATTTTTTTTTGGGAAGCATGGAAGTGGAAAAGGCTATGAAAATCATTCTTTGGAGTAGATGACTTCATGTGCTCACTCAAGGACTCCTTGGTTCAAGATATCTTGAGGAGAAGGGAGCGAAAGTGGAGGATATGGGCATAAATAAATACTATAAGGTCAAAGAGGAAGTGGGACAAAGAGTAAGCCAAAGCCAAAACAACACCAATGATGAAGTAAAGGGTATGGTGGCATGCGAAACATGGGTGGGTATTTACGTGTTCATTAACAAGTTCCAGGGCATGTACGCGATCACATACGACACTGATAGATGATTCTCAAAGCTGCAGATCCATTAACAAGCTCGTAACATTTTGGACGTGGGAGGAATGTTCACCATGCTCAAAGAGGGCAAGTAGATAGTTGATGCATGGCTGGAAATGCCCTTGAGGCTCCTGCCCGCCGAAGGGCGAACCCTAATTGCCGAGATTGACTCATTTTTAGAGAATTCCATCCACGAGATGCCCAAAATATCTTCTTCTTCATCTTCTTCATGTGCCCTCTGTTCCCTGAGCAAAAATAGGGATTTCGAAGCAGTGGATATCATTTCGGGTGG
This sequence comes from Taxus wallichiana var. yunnanensis, assembly GCA_018340775.1. Lineage (NCBI taxonomy): Eukaryota > Viridiplantae > Streptophyta > Pinopsida > Cupressales > Taxaceae > Taxus > Taxus wallichiana. The sequence goes on from CM031237.1 coordinate 365,984,142, forward strand.
TTCGTGAAATATTGTGAGGTAAAGCCTCACTACTTAGTTGTGAAATTCAAGGCCGACAACATTAAACCAACTCATCACCACACATTTGGGAACAATCCTATCGTTCCGTTTGGATTTAAGAGGGTGTGGAATCTTACCAAAAATGAGGGCCATGGGGATTTTCTCTACACCCTTTTTCCTGATGTGCACCGCGTACAGTATTTTACGGATACCGAGTTTTTATCAGATGGGATAGGCATTGGGACATATTCTTGGATGAATATTTCGGTGTTGTTGCCTCTACTATTGAAGCTAATATAGACAAATCCAACTAGATATCTTCTCTGTCACATGGTCCCGGTGTTGGTTATGAATAACTTTAATAGTATATCAATCTACTAGGGATTGTATGTGGTTTTGTGTGTTTTTCTTAAGTGGAATGTTAAGGGTTAATTTTGTGTTATTGTGGGTGGGTTTATAAGCGATTCTTTTGCCATCATGGATGGTTTTAATTATTATTTTAAAATATCATTGAGGGATTAAAGCGAGGTATAATTTTCGACTAAGAGATCTTGATTCTTCCATACCCAAACATTATTGTCGAATCAAACTCAAAAGGGAAACCACCAAAAATTATAAAACAAGCAAAGTTATTGCAATTGAGGACAACCAAAAAATCCTTGGAGTGAAATTCTATGCCCATTTGTATATAAAAAAGGCCTAAATCACCACTCACGTACAATGTACAAACATACAAAACCTACCCAATGTTAAAAATATGTAATATGTAAATATACTTGACCTTCTCAATATGTAAAAATGCAGACAAATGTTTCTTACAGTTAAACTGGAATTTTATGTGGGAGAATCTATTGTCCTACATTTACTCTTGTATTACCAATACATTAAAAGATCATTCTGTTACTGTTATTTTTTAATTAAATCTCATTATGCCTGGTAAATTATTCAGATAAACAAACAAATATTTCATTGTTGTATATTTGTTAGCTTTTGACAATTATTTGTATTTACGTCTGTTTCAATCAATCTTTACATGGACCAATACAACTACACTATACCCAAATCAATTTAGAAACAGAGAATATGAAACATTTATTCACATCCTAAACCATGACATACCAGTCACCCTCTGGAGGAATTCATCCATTTATTACCTCACAAACATCCTACCTACGGGTAGTCACCCAAACCAAACAAAAAGTAAAAGTAAATTCTGCCAAAAATTAACAAAAGAGCAGTTGCAACAATGTATGCTACGAACTTAAAAACTTACATTTTAAGGCTTACGGAAGTGACTTATAAAGTTCTAAAACAAGACTCTACCTTTTGAAGGTAAATAGAAATCTTCAGTCCCCAAATATAGATGTTACCCTTTGGTAATCACCTCATTCAAATCCACCCCACCGCGAGTGGCTTGCGAATATTTATTCCTATTTGAACAAAACATTACTATTAATTTATTTAGATGTTTAAGTTATCATTATGCAGTGCAAACAAGTTCTTATCATTGTTTTAATTAAATCCTTTAAACTATGTTAGTAGGAAAAATTTCCATGTGGCAGTGTTAATGTATTTTTCCCCAACTGAAGAAAGAGAACACAAAAATATATGGAATTATCATTGACCAAAACCTATATTTATCCCATGAATACTTCAAGCTTATATTTTGAACATCCATGATTGTTTCTACAAGAGAAGTGAAAAAATTTCAATAAGATCCACAAAAAGTCACAAAAAAATCTAAACAATCAATATTGCTCACCCCTCGCGTAGTCTTACTCCTCCACAAGCCACCACTAGTTATAACGATATTATAATGCATAACCTACGGGGATATATTTTACTATATATAATAATAAACATCTTTATATATATATATTTCAAGTTACTTACCTTATTCTATATTATGAAAGATCCCAAACCCTTTTTGTTTGAATTTTTATTTTATTTTATATATAATGCTCGGTATGGAGTGAGCTGGTAATATCAAATAAATCCATGAAACAACATTCTCACATTGCATAACAATTAAAATACTGCAAATTCCCACAAATTGGGTATATAGAAATGGCGCCTAGGGTTTAAATGATATATTTCTTCATAAATAACACAACCATACATTGACATTGATTTCTATGGTAAATAATTAGGGCAAACACAAATAAAAATCTGCGAGATGGAATAATCTGAATCTTGCCCAAAACTCGGCCAGAAAGGATCCAAATCAAATCGATTTGGTATATATATGAAGCTGAAATGTATAACAATAAACTGTCATGAAAAATACCTCTGATAATGCATACAACAACTGTAGAACAAGTCGCCCCACTCTAGAAGTTGCTGAATGCCCACCGCTGCAATTTATTTATGTCTCGAAACTCTTGAAATGATAATAACTGTGTAAACAATGAAGATTCTGGGTGGAAGCTTCTTTCACCGCTCTCTGGGGTTTTAGTCCACAAGAGTAATAATCCGAGAGGGTTTCCGTCCTTGGATTACATCTGCAAAAGCTCCGTCTTAGGCTGCTATGTGAAAATAATAATAATAATCTAAATGCTTTACCTAGGCCACATTTTTCCTCATATAGCCAAAAACCCTCTAAAGGCCAAATCGCACTTTTTGGCTAACACCATGTAATTAATATTTAATTAATTATTTTTGCTTCACTAATTAAGTCGCACTTTTGGGTATATTTGGCCATAACCCAAGCAAGTCGCATTTTTGGCTAGGAAGGCAATTTAAATAATTTATTAGTTTATTTAATTGCACTTTCCTAAGTCAAAATCACTCAAACAGTCTATTAATTCATTATATGTGCTTTAACGATATTTTACTTTAATTCGAGCACCATATAAAAAATAATAAAGCGAAGTCACCCTTGAAAACACCCTTTTGGTCGTCGGGTAGACAAAGCAGGCAAAAGGTCTTCGGTGAGCTAATCGAAAGAGGGACATTACAGTCCTCCTTCCAGAGATTGCTTGTCCCAAGCAAGCGTAGATTTGGATCTTTGTAATATACTCTCGCCTTCCCATGTAGCATCCTCTGCGGTAATTCTTTCCACCTCACCGGGAACTCCCGAATGACCCCTGTTCCTCGAGTCTCCTCTCACTATTTGCCCAAGATCTCCTCTAGCACTAGGTCTAATCTCCCTTCCTCATCCAGGGGTGGAAAATTTGTAGAGGAAATAATGTTCTACCCCAAAGCCTTTTTCAAGCAAGACACATGAAAAACATTATGTATCTTACTCTCAGAAGGCAACTCCAGCTCATATGCCACTTCACCAACTCTCCTCAACACCCTGTATGGCCCATAAAATCACGGTTTGAGCTTTTCAGCCCCACTCTTCTTGAGAGTACTTTGCCTGTAAGGATGAAGTCGTAGAAAAACCATGTCCCCTATCTCAAATGATCTCTCCACTCGGTGCCTATCTGCATACATTTTCTGTTGATTCTAGGCCCGCTGAATGTTTTCCTTAAGCACCTTAAGGATTTCCTGAATATCCTGTAAAATCTCCTGAGCCTTGGGAGCTCTACTATCCCCAAATGCCATATCAACAAAGGATCTCGCATCATACCCATAAAGTGCTCGGAATGGAGTCATACCAATAGACATATGGTAAGTGGTGTTATAGCAATACTCACATAAATACAACAACTTAACCCATGCCTTTTGTTGTCCTGCAACGTAGTTGCGAAGATAACCCTCTATCCATTTGTTCACAATCTCTGTCTGTCCATCCGTTTAAGGGTGATAACTAGTGCTAGGAGTTAGCTCAGTGTAAACCAGACGGAAAAGCTCCTGCCAAAATATGCTCATAAACCTACTATCCCGGTCACTAACTTTGTTCTTCGGAAGCCCGGCAACCTAAATATCTGACGAAAGAACAAATCAGCCACATGAGGTGCCTTGAAGCTGGTAGGAACAGAGAAAAAGTGTGCATATTTTGTCAATCGATCCACTACCGCATAAATGCGATCATTAACTTGCACCACGGGAAGACTGTAATGAAATCCATCGAAATACTTTCCTACTTCCGCTCCGGAATAGGCAATGGTACATGTAGCAAACCTGCTTTGGGAAAGTATGCTTTGACTTGTTCTGCTGACAAGTCATACACTCGCGGACATGGCGCAAGACATCATCCTTGAGACCCTTCCAGGAGAATCTCTCTCTAATCTGCATGTATGTTTTAAAATACCCTGGATGTCCTGCAAGTGGTGCATCATGGAAAGCATGCATAATCCTCTCCTTAAGTTCAGATTCAGGAACTAGATAAATTCTTCCCTTATACAAAATTAGATCAGCTATTACCTTATACCGGCCATCTGAATTTTTCCATCCATAATGTCACATGCCCAAGTGTTTTTGGAATACTCAACTAACAGTTGAGATTTCCAATCTGCTGAAATCTCGCTCAAAGAACATAGGGCAGCGAGATGGGGTTTCCTGGAAAGTGCATCAACCACTACATTCTTCGTCCCCTTGACATACTCAATGTCAAAATCATATGCCTGGATCTCTGACCCATTTTTGTTGCCTCTCATTGAGCTCTTTTTGTTCCAAAAAATATTTCAAAGCTGTTGTGGTCGGTCCTCACCACAAATTTTCCACCTACCAAATATTGTCTAAACTTCGCCAAGGCATGCATAATGGCAAGCATCTCCTTATCATAGGTGGAATACAGTCTCTCATTATCCCTCAGCTTCCGGCTCTCAAAGGCAATAGGATGGTGATCTTGCATAAGAACTGCACCAATCCCCAATCCCGAAGCATCACACTCTAAAATGAAGGCCCGTGAGAAATCTAGAAGAGCCAAAACTAGACAGGTACTCATAATTACCTTGAGCCTCTCAAATACCACTTGTGCCTCATCTAACCAACTCAATGCACCCTTCAGTGTAAGATCTGTCAATGGTGCTACCAACTGAGAATAACCCTTCATAAACCTCCTGTAATAACCACATAATCCTAAGAATCCTCACAAGCCGAGAGATATTCCTAGGTGGTGGCCAATCCTGCATTACCTGTATCTTCTCTTGATGGACCTTGACCCCATTGGCCCCAATGACATGCCCAAGATACAATATCTCCGTAAGTCCAAATTCACACTTGGACATCTTAGCAAATAAAGACCGAGTCTCCATTATGCTAAGTACCTCATCAAGATGCCTCAAATGATCATCCCATGTCCTGCTATAAATCAGAATATCATCAAAAAACACCAACACAAACTGCCTCAACTGCCTGTTGAAGAGATGGTTCATACATGACTGAAATGTAGCAGGTGCATTAGTGAGTCCGAATGGCATCACCAAGAACTCATAGTGCCCATAGTGACATCTGAAGGCTGTCTTGTGGATATCCTCATCCCGAACTCTAATCTGGTGGTAGCCTGATCGAAGATCAATCTTCGAGAAGTAGATAGATCCATGCAGCTCATCTAACAACTCATCAATGCGGGGAATGGGATACCTGTTTTTGATGGTTTTCTTGTTCAGTGCACGATAGTCAATGCACATCCTCATGGTTCCATCCTTCTTCTTTACCAACACAACTAAAGAAGCAAAGGGACTAGAGCTAGGACGGATGTGTCCCATCTCCAAGAGCTCTCTAATGGCCTTCTCTATCTCATCATTATATGTCTTAGGATGATGAAAAGGCGTAGTCATCACGGGTTTAGCACCCTCCTCAAGCTCTATAACATGCTCAAACCCTCTATCAAGTGGTCTAATTAGAGGAATGTCACCAAACACTGGGCCGTGCTTATCTAGTATGGACTGGATGTCAATATGATAAATTTGTTCATCGTAAATCGAAGAAGATTTGGACGAAATGAAACACTTTGGGCTGCCCATGACCTCTCCATGTCTCACTTTATAGACTCCATCCTACATCTTTGAAACAACTCTAGGCCCACCGTCGAAAGAGCCCGAAGTACAATCTTCTTCTTATCCACCATAAACTCCAACTCCATCCTACAAAAATCCTGCACATATCGCGAGGGTGTAATCCTTTGAATACCCAATATCTGTATCAATCTCACCAAGTCGATAACATAGAAGTCATCGGTCGATGTATAGTCCCCCATCTAGATGCTAAGTTGTGGAATCCTCTTAGTGCAACGGTGATAGCAAAACCATATGTCACCCGTACACTAAACCCCTCAAATTCCTCAACTGTAATCCTCGCATGGCCAGACCCCTCATCAATGAAGTTGTGCGTAGCTCCATCATCGACCATACAAACAATCCGCTGTCCCTTAGCACTCCTTGACGAAAGGGATGGTACTAGGAATGCTGAAAGTGTAGCAATAGTAACATCGGATGAATCCAATGCCTCACTCTCGCCCAAGCTCTATTTGGGGCTGCTCCCCCTATGCATCATGGTCACCGCCCTCATCCTCTACATCTGTATCTGGCGAGTGATCATCCTCCCCATTTGAAATCACCTCAATGAGATGCACCTTGCCTTTACCAAGGCAACGATGTCAGGCTCCCAATGGTCTTTGCAGTAAAGCAAAGCTTCCTCCTCCTTAGCTCGTTGCATGAGTCTCCTGATCCACCTTAGGAGGTGGTGCACTCTTCTGCGGGGTAGTAGAGCGCTAAAATGGCTTGGAGCTCGTGGGAAACTTCTTATTGGGCTGATAAGAAGTGGGATGATAGGAAGTGGGGGACGTATCCAAGTCGATGTCGTGCGAATGGCACCATGAAATGTCCTAGGCTTAAGAGCCTTGACCAATCCTCTCATCTTGTCATGGAGGCCCTCTATAAATAACATCACCACCCTCTTCTCAGGCATCTCTACGGAACCATAACGGCTATCCGCTGAAATTTGTTGATGTAAGAATCAACATGCCCACTCTGTCGGAGCTGTGCCAAATCCCTGTAATATAACTCCACATCCTTGCAATTAAATCTCATGCAATCGATCTATCACTTGAAATCCACTGTATGAATGTAGAAGCTCATGACCTGCGTAACCAACCCATGGTGCCACCGATCATAAGCCACCCCCTCGAGGTGTAATGTAGCGAACTCAGTGGCTTCTGCTCTCTCATGGGCTTGAGGGTAAGATAGGTGTCGAGCTTGTGAATCAAGCCCGGCATTGATCTTTCCACTACCATCAAAAGCGGAGAGGGTTACCTTATTGATAACTGCTTTGTAAATCTCTATTTTCTTTGTACTCTAGGTCTCTGTCTGTCCGCCCAACGCTCATCTTTGTCTTTCCCTCGAGCACAATCTGCGGGAGTGGAAATGCATCCCTCACATCTTTGTGGAAAACTCCTCCATTCATCGCCGACTACCATGATAGTATTCAGAAAAGCTACTTCTTCCGGTCATCCCTCGATCTACGGGTGTGTCTCTGCAGGCGAAGTTAGGGCTGCATAGGCCTATCTGTAGTTTGTGTAGGTCTCCTCACCTCTGTATGAGTATGCCTCTGCTCACGGCGTGGTGATCCCCTAACAATCCCAATCTCTGAAGGTGATCTACTATGATCCCTGTGGCTACTAGCAACTGATGCGGATCTATCCCTCCTGCCGTGCCTGTCCCGCGGCCTGTCTTGTGCCAACCTTTCCAAAGTAGTGCCCATGCACTCCATGGTCTGTAATAACTACCTCTGCGTGGCTGCCATATCCCGAATAAAATGCCTATCTGGATCTGCATGTTCCTCTCGAGGAGGACTCTCAGGTCTCTTGCCCAAATATTCCATTCTGTCACAATTGCTGTAATACCAACTTGAGTCGTGCTGCTAACAAATGCTGCGGGTGTAGTATCGTGTGGACCGTCCTCTTTGTGATGCATCCAAAGCTAATTTCTATTTTAATACCCTTCACTGATTCCTTCCCACACGAGTGGGAGGATACTCTACTACGATACCCTGAAAGATCCCAAACCCAATATATATATATATATATATATATATATATATATATATATATATATATATATATATATATATATATATATATATAATGCTCAGTATGGAGCTGAACTGGTAATATCAAATAAATCCATGAAACAACATTATCACCACCGCATAACAATTAAAATCACGCAAATTCCCACAAACTGGTATATATAGAAATGGCGCCTAGGGTTTAAATGATAGATTTCTTCATAAATAACTTGTGACCATCCATTCAACATTGATTTCTAATGGTAAATAATTAGGGCAAACACAAATAGAAATCTCTACAAATGGAATAATACTGAATCTTGCCCAAAACTTCGGCCAGAAAGGATCCAAATCAAATCGATTTGATATATATATGAAGTTGAAATGTATAACAATAAATATTGTCATGAAAAATACCTACGATAATGCATCTGACAAGCGTAGAACAAGTCACCCCACTCTAGAAGTTTCTGAATGCCCACTCTTGCAATTTATTTCTCTGTCAAGAAATTTCTTTGAAATGATAATAACTGTGTAAACAATGAAGATTCTGGGTGGAAGCTTCTCTCACCGCTCTGGGGTTTAAAAGTCATGAGAGTAATAATCCGGAGGGTTTCCGTCCTTGGATTACATCGCTCTGCAAAAGCTCGTGCTATTGCTTTCGTGAAAATAATAATAATAATCGAATGTTTTACCCAGACCGCATTTTTCCTCATATAGCCAAAAACCCTCAAAGGCCAAATCGCACTTTTTGGCTAACACCATGTAATTAATATTTAATTAATTATTTTTGCTTCACTAATCAAGTCGCACTTTTGGGTATATTTGGCCATAACCCAAACAAGTCGCATTTTTGGCTAGGAAGGCAATTTAAATAATTTATTAATTTATTTAATTGCACTTTCCTAAGTCAAAATCACTCAAACAGTCTATTAATTCATTATATGTGCTTTAATGATATTTTACTTTAATTTGAGCACCATATAATAAAATAATAAACCGAAGTCACCCTTGAAAACACCCTTTTGACCGTCGGGTAGACAAAGCAGCCAAAAGGTCTTCGATTGAGCTAATTGAGAAAGAGGACATTACATTTTAAATACTATATACACATTTTTATATCACCACTTAACTTTTTAAGCTTTAAATATTGTTTTATATTCCCAAATCCATCCTCCACTAAGATGATTTCGCAATTTGTTTTAACTCTACTTTCTTCTCCACACTTAACTATGGTTAGAGTGATAAAAAATGGCTACTATTAATTATGATTATTACCGGTGCGGGCGAAACTTGCTCAACATAATCAATGGGTATTTCTTCTTGACGATTATCTTTTCAATTGGATTTTGTAGGTACTCAATTTTGTTGATTATAGTTTTCATAGTTACTTAAGTCTCGGGGACTGACGAACAAGGAGGCAGAGAGATAGGATTTTTGAGACGAGAATGTTTTTCCAAATTTTGGGGACGACAAGGGGATGACTATTAAAATAATATATAAAAATTATTAATATTTGAAGATTTTAAATTTATTTAATAAAATTTAGGGATTTAAACTCTATTAAGGTACTTTCAAGATTATAATTTAATGTTCTTCGTAAAAATTACAACTTTTCAAAAGTAAAAACATCAGAATTTTTTTGAAAGATTTTTAAAAATAGGGAATGTCCCAAGTCCCCAAGTCCCCGAAACGTTTGGGACATCACCCAAATATAGAGGGCTTCTTTTCCATTTTCAACGACCTTGTGTCGACGCCGTTTCATACCGCCTGCTGTTCCGTTTTCTGCTGCCTGCCACTCAACTGTTCCGTTTCCTTTGCCTGTTTATGTGTCTGCGTTTCATAGGATCTTAGGCGAGGAGGAGGAGGGCGAGGCTTCTGGCGCTGTCTGTGTTGGACATTGGGAATACTGGCTGGTCAGTTACATTCATTTTTTTACTGCATTTCTTACATTTTTGTTCGCTGCGGGGATTTTGAAATAAAATGAACAGATGCCTCTGCAAATGCAGTTTTGTTTTTGTCTAGACAGTATTTTGAACGATTGATTCTGTGCTTCACTTTGGGTTAAGAAATTCCTCCAATCGTTGCTTTATTTTTTGCAGTAGAAGAATTCGAAATGTGTTTGTTTCCATTTTTATGTTTTTGTTGTATTCGTCTTTTCCGCTGCGAACGCCTTCAGATCTTGGTCTAGGCTTGTGAAAATTTCACTCCGACACCTTGTTTAGCCGTGGTTTTCTCACTTTTCGAACTATTAACGTTGCAAGGAAGAACAAACGAACGAATGCTGAGAAGATATGGAAAATTTAGGAGAATGGTGGCTCTGAATTCCCCTGCTAAATGAGATCTTGTATTTGACAAGATTAATCTCCAGTTTGGAAGGATTTTCTACGTTTATTGAGAAAAAGATTTTTCTTTACCATTTCCTTCAACCGCCACACTTTTCGGAAGTTTTTAAGAGCGGGAAATTTTCATTTCGCCAATAACTTCAAATGCTACCTTTTCAGAAGATTTATGAGGAAAGCATGAATCAGTTGCTTACTCAAACCTAGGAAGGACCTCCCAGGATCACCTCCTAGCTCTCTAAGGCAATGGTCCCATTTAGGGGGGCTATCACAATTTTGTTAGCGATTGGTCCTGAGGCTTTTTTTTGGGTTGATTTGCAGTAGGGTGATCCCACGCAACATCAAATTTTCTGCTCTCTGCCACAGTTTTCTCACATTTTGCATCCAAAAGTAGAGTGTTAAATTTCTGAGACAAAATCTTTAACACAGTTATTCCCATTAGGCAGAGAATGTGCCTTAAAAATATGAGGTGGTGCTGCAAGTTTCCAACCCCTTCTTTCCAGTGCTCACTAAAAAGTTATCTGCCAATATTCCATTCCCCTCTTTCCAGTGCCCACTAAAAGGTATCTGCCAATTTTCCATTCCCCTCTAAAAGGTATCTGCCAATTTTCCATTCCCCTCTTTTCAGTGCCCATTAAAGGCACCTTGCCAATCAAATGGGCACTGCACATTTTGAAGCGGAGATTCAATTTATTCATGTTCCCCTGTGTTAAACATTTTATGGGAGCTCTACGCTCCAACATCCTAACATTGAGTCACTGGCCTTTCCCAACTGTAGATTAAACCTCAATTAGCATTCAGCCTTGCAGGAAGTTCACATTGCATGCTTGCATACCTTCCCAACCACTCGGGTGCCTGAATATGGTCTTTCTAAGTTGTAACAGGTCTGATTTTTTTCCTTTTCCAATAAAAATTCTTAGTCACGAGGGTTTTCAGTTCCAGCCTTTTGCCTATCCCGCTCCGCCCTATGGAAGGAAACTTTTAATGTATCCTTAGTGGTTAATACTCTGGTGATACAGGGCTTTAAAGAGGCCTCCTACTCAAATAAGTAGATACTTGAAAGGTTCTCTAGAGCTTAGAAATATGACTTTTGATTACTTTTTTCACCTTTCCAAAAAAGAAATTCATCGTCATGAATGTGTTTCAGCTCTAGACTTTTTCCCATCCCGCTCCTCCGATCGACTGGAACTTTTGAATAAATCCTTAGTTGTCACTTGTCACTACTCTACTGAACCAGGGGGTTTAAAGAGGCCTCCCATGCAGCTAGGTAGATACATCAAGGGTGTTCTGACCTTGGAAACAAGATTTGGGTCACTCTGAAGTTGAAAGTAGTTAAATCTGCAAATACCATGACTTAAATTGTATATATGCAAGATTGGGGTCCCATAGATCCTTCAGGATCTGCTGTGGACATTAAAATAATTTTCTTTTCTTTTACTTCTTAAGGGGAACTTAAGAAGTAAGGTCACATGGATGCCACAATAAAAATAGTCCCCACATAATATTTAGATTAAATTCTGCATTAGGATGCCAAAAGTGGCTTAGCATGAAATTCAACTAACTAGTACCGCTGCTTGACATTTATGCTTTACTTTGTTAGAGAAGCATTAATCTGCTACTTTTTTTTAACATTCCTACTGTTTATTTTGGCCTGTAGTAGTCATTGGTATCTAAATTAGATTAAACTAATTTGTATTGGGATTTCTGCTAGTCTGTAGAAGTTGTCTCAATTCATGAATTGTGGTTTACAGTTGATGCTATCTCTTACATTTGGTACTTATGTTTCCAGGCCATGTTCTTTTAAATGCTTCATCCATTATAAGTGCTATCCCCATAGGAATCAATTATGGACAAGTAGCAGACAACCTGCCTCCGCCCTCAGGTTATTCCTCTTCCATAATAATCCATGCTTCGGTTATTCCTCTTCCAAGGTATGCGTATCCTCCAATTTTGGGAATTATATGTTCTTTACAGTTTATCATTTAATTGCACACAATTGTAATTTGTTGCATGCTTTATGTACAAATTCAAAGGGTATAACTGATAAATAATGTTACTACAATTACAAGGGAAACATAACTGTTTTGTGTTTTTTCCAGCTTTCTTGATTTAATTTCTCTGGCTGTTTTCACAGGGAACACATTTTGTGCCTTCCGCTGCCATTTATCTCCTTGTCTTGAGCCTCAGTTCTATCCTTATTGGTTTTCTGTTTCATCCATGCTCAGAACCATGGAAGTGCAGAATTTTTTTACATGTTTCCTTCATTCATCATTAGCTCAAATGATGAGTACTCCGATGCAATTCTATGGTGTACGATTATATATGCACAATTTGCTGGGATTGATCCAGCATGTTTCTGCATCTACACGAACACATTGATTGCTTGGGCTTGTTTATGTATCAAAGAAACAGATTTTGTAAAAGGCATGGTGCTAAGCTCACAGTTGTTAGTTTGGAAACATCTGCACTATCTCTGTAAGAAGCTCGAGCAAGCATATCCTTATTTAAATCAATAGCCTTCATTTTAATATAATTTCTACAGCTAAATTACGACAAGCAATTCAATAGATACTATTTAACCTGTGATTTTAGATTCAATACAGATCGAAACCAAAACCCCAAAGAAGTTGTGAGAATGCATAATTAACTTACTGCCTTCAAAAAAACCCGGAAAACCCCTCTAACAACCAATTACAATTCATTGCCGTACTAAAATCCTAAAATTCTTCCTATTCACTATGTAATTCTAAAATTTTGGAACATATATCCTATACGTAGAAAACAAAAAAACATTGTGAAAATCATATTAAGACCACTGCAATAGAATACAACGATTACCTCTGTGTCACTCATAACTGAAACTACATTTAATAACTATACATCCTGGCTATCTTTTACTAAACCTACATGCTCAAATACCAACACAGAATTCCGCTATTGTTTCTTTACAATGATAGTTATCCAAAACCATATTCCTATGATTTTAGTCTTTTAATTCTTTATCCGGGCCTTCCATATTCTTATGAATTTAGTCTTCTCATTCTTTACGCAGGTCTTTTTAATTTTTATTTTGTTCTTAAAGTTTTCAACTCTTCTTTGTTAATTTTTTGTACTCTGTCAGTATTAAGATTTTAATTCGAAATAAAGAAATTTATTAATACACGGGTTTATAGATATATCCAAAAATAAATAAATAATGATAAATTTATTGTCTCATATTAGATGTATATTTTTATTATAAAATTTAAATAAATTATCACCAAATATCAGGATCTTCAAAATACAATTTTCCTCTTTTCTTTAATTTGAATTATTAATTATGTCTTATTAGTGCCTTGTAATTTTTTCACATAAGTTAAATTTCATGTGTATTTATGTTTCAATATAAATAAAAAATGTTCATCTATATTACAAGATCCAAGATTTTCACATTCCATTATATAAGCAAACATTTAAGAGAAAATGATGTACAAAATTTTAAATCAAATTAATACAAATTTTCCCAAAAACTTTTTATTAAAATTATGACTTAATTGTTACAATTTTTTTATATAAGAAGACATAAATAATTATATTAATATCCACAAAAAACCAAAATTGGCCATTGAAATTAAAAAGTACAAGATAAAGTGCAGAATAGGGAGGACGGAAAGAGATTGAATTTTCTTTGAAAAATGTAGACTGCAGCTTCACTAAGAGTGGTATTTGGCTGGAAGGTGTTAAGATTCAACCCAAGCATTAGTTGTTATGTGGTGTTTATGGTGAGATATTATGTTCTATCTTGTCAAGATTCTATGAAATCTATTCTATTGATGTCTATTTTTATGTTTCATTTCCTATGGGGTAAACTTAGTGTGAGTGAAAGAGACTTTCACTTTTATTTTTCATTTCTTATAAAATAGATGCAGGTTTTGAACCACTGACCTCAAACCAACACTTTATACATTCAAATAATGAAAAGTTTGTTCATTTGGTCTTGAACAAATTAATAGTTCATTTTTATCGGAATAAATTTAGTGTGAATGAAAGAGACATTCACTTGTATCCTTCATTTCTTATGAAATAGATGCAGGTTTCAAACCCATGACCTCAAACCAGCATTCTACAGATCATGAAAAGCTTGTTCATTTGGTTTTGAACAAATTAATAGTTCATTTAGTATCCATTTTATGTTTCATTTCCTATGAAATAAGCTTAATATAGATTGATGTAAGTTTCGAACTACCAACCTCAATCCCCCACACGGTAAATGTAGATCATGAGAAACTTGTTTCATTTTGTCTTGAGGAATTAATAGTTTGTTTTCTACACTACATAATGCAAATTACAAAACAGATGCATATGCAAGTCTTTAAATTTTCTAATGTTTTAACTCTATTAATTATGATTATTACAGTGTGGGCAAAACTTGCACGACATAATCAATGGGTATTTCCTCTTCACATTTATCTTTTGGATTACATTTTGTACTCAATTTTGTTGATTATAGTTTTTAACTCACTCCAAAACCATATGAAGAGAGATTTTGAATGGGTACTTCCACTTAATTATTGCATCATATATGAAACAAAAACTATTTATTAGTCCATCCCAGAGTAACTATAGTAATCACTTTTTATTATCTTTTGTTTTTCAACCAATCACAATCAACTATTTTTTTTTCTTCTTATGATCTACTTATTATCGTTATTGCCATATAAAAAAATCATATAATAATCTTGTAACATTAAGCCTGAAAATGCAAAGTTCTATATTTAAGGCAGATTTTTCGGATGGCTTGTCCCTTTTGCTTTCCTTATCTCGTGGTTATTCCGTTCATCAATTTCAATGTCTAGTTAAATAATGTGTTGTGTCTGTGCAATCAGTTAGATATCCTTGTTTTTCAGACTTCGCAATTAAAATAATTTCCCTTCCCACCACGTACTTTTCTCGATGGTGACGGTTACCGGTTCAAGCTTCGCTTTATGGGCCATCCATGCATTGATTCTTTCTTCCATTTGCATTCGATATGAAACATGTGTTCAAAATCCTGCTTTCATAGGCACTATAGTTTGGATCCGGAAAGCCTGGCAGGAATAAAGCATCAAAGTTTATACACGAAGCAACATCATCTTTAGTAGCAGATGCTTAAACAAGAACAACAGTGGAGCAAGGAATTATAACCAACATACTGATACATACTGGTGCTTCTGAACTTTTCTGAATTGGAAGTTACTAGGTTACAATTTATATCAAAATCACTTTTTACTTCTTTTGCATGATTTCAATGTTGATGAATTCTACTGTTGGATTTGAAGCTTGAGACAATTAAAATGATCATGTTTTTTTTTTTAAGTTATGACATTACATTTTGTTGGGAGAATGTTTTTGCTTATATTTGGTTCCACAGATCATTATAGTCCCTTTCTTTATTCCCTTTCAATTAGAAACAAACCCATTCAATGCCATAACTTACCATGAAACCTTTCAGATTTATATCAAGACTTTAGGGGAGACCTTGTTCCGGTCATGTATGAGTTCTGCTAGCTCAGGCACGTATTTCCCTGGAAGACACATTCAAACCCGTCACCTTACCCGACTCGGGATCACACGAGACCCCAACCAGGAACATGGAGAAGTATTATTATTATCCTTCTTTGTCCAGTCATTCAGCACACCTGAACTATTGACAATGCCAGACTTTAGAGCCATGAGGACTCGAACCTAAGACGTATCACTCGATAGAGCGACAAGTTTTCCATAGCAGCAGCAACGGCAAAGTAGGAGACTATAGAACAAAATACCCAACTTGTTCTTCATTCTCATCTTTTTTCCCCTTTGCTGGATTCTCTGGTGTTGATCGAATTGGGAGTGGGAGTGCACGCCTTTTTATCCACGAATGGCCTCTACATTGTCATCAACACTACCACCACCGTTAATGAGAGCCCTTCATTATAGTGTTTTTTTCTCTCTCTCTAATTCCTTCCCCTCCTCCTGCGTGCATGGCCCTGCCCAGGTCCCACCGACCTCCCACCTTACAACACACTTCTACCCAAAAGTTCCCCTAATAAACCCAGGTTTCATGAAAATAAAAACTAAATCAAATTAAAAACATGATATTGTCAAACATGGGTGAGTTACCTTCTATATTTATTAGCAATTGCACATGAGTTGCAAATTACGCCGGAAGGGATGTCCATGCATAATCTTGTATGTGCACTTCAATCTCATACAACCATCAAGAGATGATCTCTCCATCATTTCCAAGCATTAAATTGATTGTAAGACCTTTTGTCACATTTTCTTTTTGTGAAGCATCTTTCTAACTCCTTAGGGATACCACTCCTTTTTCCTCCCTTTTCTCCACCTCCCACAACTTAGCATTCTAGATAGTGTAAATTTTCATGAAAGAAGTTCAATGTCAACAATGCGGTCTAGATCACCACATGGTTTGTTTTTAAAGAAACTATACATAAATTTTGATCTTTCTATATCATTGTTGGTTTGACATGACGCACCTTGTTAAATTGTCAGCCTATGTCTACGTCTTGTTTTACATAGCATTAACAATAACATCTACAAGAACATTGTTCTTTTATGAAATGATGGATCCTATTTGCATAGATGTTTGATAGAAGAACATAAGTTTCAATATTTTGAAGGTCAAACTAAAAAAGAATTGGTGTATTTCATCGCGGGTCCATATTATTTTGTGTTGTACAAGTCCCAAGCAAACACATCCATGCAAAATTTGTTTTTGTATATCTTGTAAACATGGCATTCCATTCAAAAATTGTTTTTTTGCATATCTTGTAAGCATGGCATTCCATTCATGAGCACATCACTTTGATGCATTTCCTTTATTTGTTCATAGATCTACAAACAAAAATGAAGCTTACACGGTGAAGGTATGTTCCAAACAATTACATTACTTCATAGAGTTTTATTCATATGGCTTGTGCATGCTTACACATTTTACAAACATATCTACCACGACACTTCCAACTAAAACATTTGACAAAAGTTGGTTCTCCATAATGTTGTTAGTACCAATGCTTTGAAAGAATCCTTGCATAATTCATTGCATACATATCTTGCAATCACGACAGTCCATGAGGCCACATCTGTTTAAGACATTTTTTTGAACAGTTTATGTGCATTGTGTACCCCTCCACATTTTGCATACATGTCTACTAAGGCACTTGCCAATCCATCTAAAAAACATAGCTTTCCATCAAGTGCTTTGATGGATGTCCACACGTTGTTCATCTCTCATTTTCGGACAGGCTAGGAAGCTAGCAACAAAGGTTGTGGAGTGTGGCTTTAAACCTGCCAACTGCATTTTTCTAAAAGTTTCAAAAGCATTTTCAGCGAAACCATTTTGTGCATATCCTACAATCATTGTGTTTTACTTCTTATACAAATTATAATAATCTATTTCTAAACTAAAAAAATAAGTTGAAATAAAATTTATTTTTTTAGATTGTGATTCACAAATATATGATGTGAAACAACATTAGAAATCCCTAAATGATCATATATAAATTTGTATATATTATCCTATCTATATGATTCAACTTAAATGACAAACTTGGAATAGGGGTAAGATTATAAAATTAATCCAAACAAAAGAGCCATATAAATGGGAAAAAATGGAGTAAAGAACTATTATGAGATCCTCTACGCATCATCTCCAAACATTAGATTGATTGTAAGCACTTCACTCACATTTCATGGCATCATAAAAGAGGGATTTAACTAATATCACATATCCCATAATTATATGTAGGCAGTGATGCAAATTACTATACATTTGATTTTATGAAGTCAGCAGATTGGTATGTATCTCCAAAAACTTAGAAAAGGAAACTGATTAGAAATCGGTAATAAAACAAGCACTTTCTTTATCACTACAGCTCTGACACAGGTGCACCTTATTATAGTGAAAGCTTGGGTTTACATACTGTTTCACTCAAAGTGTCATGAATAATCTTGGCAAGAAGAATGTCTTTGTTTGAAATGATGGAACCGAGTTGCATTTTTAGGACAATTTGTCTTGCAACAATGTTGGAGATAAATTTGGTTGGAGTGTGGTAGTCAACCCATTCTCAAAGGTGGTTAAAGGCTCTAATGGTTGTTCAAGGGATATGATTAACAATCCAAATGTAATTGCCCACTTATCACTATAGTGGTAGAGAAATAAGTATTTTTCCTCCTCTCCCCATCATTTGATACTTGTTTGAATCTAGAATATCCTACAACCTTCATCTCTTAAGACAATTTCTCCAAATTTGAATAGATCTCCTATGCCTATGGGTGTGATATGTCTCTGTTTAATTAGAATTTTGATGAAGTTCTATTTCTGGCACACGTAGGTAGTACGCTGGAAATGGTGGACTAATTGAGTTAGACATCTATTGGTTGCATTTGGTGTATAAACCATACGCGACCCCATCTCACACCCATTTCGCCAACATCACTCAGGGTTCCGTGGATGTCCACGCCCAATTTCAAAGTGGTGGACTACATTTGGTCAAACAATGTCAAACAACTCAAAATAAAAATTAAACGTGAATGATGGTGTTTACTTCTTTTGGTAATGTTATAAATGTTTTTTAAAGCTTGAGAAAACAAATTAGTTCTTGTATACATGGCCAAATTAAAGGTTAGGAGTGCCGTAGGAAGTATACGAAGTGGAGGGCATAATTCCTGCACTCGACACAACTCATGCAATCGCTTATTTGGATAAATTGTGCCCTACCCTTCGCCAGGGAACCAAGGTGGTGCTCAATTGCAGCGGAAGAGGAGACGATATTGATGTTCAAATTGCAAAAAATCATCTCACCAAGAAGATCTCGAAAATGATTTTTAGTATCTCCTTTGCTAGTTTGACAACTTCATCTTCTAAACATGTTACTATGCATCACATTCAGAATTTGGCCATCAATCTGTAAGTTGCTAACTTAGTGTAACATACATAATTATTCAAGGAGACGGCTACCCTCCACTCAATTTGCACCCATGTATGGTGCGCTCCCCCCTAAAAACATGCATGCAACATATAGATGGCCATATAGATGACCATGCAAAAATACAACGTGGCAGGGAGAGGACTGTTCGGTCAGGCCGAAAATTTGTTTGTGTGTTGTCGGAGGATTAGAGCTCCCACCAAATCTTCCATGAATCCTGTGGCATCCTCTCGTATCACCGCCGCATGATCACATTGCATTAACGTTGTTTCAGGAGGTGAGTTTACTGCGTAAACCGGTTCATCCGGTTTCCCATCCGATTCGCCAACATAACACCCTCTAAAACCCATTTCATTAAATTAAACTAGTCTCATAACCACATTCTCCCCTCGCAAATGTTTGATTGCTAATCACAATGGTTTAAACCAGTTCAATGGATTAAAGGAAAATAGATTCAAGTTTATGTGGACGCAACAATATTAAGGATTCAACGTGTTTAGTAAACAATCAGCATCAAGTTTACCAGTGAGCAGAGGATAGAGGCCATTCAATTGAGTGGAGGGTAGCCACTGCATTACATTATATTCAAGCTCCTTTTCTCCACATCAATTCACCAATACTCCGCCACACAGGTAATTACATAACAATAATTACATTGTAATGAATTAAATTTGCAAGAGAAAGAAAATTGTCATTCAATTTTAATGGAAATATATTTTATTCCGTTCGAGTGAGATTATTCATCAATCTACATTTGCAAAAGAATAGAAATATAGTGAGTGTAATAGTCAACATGTTAATTGCAAAATATATTGTGTATAAAATTAGAAATAAACACACTAATACAACAAAAACTCACATTAATACAACAATATTAGATTATATTTATAATGTATAATTATTTAATTAATACAGTTTTTTTTATTGCATAAGTCAAAATGTGTGGAAAATTTTAGTGTTTTTAAACACGGTTACAAAACACATTGTGTTTTGTATGTGTTGAAAAACACACAGTGTTTGTCAACACGTTGAACAACAAAATGGATTCGTAAATTTATTAAATAATATGTTAAGTTTGTAGTAAAAAATCAAATAATACGAGTATTGTGTCATTAATTTATTATTTTGGAACTCTTCATTGCAGTGAAAAGTATATTTTGAATTTATTTAGTACCAATTAAATGACTTATAACATCGTAAAATATGTGAATTGTGTCTCAATAACTTATAATATTTCTTGTCTCACAGTTGAAAACCTAATATTACTGAGTGATGGAGAAAGCGCGGTGTAATGGTCGGCCACGGTTTCTGCAGTATTGGATGCGAATGTCTCGCATTCTAGGCCAAGTATAGGCGAGAGGAGCAACACTACAGACAAGAATCAGACGGATGAAAAGTTGTAAATTGAAAAAGTGGACACGCTGGGATCCACACCTTTGGCCTGGAATAAGATTCTTCAAAACCCTAACAGAAAAGTGGGTCCACAATCTCCTGAAAGAGGGAGTTCACGTGGGAAAAGGACAATGAAGGTGCTACCTGTCTAATGGTTCCAGATGGCTGCGTTAATAGGGCTTTGGACAAAGCGAATCTTTCCCTTGTTGGTAAGTTTCTAGGCCCCAGACCTAATATTGATTTTATTAGAAAATGGGCTCTTAGAAAGTGGAAACCTAAGGGGGATCTGAGTATTACCATCATGCCACGGGGTTTTTTTCTGGAAAAATTTAATTAGCTAGAATGATTTGGAATCGGTGCTTCTGGGAGGACCGTGGTGGCTGGGTAATATGGGTCTCTTTTTGAAAAAATGGTATCCAGGGTTTGACCCTAACATTGAAAATATAAACACCATTCCAATTTGGTGTAGACTCCCTGGGCTACCGTTGCAATTTTGGGATGATGAAATCTTGCTAAACATTGCTAAATCCTTAGGTGCTCCGATCGGGTTGGATGGGCCCACGAGAAATAGATCCAGACTTGCTTTTGCTCGATTCTGCATTTCTTCTAAAATGGAGCAGGAGTTACCGGAGCACATCATCTTGAAATCTAAGTGTGGAATGTGGATCAAAAATCAAATTTGAAACCTTTCATTTAAGGTGTAAGCAATGTCATTGTATAGGACACTTCACCAAAAAATGTCCTAATAAGGAGATCTTTTCAGAGGAGGACAAACACAAAAAGAAAGAACAACTTGAGGGTGATTTAGAAATGATAAAGGAAAACATGGATCTTGACATGAAAAGCCGAAGAGTTGAAAAAGCCCCCACTGAGTGAGTTGAAATTAAATAAAAAGGAAAAAAAATGGGGTTTAGAACTCCTATAAGGAAACACTTGGTCTAGCATCCAAAAACCCCTTGTGCGTTGCGTTGCATGGAGAACCAATCGAAACAAAGAAGACTTAGAAAATCTTGTAAAGGTGGATATAGAGGTGGATGCACAAGAAGGAACTTGAAAATAAATATCATCCCTAAGGATCTAACTCAGACTTTGGCACTTCCAAATGACACTAAGGAAGATGAGATAGATAACTCTTTGTACATCATTGAGGAAATACCGGAGAAGCATAACATGGGTTCAGAAGAAACATTGTAGACTCCAAGGGGTGAAAGTAAAATTTCAACAGATATACCTCCTGGTTCCAGCAACAGATCAACATATATACCTCCTTGCTTCAGCAACAGATCCACAGATCTACTCTTTATTGACAATAATCAGAGAGAGCAAGAGGAGGGAGAAGTAACACCATTCAAGGAAGCTGAGGAGCTAACTTATGGATTTATAGAGGTCACCTCAAAGAAAAAAAAGAGAATGAAAGGATTTGAAATGATCCCAGAATCACTCTACAGTGACAAGAAAAAGAAAATGGACAACTGGGAAACTTCATCATCCAGAACTACTAGATCCTTCGCTAGAAGACTAGTAGATTTTGGAAGTAGTTCTAAAAGAGGAAGGCCATCAAAAAAGACTCTTAGATCCAAGAGAACAAAGAAAGACATTGCAGATGGCATTCAACGTCAATTGAGCCATCAGGTAATCCCAGCCCCCACTCTTTTTAAATGAAGATTATCTCTTGGAACATCCGAGGACTAAACGGGAACTCCAAATAGAGAATCATTAAGGAGTTACGTGATTCTAGTAGCCCTAGTATTTTGATTTTGCAAGAAACTAAGATGAAAGCTAAGATCCTTGAAATTAGTAAAAGAGTTTCGGGAAAACTCGATGTGGCTGCGGTGGAATCTCGGGGAGCTTCGGAGATCTGGCCACTCTTTGGGAGAAAAGACACTGTAATGGTATGGTTCTTAATGCTAGCACTAATCATCTTGCTATTAAATTTCATGCTATTGAGAACAATGGTGAATGGATACTTTCTAATATCTATTCCCCTAATACGGTTAGTGGGAGACGTAAACTATGGACTGATCTTAAGATCTTTAGAAACCAACATAAAGTACTGCCCAATCGGCTGATCATGAGTGACTTTAACTCTCCTCTAAACCCAGATGAAAAATATGGAGGAAACTCCAGCTTTTCCATAGGTATGAAGGAATTTTCTGATTTTATTGCTGATCTTAATCTCTTAGATGTGGATCTCCATGGGAATAAATACACTTGGAACAATGAGAAAGGTCGGGAAAGATCTTATCCAAGTTAGACTGGATAGAGCCACGATTTTCGCTAGTTGGATTCTCGATCGGGACTTCCACCTCTCTTCTCTGCCCAGAATTGGATCGGACCACAATCTGATTGCCTTAAATCTCCTCAATTGGACTAAGCCCATCAGAAGCTCATTCAAATTTGAAAAGATGTGGATGGAGCATGATGACATCTATGAAAAAATTAAAGAGTGGTGGGTCTGGAATGGTGAAGGCACTGCCCAATTTAGATTGATTCAGAAGCTCAAAAATGTTAAAAAACAAGTTAAAATCTGGAATAAAAGAGTTTTTGGCAATGTGTTTGAAAAAAAAAAGAAGTTAAAACAAAAGCTCCAAGATCTGGAAACCAAAATGAATACAATGGGGAGATTTTTGAAGACCAAACTTGAGGAAAGGAATATTCTCTCAGAGCTGCATACGATTTGTAGCAGAGAAGAATCCTTATGGAGACTAAAATCTAGGGCTATCTGGCTGAAAGAAGGAGATAGAAATACAAATTTTTTCCATATGACCACTTTGAAACACATGGCTTGTAATAGGATTATGGAAGTGGCTAAAAGTAACGGCACTGTTATAAAAGATCCCAACAACATCAAAGAAGAAGCTCTCAATTTCTATAAAAAACTTCTTAATGAGAGGACTATCATTGAGGAGGAGGCAATTTCTTTCATGTTGGAGGCCATCCCTCAAGACAAAATTGAGGAGCCAGAGATTTAAAGATATCACTAAAGCTGTCACACTTGAAGAGCTGCAAAAAGTTGTATTTACCTTAGAAGGCGACAAGGCTCTAGGCTCGGATGGATTTTCCATTAATTTTTTTTAGAAATTTTGGGAAATATGCTCGGATGATCTTCTCGAGAGAGGTGATGAATTCTATAGAAGCGGGGACCTTTTGAAAGAGCTGAATAACACCCACATTGTGCTTGCTCCAAAAAAATGGATGCTAAAGACTTCAAAGACTTCAGACCCATCACCTTGTGAATGTTATCTATAGAATTTTTACCAAAATCATTGCTACTGTGCTACAATCTATTATGAATGATTTAATTTCAAGGCTAGTAGAGTGGATTCATTAAAGACAAGACTATCCAAGATGGAGTGATTATGGTTCATGAGACCATACACTTTATGGAGAATAATAAAAAAGTGAATATGGTCCTTAAGCTTGTTATGAATAAAGCCTTTGACAAGGTCTCTTGGGTTTTTCTTGACAAAGTCTTGATTAAATTTGGTTTTCCGACTAAATTCAGAAAAATTATTAAGGCTTGCATCTCTCTACTGGTCAGATTCTCAGTGGTGGTTAATGGTGAGCCGGTGGGCTTTTTCACAAGCAGTAGAGGACTAAGACAAGGGGACCCCATATCCCCCCGATCTTCATTCTTATGGCAGATAGTCTTAGTAGAAAAATTGGTAAAGCAGTCATTGACGGTCTTTTGAAAGGTTCAAAGCCCACTTCCATCAGCCAAGCTGACTTCTCATCAGCAATTTGTGGATGATACAATTCTTCTTTTATTGGCTTCCGTCATTGAAGCTAAGGCTACCAAGGCTATTCTGCAACTTTATGAATCTGCTTCTGGGCAAGAGATCAATTATGATAAAAGCTCCATCTTCTTCTTCAACACTCCTGAGGAAAGATAGTTTAAAATTGCAAAAATTCTGGGCTGTAAAATAAGTGCACTTCTAGCCACTTACTTAGGACTCCCTCTTGGCACTAAAAATTTTCTAATAAGGTGTGGGAGAATCTGTTGGAGAGATTTAAAAAAATGGCTGGTTGGAAAGGAGCCATTCTATCTAGTGTTGGTAAGTGCCTGCTCATAAAAAGAACTCTTCAAAATCTGCCTATTTATATCATGTCTCTTTATAAGATCCCTTCTACCTTCAGAGAAAAAATTGAGAGGATCCAAAAAAATTTCTTATGGCAGGGCATGGAGGAGAAGTTTAAATACCACTTAGTTCTTGGGATAAGGTTTGCACTCCAAAATCTATAGGGGACCGGGCATAAAAGACATCAAGAAAATGAATGAGGCTCTTATTATGAAAATGGGGTGGAGAATGATTTTCGAGAAGCAACCCTAGATTGAATTAATTAAGGCTAAATACCTTAACCAACAAAGTCTTTTCTTTTCTTCAAGATGAGCACCTTCCCTATGGTTCCATTTTTGGAATAATTTAGTGAAGAGCAGAAATTTCATCAAACAAGGAAGTAAATGGAAAGTGGGAGATGGGTGTGATATAAAATTTCGGGAAGATAAGCGGTCTAATGGCAGCCTTATGGACAGATTTGGTGTTGCCAAAGACAGTTTTGAAAACAAGTACGACACTAGAATCAAGGATTATATTGATAGAAATGGCAACAAAAAGAAATGGAAATTTTTTATGTGGATAGAGATGATCTCGATCCAAACTATCTCCTCCCTACAGGATCAGTTGGATCTTATACCTTTAAGTCATTTGGATGTTAAGGATGAATTAGTCTGGAGCAATTCTATTGATGGGGACTACTCTGTCAAAACTGGTTATAATACTTTCTTCGTCAATAGTCAAACTGAGTTTAAATGGAGTAGAATTTGGATGAATGAGCTAACTCCAAAAATTAACTTTTTCTTTTGGCTTGCTCTCAGGGGAAGAATTCTTACCATTGACAACCTGATTAGAAAAGGATTCATAATGCCTAATCGATGTCATCTTTGTAAAAAAGACTCTGAGGATATCAGTCATTTGTTTATCCATTGTGATTATGCTACCAGAATATGGAGTTTTTCCCTCTCTAATTTTAAAGATTTCTGGGTGGTTCCGAAGGACTTCAGTCAGCTCTGGACCCAATGGAGCCCACCCTATAAACATTGTGTTGTAAGAAGGTTATGGAATTTGGTAATACCCCATGTCATTTGGAGGATATGGAAAGATAGAAATGATATTATCTTTAGAAATAGTAAACAGAATTATAAGCTCAGTATTGGGAAAATTTCTAATGCTATTAAAGAGAATATTGTTAGATTTAAACCCCCCAAGAACAAGAGTTATCCAGAAAATGAAGAGCATATCTTGTCCCAATGGCAGATTGGAGCTGACAAAATCTGAAATAATTCTGGTAATAACATTGATAGATCTCTGATACATTGGCATCCTCCTGATCTTAACTGGTACAAGTTGAACTTTGATGGGGCCTCTAAGGGTAACCCTGGAATTGCAGCTTGGGGAGGAGTGATCAGGGATCATAAAGGCAGTTTGATTGCTGCTTATGCTGGTAGAATGGGAATACAAACTAATCATTTTGCTGAAGCATTATCCACTCTTTGGGGCCTTAGAATTGCTCAGACTCATAATATCCAAAATCTCATTCTAGAAGGAGACTCGCTTAATATCATTAATCATCTTAATCAGTGTTCACCTCCAAGTTGGAACATCAAGGACTTCATCTTGGAATCCATAAGTATTTGCCAAACATTCAATAATATTCGGATCAAGCATACTTACCGGGAGGGTAACAAGGTGGCAGATGCATTGGCTAATTATGGCATAAATGTTAATCACATTATTTGGGATAATAGAGATCACATTCCTGAACAGATTCAAAACAACATACAAGCGGATATTTATCAGCATGCAAATTCGGGGTAAGATTAATGAGCATTTGGAGTGGGTCTTTAAGAATAAGACTCTCACACGTGTTGATATTAAAGCAACACTCAAACAGATCTTGATGGGAAATCATGATTATAGTAAGTATGATGATGACTTAAAGTGGATCTATATGAAGATTAAAGCCACACATGTGGGAAATATTGTGCTTAGAACAACTTTTAAACAGGGTCTTCAGATTCTCAAGTCTATAATAAGGATGATGATGAGCTGGAGTGGATTTCTAAGGGGACTGAAACTCACACATGTGGGTTTTCCCAGGTACATTGCAGCAAACACACAGGCATTCGTGGGAACAACAATGGCTACACTTTCCATCATTCGCATCGGGTGGAAAAAAAATAGAGAAAGGTGGATTAGTAAGCTGCGTCTGCTTATAGAATTTTTCATAGGGATTTTGAAAATTATATTTGTAAACACTTAAGCATGGTGAAAATGGGAGGAGCCCCTTGCCAGATTGAACCCAGCGTGGACCCGGAATGGAAAAATAATGAAGAGCTTTGGAATCTTCTCAACCAGGGAGGCATCACAAATTTTATGGAGAAGATTCAGGGTCACGACCAAAGCATATCCGTGCATTTTGCAAAGGATTGGAAGGATCGCACAGTGGAATATGGCGGATCAGAAAATTTTGATCAATGAAGAGTTAATAGCTGAAGCAATGGCCTTGGCATGGAAGGGTACCACTTTTTTAATAAAAGGATTGACAGGGCTGCTGAGGAGAGGAAATTTGTTGAAACCAATGAGAAACTGGTCTTCGTCATGGTGGGTCTATAGGTCAGCTCTATTCCTCCACCTTTTGACGAGGTCACCCATATGATGGTGCGATACATCTCTCTGGAGGGGAGATTCGTCACTGTGCCCTCAAAGCATCTTGTGTTCCTCAATCACTTCCGCAGGAGTTTCACGGTTTGTTTCCCTCATTATCTACTTAATTCTCTTGAGCACTCCATTTTGGAGTTCCAAAAGCATGCACGTGTGGTCCCACTACACCAGGGACTCATCTTCTTGTTACACAAGCTCTGTCTTCTTAGGTCTCCCGGCATCCCAACCTCCCCCATCTCTGTTCCTTCTCTTCCCCGCACCGCTGCCGCTACCCCCATCTCTTCTCCTTTTGTCCCCATCACCACTGTTGATACCCCTTTGCCCTCTTTCTCGGCTCCCTCTGCTATCCCCCACCTCTGCTCCCACCCCCTTCGCCTCCACTTCAACCAGGCCCATTACTAGGTCTTCTAAAAGACTGAACCTTGGCACCCCTGCTTCGGGGAACATTCCTCAGGATTTGGAAATGGCTCATAACCTCCTGCATATTAGCAACACTAGTTCACAGGAGGCGCACATTGAGAGTCCCACAAAAAGGTTGGAAGCCTTAGAAGCTGACATTTTGCTGTTGAAAGATGATGTTAAAAACTTGGCAAAACAAAAAGGTAAGAGGAAGGAGGAGGAGGTTGATATTGATAATAAACAGGTTGAAGATATCTACAAAAAACTGAACTCCTTGGACAACCGTCTTGGGAAAGCCAAGACTCGCCATGACCATAATATGGCTATTTTTAGTGCAATCGAAGAATTTATTGAGCAACATGTCCGCAGCGTTTCTAATCTCAGTGGAGTACCTGCAACTCTTTGGGGCATAGAAAAGGAAAGCAAAACAGACCATCCAACAACTAGATGTTTCTGACCCTTCTCATATGATGACATTGGCTATGTTCACCTCCTGGTAGACTATCAAATCAGAATCGACAAAGCCGCCAAGAAGTAATTGTGGGTCTGCGCTACTCTTTCTATCTTCCTTCGTATTTTCTACTATTTTTTTGCTGTTTTTGGCTGCTCTTCTGCAGTATTCGAACTGGTTTGTTGTTTTGGGGTAACTTCTCTTTGGTTACATTGGGTTTCTGTGTCTCATCTGGATTTTGATCCTTTTTGTAATGCTTTTCATTCCTATTCTGGCTTCTAGGCCCCCTTTTGTATTCAAGGGTATAGTCCCTTTCAAAAAACTATTTACCAATAATAAAAAAAAAAACTTACAATCTTTCTTGCATCGATTATCGAATTATGTCCTTCATTTCTGTTTTCCAAGCTCTCCATTTCCACTTGATTCACCCAAAGTATCACATGAACACCAGAAAATTAAAGTACCATTGGATACGCCACTGCCCATGTGTCAATGGTGATCAATGGTGTATGAACCAAGATTATTACCAACCTCCTTTATTGACCACAAAGCTCTCAATACCAAGCTCACTATAGCCCCCAAATTTTCCAGAGAATGAAACAGAGAAGCGGTTGACAACATTAGAAACCGCCCTCACCGAAGTACAGTCCATGATAAGCACCCACACCTTTCCTCTCAAGAAAAGGAGGATCATGAGGGAGGGATCTTCTGGCATAATTCCTCATTTCCCTGTAGCTTGAATTTCTTCAGGTAAGAAAACCAAAGCATACATAAGAGGGGGACTCTCTCTTTCTGAGTGGGTAAACTCACCTGAAAGGAAAAGAGAATTCACCCAAATGTTGAATGGGCCTCGGGTGGGAACTCAAGAGCTGCTAGATAAGGGTATGTCGCGGGGTTTGGTGACTAATATCCATTTGTGTTCAGCGCAATGGCTCATGAGGTGTTTATTCAACGCAGGATAGCCTGCTAAAATGTGTTCAGTGATTACTTTGTCTGCAGAAGATTGACGTCTATGTTTTTCCCTTTATAAATCAATCTATATTTTGTAACATCGTATATGTATGTATATATGCTTTTCAAGGGCAGGGGCCCCTAAAATAGAACCCCATTTTGTTCATTGTATTTGCTGCTCTGAATTACCTTTCTATTTTGCAAATGTATGATATGTGTAAATACTCTTTCATTAAAATCATTCAAACATATCATGTACTCCCTGGTTTTCCTTTCTTGCAACGAGAACAGCCACAGAGAACAAAACATTCCACCTTGCCGCTACATCTTCATTATTCATATATCTGGGTTTCTGCTTCCAGATTATCTAGAGGGTATTCGCCAAACTAGTTACAGGAGATTCGCCATTCGATTTCCAACTATTTTTTATATTTTTACCATTTTCGTCGAAAGAACGAAACAAGTTACAGAGATATTTACCAAAACCACGAAACTGGTTACATGGATATTTGCCACGATTTCTAAATTTTTTTTTCGGGGGGTTCCTTACAATTTTCCGTTTTCTCGGTGGATGCAAAAAAACTTCAAGCTCTCGATCTTTCACATAATTAGCTCACCGGATCCATTCCTAGGAATATAATTCAATTTAAGAAACTGACCTAGTTGTTGCTTTTGAATAACGATCTAACATGAATGTTGCCTACAAAGATCGGAAATTGCAGCGCCTTTATTCCGACTGCGACTCGGGCACAATAGGCTTACCGACCCAATTCCTGTGGAGATCGACAGGCTTGATAATCTGGCTTTTCTTGAGCTATGAAGCACTCAGTTTTTGGGACCCATTCCGCCGGAGATTTCAGATTTTCTCAGCTTCAAATGTTGGATTTTCACGACAATCGGCTCTCAGACTCTTCCCGCTACCCTGGAATTATTGACCAGTTTGCAGGTGGTGGATGTGTCAACCAACATGCTCACCGGCACCATTCCACTGTCATTTAGGTATCTGAATCGACATAATAAGATCATGCTAAATGCAAACAACCTAAGTGGCATTTTACCTTCGGAGTTGAGCCAAAGCGGCAGCCTACTGTTGCGGGATTTGAGCAACAACAGATTTACAGGCCACATTCCTGTGGAGATTGGGAAAATGCAAGGGCTAGACATTGCATTGTATCTGAGCTGGAACTATTTGTCTGGTCCGACACCCATTGAATTCTCCGCACTCACCAAACTAGCATATCTATATTTTTCCCACAACATGCTTTCTGGGAACTTGTCGGGTTTATCCCAGCTCGAAAATTTAGCATCTCTGAACATTTCGTTCAATAATTTGTCCGAACCTCTGCCTGCTGCAAATTTCTTCAGAACCCTGCCTGCGAGCGCCCTGGGAGGCAATGCGGGTATGTGCACGCCCGAAGACTCTTGCTTTTCCCCAGAGTTGATGACACCAGACATCCCGGACTCGCATAACGTAACACTGGTGATAAGCATTCTTTCCAGCATCACGACAATTTTGTTACTTTTGGGTGTGTGCTTGGTCGTGAAAGGGCGAAGCAGAACTAGTTTAGAAGACAGTGAAGATGCAGAAACCGCATGGCCATGGCAACTGACGTCGTTTCAGAAGCTCATCTTCTCGGTCGAAGACATGGTGGATGCTCTGGTCAATACCAACATCATTGGAAAAGGGTGTTACGGTATGGTGTACAAGGCCCAAATGAGCAATGGCACCGTGGTCGCAGTTAAAAGACTATGGACATGCAAACGTCGTAGGTGCGATGAGATGGGTAAATTCAGGAACAAGATTTCAAAAAATGATAACAATCTTATTGAATATCAACTGGCATATGACAACACAAGAAAAAGCCTTTGAAAATCCCGAGAGATCTTTTTATGTGGTGAAGTGTCAAATATTGAGTAAACAATTCTACATGCAAATGTTGACTGACAATGAGATATTGACAAATGGTGAATGAAGGTTGCATGAATTGGTAATCAATTCGTGTTTGAGGAAGTATTAGTCACATTTTACATTTAAACTTAAATTTATTTGCCCAAAAGTTTGTGATTTGTAAAAGATTGAAATTATTTTGAGAAAAATATAACTCTTTAAGAAATAATTTATATTATTGGATTTCACAAGAAGCAATTAATATTTTCTCAACAAAAATATTTATATTAATAGAATAATAAAAACAATAATTTTAATTATACATTTATTATTTATAAAAGAATGGTTATGTTTAGAAAATTATTTATAATTACATAAAAATATTATAAAGATAAAAATATATTATTCTTCTTAATATATATTAGAATAAACATATTTTTATATAATTGGATTTCCCCACCCACCCTCCCCCCACACACACATATATGGCATTTCAAAATTATTTAATATTGAATTTTAGTATTAATATAATTTTATGATCAATTTTAGTTATATTTTCTAAAAATTGTGGAATTTCTATGAGGAGTGGTTGGATATGTGACTTTTCTACGAATTATTATCACTATATGTAAATTGTAGAATATCCACAATACTTAGAAATGACGAAAATAAATTTTCATAGAGATGCTACAAGTACTCTACAATTCTTTTAAATTGTGGCAATATTGTGGAATAATTGTGGTAAAAAGGGCTTCCTTGTAGCGAGTGTTATGAATCAATGCAAATAGAAAGACAAGTAGCAGGAGGGGCTCCACACAAGAACTTATCCTTCAAAAGAAGAAAACATAATTGTAAAGGAGGATAATGACATGCATGAGATTAGGCATGGGGGAGATGATGAGCCCAAAAATGACCCATTTTATACAAGATTTGACATTCTTTTTCCTTGCATATATAAAGTGGATCTAAATGTAATTTATGAACTTATGGTTTATTTAGGATAAAATAGAAAATATATATCATGGTTATTTCTTTATAATTCATTGTTATCTTTCTGTTAGCTATTTCTAATTATTATTGGGAAAATAATGTCAGTTTGTGCATATGCAATTCATACTTTGCTATAATGGTTTAATAAGACATTTTGAGCACTAAGCACCAACTACAACCAGCCTTCGGGGATCTTCAAAATCTCTGCATTAGCTCCAGAGGTTCCTTCACTAGCTCTGGAAATGTTCAATAGTTCTATGAGCAGCTCCTTAAGCATATATTTGGGAAAAAGTGAAAAATAGTTATCAAGAATATACCCAAACCCAAATCGATTGCATATTTAGGTTCATCTCAAAAAATTATGCAAGTTTAAAACAAATAATCTTGATTCAATTTCATATGCAAAAGTTATAGCCGTTTTAGTATAGTTTCAGAGTCTAACATGTTTGCTTCAGAGTCTAACATGTTCGTTTCAAGTCTATATAACTTAAGATAGAAAATTCAAATGAATATTCTAAGAGAGGTTTTTGTTCATAATAATGATTTTAACAAAAACCTCCTTCCATTTTTCTACAAATTTTACCATTTGAAATAAATATGACTTTTACTTCGGAGTTTGCAAGCCTAACTTCGGAGTCTACAGGTCTAGCTACAGAGTCTTGCATAATTTAAACCAGAAAAGTCAAATGGATATTCTGAGAGAGGTTTTTACTCATAACAATGAGTTGAACAAAAAAATCCTTCTGTTTTTCTACAAATTTCACCATTTGGAATAAATTTGACTTTTACTATGTGGTAGTCTGAGAAAAAGTGTATCAGGTCAACACCAAAAGTTGCATAATCAGAGAACAAAAGGTCAAAGGGAAAATATGAGAGAGGTTTTGGTCATAACAATGTGTTTAACAAAAACCTCCTCTTGATTTTCTACAACTATCATCATTTGCGAAAAAATGGGTTTTAGTATGGCTTCAAAGTCTTCTCTAATTGCTTTGAAGTATTCCTGCAGAATGCTTCAGAGTCTTCCTAGAACGCTTGAGTCTTCCCAGCATTGCTTGAGTCTTCCCAAAACACTTCAAAGTCTTCTTAGATAGCTTTAAAGTCTTCTCGATCGCTTCGGAGTTGATTATTATAGCTTCAAAATTGGATATTAGAGCTCTGAGGATGAACACTAGAGTTACAGAAGTGAGCATAACTCCAAGTGTGGCATTTTATCTAGTTTTGGAAGTCATTCTAAAAATAGATATTTCTATAAGTGTTTTATTATTTGTAAAATAAAGAAGAATCAATATTCATTTTGATTCTCAACAATAGAATAAGAAATTTGGATTGTTAGTTAGAATTAGATAAGCTCTCTCCATATTTTGTGGAGATTGATGCTTTTTGGATAGATTGAAATCTTAATTGAGAAAGATGTATGCCTTAAAATAATGTGGTTGACACCATGGATTTATAAATGCAACCTCCCACACCAAAGAGTGTAATCTTCGTTTTCCATTGATCATTTTATTTTGAGGTTTTGTTCCATCCATTTGAAAATAGTGTAGATTAAAATCATCTTCTAAGGAACGAGTCAGCCACTCGGTCAAGGAAGATGGACACACACACACACACACACACACACACACACACACACACACACACACACACACACACACATTTGTGTTTATTTTTCTATTTTCTAAATATATTTATGATTTTATTTTTTTGTGTCATGTAATTATTTTTGTGATGTACAGTTTGTTATGAACCTGTAAGTGTTTTATGTGTTTATTTTAATTAAATAATTTACTTTTTTGTAGTGCATTTTAATTCCATGCAAGTGTGCTTTAATTTTATGCAAGTGTGAAATTTCAATTTTCTACAAAGTGTGTTTCAATTCCTGCAACTTGTGTATTTCAATTCCTGTAAAGTGTGTTTATATTTATGCAAGTGTGGATTATGGGTAGAAGGGACCATTGCCAAAGATCTCTTTCTCCTTTTACATATAGCCTTCGAACACTAGCGATGGATTGACATTTTTAATGTTGAGGATTGACGACCCTCATCACTAACCTCTCTTGTTCATTTACTTTTATTTTACATTTGTATGTTGTGGATGTGTCATGCATAGATATTTAGGATAGGATAGAAAATTCTTCTAGATATTACATTATTTATTTATCAATGTTTACCTTACAATCCTTACATAACCTTGCACAATCCTCGATCTTTTTTACAATCTCTTGGATGTATCCTCTAATATTTGTGACTCTTTCCTAGCAGCATGTTGGATCTTTTATCTCATTAATATTGTGATTACAATCCCTTTTTTGCAATCTTATTATTGCATTTTACAATTGAGAGCTAGTTAGACACCACTACCCTATTCTATGTCTAGACTTTGGAACCCTATACCTCGTATAGGGTGTGGAGTAATGTCTTCCTAGTTCCACGTCTACATTAACTTATAATTTAAGTTGTACATCTTTAGTGTGTCCCTTTTGTTATCATAGTATATAATATACCCATTAATATAGAGAGGTGAAAAGAATTATTGTGGGACAATTCTTTATTTGCATACACCTACTTCCCAAGATATTTGAATTATATATTGTCAAGCAATGCAATTCGTTAACATCCAAGGAAAATTGAACTAGAGGCACATGAAGTTGTTCCTTTGTCTTGAAGCACATGAGTGAAATTCGAGTTAGGTAGCCAATGCAATGAGTAGACAAAATGTTTTTTCGGCATAAATGAGAGTAGAAGTCATTAGGTTTGATTCAATGAAATAGGTGTACAAAGATGATTTTAGATAAGCATGAAAGACATGCAAGGATCCTTCGAACATTGGTACCCAATGGTGGAGGGTCTCAACTAAGACATATTTTTGTTCAAGAATCTATAGTTGCATGTACCTCAAGGATCAACGAGGGAGAATTTAATCAACAACACGTGTAATGGAGGATGAATTAGACATTTTGTCATAGACAAGACATTAGTACAAGTTGGAGAAAGATAACACTAGCCAAAAATGACTCTCGAAGCGAATAAGTGTGTACAAATTTGTAGAAATTTTCAAAATGTTAAAGAAAGAAATAAAAACACATGTTTTATTATAAAGTACCTATTGTTGAGAGGCCATGGGAGGACATAGCTATGGATTTCATACTAAGACTCGAAGAACATAAAGTGTCAATTATTTCATTTATGTTGAAGATTTTAAAGGAAAGTGGCATGCTTTATATTATATTAAAAGACTTTATCATGCAACCAATATATCTAATTTGTTCTTCAAAGAGATAAAGACTACAAGGACTACCAAAGAGCATTGTATCATAAAGGGACACTGAGTTTGTTGACCATTTTTAAAGAAGACTGCTTTGAAATTGAGGACAAAGTTACAATTCACCTAAATGCATATCATCTACAAATTGATGGGCAAGTAGATATTGTCAACAGGAGTGTTGGAAACATGTTGAGATCTTTGGTTGATGACAAGCCATGCCTATGGGATTTGGTCTTAGAATTTATACAAAATTTGTGTATAACAACTTAGTGTATAGATCCATCGAAGGAAGTTGTTCCAAGATATTTATGGGTACACTCAAAGAGGTGTAAAAGAGTTGGGAAAGCTACCTAAATTGAATAAAAAGAGTATTGAAGAAGAATATTTCTCTATCTACATGTGCATACCTCACACAAGCAAGTGAAGGAACGATTGCAAGAAAAATGTTGATGGAGTAAAGAGAAATGATTCAGATTGGAAATCTTGTGTTACATTTGAAGAAAGAGAAGATTCGACAAGGAACTTATAACAAGTTGAAGTGGAAGAAGATAGGGCCAACAAGATCATAAGAAATTTTTTCAACAAAGCTTACGACAAAGAACTTCTTGGAGTTTTGGCATATCCAATATTCAACATTTCGATTTACATGCTTTTCAAGAAGGACCAAGGGCCGAGAGTGATCCGAACATGAAGAAAAAAATATATGTTGGCAAGCTCATATTCCAAAGAAGAAGGATGAGGCTGCATTTATCTTGGGATCCATGACTCGTAATGCAAACTAGAGGAAAAGACTACTAAACATATATAGTCAAGTGGAAGAACAGGGGTCCAAATGAGGCTACATGGATGAGCCCAACAAATATTGGTCGAGCTGGTTGGTTATTTTTGGAATTCATTGCAACCCTATGAGCTGAATGGTCACTTTCACAAACATGGAGTGTCTCTTGTAAGGGAATTCCAATAAATTGCTAGGTTTTGCGGGTACAAGGCATGCCTTAAAAGAGAGTTTCTATTTTTAGTGAGTAGTAGTTTTTAAGTATAGAGGTGAAGAGTATTATAGTGGAATGAAATACTCAACTTATGTGGTATTTGTAAACACTGCCTTTGAAAGACTTGGAAAGTATCACAAGATAACAACCACATGTAAGGCAAGGGGGATTAAGCCCTAGGTAGATTAGGCAACTGCCTAGGGCGTCAACAGTCACGGGGCGCCTAAATCTAAAGATTTTAATTATTTTTGGTTATTATTATAACTTAATATTAATTTTTACTTGAAGTCAATATTAATTGACCCTTTTATTGATATTATTATAAAGTAACATAAATTTCATGCATACACATAAAAATGTACTATAATATTTTTGTAAGTAAAAATACATGTGCATATTTTTAAGCTCATACAATATTGTTGGTATTTTTACTCATTCTCTAATGTAGCTCTAAATAATTTAGGTGTGTAATTGTTTCTTAGAAAAGGTTCGTGTATTTTTATAATGTCACTAGTGTAGCTAGTAGAGGCAAGTATAATTGAAGGAAAGAATTATTTAATCTTCTATTCCTGATGTATTGGGGGGAATGCCTCTTTTTTGTGGAAAAATTAGTAGGCTTGATCCAAATACCACTCTTCACAAAACCATGGGAGCTACGTAAGAATTTTTATTGCTTTGCAAAATAATGGTGCTTTGTTTAGTTTTGAGTCTCATCACCTACTTGATATTGGTAAATAAAATGAGTAACCAACCTTGTATAAAGTAGGTGATGGGACTCAAAACTAAATAACAAGTATAATTTTTATACAAGGTTGGTTACTCATTTTATTTACTATAATATCCTACTTGCGATTAGTTCTATCCATCCATGGATTATTACTTGTCCTTATTTGATAATTTTATAGGATATGTTTATTCCTTTTGTATACCAATTTCTCTAAATAAGTGATTTATTATGATCCTTATGCAAGTTTTAAAATACAATAATGTACATAGATTTTATTTATTAATTTATTTGATGGGAAAAATATTAACTAAACTTGTAAGAAGGGCGCCCACTTCAATTATTGCCTAGGGCGTTCAAAACCTTTAATCCGGCTTAGTGTAAGGGAAGGTCCACAAGGCATGAAAACATAATTCGGCAATGTTAGTAAGGGGGAGTCACAAGGATGTCTCAAGCATAGGAGAATAATATGCTAGTTGGTGAAGAATTTTGGGAACACATCTCTCCCATGTCCGTGTTTTCTATCAAAAAGAACGTTGGTATTGTTGAGAAACCACAGACTTTGCAACAATGAATACACAAAAAGTTGAATAACAAAATAACAATTTACAGAGATAGAGATAAATGAAATATACAAAATACCAAACATGCAAGAGACGAACACTATATTTACGTGGTAAAACCCCAGTTGAGTGCTTAGGGAAACATCCACGGTGCAAGATATCAAGCTTTTATTAACTCAAGATGAACAAATTACATGTGAACTCGTTATAAGAAACTTTAGATCTCCACAAAAATATATACACCTAATTGGCGAAGTACAATTAGGATTCCTCCTCCTAAAAATAGAGTGGAAAAACACCATTAGGATTTTCCTTCCTAAAAATAGAATTCGATTGAATTCGTCTTTCTAAAAACAAGGGATTGACTCCTTAATTTTTGCTTCGGGGTGGAAACCCTCGTCGGTGGGGGCGAGGGTGGGGGACGGAGGGATGGAGGGACGCAAGGCAGGGGGGTTGGGCTCCATAACAAGTTGCCACCCGCCTAGACCCCCTATGACATGAGTGAGGGCAAGCCGCCGCGCCGCCGCCCGCGCCGCCGCCCCCCCCCCTTTTGGAAGTGAGGTATAAACTGCACCGCAAAGGGATAAAAAAATTAACTTTGTTGGCATCTAGAATTCGGTTCAGATTGAACATATGAAACAAAATAATAATTATTCTGTATATTTAACCATAGGGG
This sequence comes from Taxus wallichiana var. yunnanensis, assembly GCA_018340775.1. NCBI lineage: Eukaryota > Viridiplantae > Streptophyta > Pinopsida > Cupressales > Taxaceae > Taxus > Taxus wallichiana. The sequence continues at coordinate 366,022,338 of CM031237.1, forward strand.
ATATACAAATATATAGGAAGAGAGTTTCCTATAAAGTAGGAAACTACTCTTCTATTCCAGCGAGTTGTTTCAACAACAAAACAACTCTGTTACAATTATGGAGCACTAACAATCCGAAATTCCTAACATGGCACATATCTAACAGGTATCAAAGAGGGCTTTCTTTTTAGAGGAGCAGGAGGTGTTTTAGCTGCCCTGCCATCTCTACTATCACAAGCAGCTATCATTTTTGGGAAATTTTGCTCAATTGTTGGCCGCAGAGCAGAGGGTTTGCGGCATTTCACAACTCTCTTTTCAGGCATGCCATGCACCACTAAAATCCAGTGGTTTGTTGGAATGTTCCTGCATCACATAAAAGGCACAGAACAACACTATACATGGTATAAGTACAATTTGTAACTTTCAGTTTTATCTTAAAATAGGCATTCTTCTTTACGTCCCCAGTTTCATTTCTCTTCTGGTTTTTATTTTTATTTTTAGATATATAGCTAATCTTACGGAGGTTCAGCTAATCATACAAAATAAAAAATCGTAAGAACAATCTAGAGGTGGGTAGTAATTATGAAGCTAAGGCAAATGCCTAGCAAGACGCTTACAAGTTGCAGCAGAAGATATAAAAGAATATACATAGAGCTTAGAAATCACAGTTAATAAAATATGATCAAACTAAAGAATGAGGTGGAGACTATTCTGAAGATAAAGCTTGTTGAAAACAAATCACATTTGGGGAATGATGGTGGTGGCCCTGAAAGTTCTGATCTAAATATTGATAGGAATTTTATACTGAATAGTTTGTAATAGCTATAGATTTGCTCCATTTCAAAGAAAAATCTAGTTTTACTGTTAAGGAAAAAAACCAAGAGTTTGGGCAATATTATAGGTAGAAGATTTTGTTTAATGTAATACTAATGTTTGCAAATACCCAAGGTGACCAAATTCTATTATAATTGAAAAAAACAGTGGCTAATGCCCCTATCAAGAAAACAGAGCATTAAAATTGAGCTTTACTGAGATTACATCTGCTATTAAGTCTATCTCGGAGGCTATTTTTTCTTTACTCTAAATATCATCCTGTATACCACAATTTTGAAAGCACTCAATATAAATCCACCAGATTAAAATATAATTTAAAATAGGGGAAGTGGTTGTGTTGCTTGGCATACACTCAATATATTATTTTGGCAAAAGAAAAATGTCTTGTGCGGAAGCATGCATTGCCTCAACTCAGTTCTCAACCATGAAATTGCAACAAAAATTATGATAGAAAGGCAAGCTCTTGAATTTAACACTTGCTTATTAAACATCGATTGGAAATATACTTCACTGAATAACCAGCGTCCAACAATCTTACCAAGAAGAGCAAATTCAATATTTAAGAAAATGAATATGGCTACAGTATAGGCCCTAAGCAAAGGCTAAAGTAATACGAAGAATGAATTTCAAGCCATGCAATGCTACATCCTCAAATTCAATTATATCCAGAAGCCTTGCAAATGGGTGTCCCAGCTCAAAAGCATGCATCCAACACGCAGCAACAGCACAGGGCAGCACAGCTGCATTAAGAAAACAAAGAAAATAAGTACCTACACCTGCAATAAGAATGATCTTAAAAGATATGACTGCACACAAGTGGAGTATTTTATGCTCCAGTCATTTCTTCAATATCCCCTTTCTCAGTGAAGCAACAAATTGTGTTGCAAAAAAGCACTCCAGAAGTTTTGACAGTCCACTTGAATTCTATCCAAATCATTCCATACGGTTTACGATCTACAATCGTATTTGAAATCATTAAACCACATGGACTGTAGGGAATGATTTGGATGGAACTTGAATGGACCATAATCCTAGAAAACTTCAAGAGTTACACCCGCCCCAATCCATAAAGCATAACACACCCGAAACATGACGAGCATAGTCAGAAGAAGAAACCCTCTAATCCTAACTTTGTATTGAATTAATTAATTCTATCTTATATAGGTTGAGAACTCACCATCCCTTCCAAAAGCTATCATCGCCTCTAGATTGTGTTTCAGGTGGTGGTCCTCCCTGAGGAGGGTAACCCTGCTGTGGATACCCAGCTGGAGGATATCCCTGCGGTGGAGGAGGATATGCCTGTGGATACCCTGCTGGAGGATACCCTTTTCACATGGAAAAAACAAAAACAAAGAATTATGATTGCCAAGAATAAAGTCACTATAAAATAGAAATCTGGATAAGTTAAGTCTAAGAGAAGAATTATGATTGCTCTCTGATGTTTTGTAATGGATTGTATTTTTAGGCTTTGTTTTTACCTAGTTTGTACACTGGTTTTGGGCCGTGCTTCCATACCACCCTATTTTTGTAAAATTATCTTGTATCATTTTACTTATTAATATAATATAAAATCTTATTCATCAAAAGTGTAAGAGATAAGTCATTGGAATTTAACACCTGCACATTTCTTACCATGTCAATAACAGCAATACATCCCATTCAGAAGAAAACACAATTCTAACACTGCCAAACAAAGCAGATACACCCAATCGTAAAATCTAATTGAACTAATATTTTGGTTCTTAAAGAAATTCCTTGATGCAATATATATTTAGAGAATTGAGAAGAAGGGAAGGTTCAACAACTTAACATATTTATCTCACAATCCATCGATCATTATGAGAAAGCAGTAACATTGTAAGATTGCCTCTGATGCACATCCAGAGAAAAAAAGACCCAAATTCAAGATTGAGAAATACCTTGTGGTGGCGGAGCTCCAACAGGTACCTGGTTCTGATTGTAGTAACTCATTTTCGACGAATTGATGAAAATGAAGTCTGTAAATTGTAAGCGTAGAGAGATCTAGAATTAAAATTGATGGGAATGATTGTTGGTAAAGCAGAGGGATGTTGCTTATGTAGTAGAAACGATTTGCCTTGGATTGTCCGTGTCAAACAACTTTGCGGATCTTTCTAAGAAAAAAAGACAGAAAAGAATTTTTATGTGGCCGACTGTGTTGGACATACCTGTGCGTACTTGTTTTTAATGGATATTGGTATTCATTAAAGGACCGGCCGGCTTGGTATGAATGATATAAGATTTGACCAGAGCCCTACGCTCTAGAAATAAAAATAAGTAATGAATTGATTAACAAAATCCCCTCACATTTTAGAAAAGATTCAGTCAACTCGATATTTTTTCACTTATCAAGCTTATTTGTGATTAGGGGATTGTGAAAGGCTACTTAACATGCACCAATTGTTGAGCACCTTTTTGCGAGGGCGTGGTGGACAAATTTTCATACTCTACTAAAAATTGTGGGATTTATTAAATGTTCACAATTTGAATTGATTTGATTTCTTTAAACTAGCAATCATACGTGAAATGTAGGATGGAAATGTTGAAAAAATGAAAGTTGAGAGAGTGAAATAGTGAGAAAGTAAGAAGGGCGATGAAAAAGGGGTTTGAGGGAGAGAAGTCAGAGGGCAGAAAAAACACTATAAGGAACCAATACAAAACTCTTCTTTCCTCAATTACAAGCCATTTTTGTCTATCATTAGAAGGAGAAGGAGATGTGGTGTGTAAGGCATCGAGGAAACATATTTTAGATATATGTTAGAAGGGAAGGAGTGGTCAATTAATACTACCAATTTCAATAGTGTTATTTACATAATTTTAACCCTTGTTTTTTTATGGGTAGTTAGAACACACAAATTTAAGGGAAATTTTCTTATGTGTCTCTTGGGACACTTTAGAGATAGGAGGAATATTTGTAATGGACATGGCATCCAGGGTAGCAATTTTATGCACATTTGCGATCAAGGAATCTCTCTAGCTATCAGGGTAATGAGTAGGGTTTCTCTCATCAATGGTCTTGAAGGATCCATCTATCAATGACCACCAACATAAAATTGAGTGTGCTATTTTTATAAAAAATTAGGGCATCAAGGCATTTGATTGGATGACATTTAATTTGGTGGATTAGATGAAGACATGAATGGAAAGTTGGAAATGAAAAGGTGGTAATTAAATAGACAGCATGTCCCACACTTTTCCATGAATCATATTGTTTCTACCAAAACAATATATGTTATTTTTATTCCACATTATCATCTCCAACTCACTTGCATTTTTCACATGAATGTAATTTGTGCTTAAAGGGGTCAAAATATAGAATAGGTAAAATCCAATGGGTCATGGTTCGATACGAATTGCCCGAATAATGTTGTCCCTTATTTGTGGCATGGAAAGAAATGGTGCCCATGTCCTTCATTCATTGGTGCTATCTATATTTTGATTGGTAAGGAGGAAACCCATTCTCAAAGCATGCACTAAGGGTTATCAGGTGGCGGTAGCATGAAGAAAACCATAAAATGGGATTTGTTATCTTTTTTTCTTCTTTTTTTTGGCGTAAAGATTATCAATTGGATGGAATTGAATTTGTTAGATAAGAAAAAGACATGAATGTAAAGTTGGCAATAAAACTGAGGGAGTTAAATACCTACATGGCCCACACCTATTCCATGACTTAGAGTGTCCCAACTAAAAGGCTTTAATTTGGACAACATTTATTTTTTTAGATAAGACAAAGACATGAAAGTTGGAAATAAAAAGGTGGGAATTAAATACCTGCATGTCCCACACCCATTCTACATCTCATATTATTCCTACCAAAATAATATATGTTATTTTTGCTCCACATTATCATCTCCATGTCGTATGCATTTTTCACTTTAGTGCAATTTATGCATAAAGGGGTCAAAAAAGATCATGGGGAAAATCCAACAAGTTCCACATTTGAAACCCAAATGCCCAAACACAATAGACCATGTTCCTTATTTGCGGCATAGGAAGAAATGTCGCCTATGTCCTTCAACCATGGGCACTATCTATACTTTGATTGACATGGATGAAAACCATTCTTGTCGTGTGGTAGGGGTTGTCTAGTGGCGAAAACATGGTGACCACCATAAAATGGGTTTTTATATATTATTTATTTTGGCATCAAGGTTATTAATTGGATAGAGTTTAATTCATTAGAAAATTTGAAAAAATGAATTGAAAGTTGGAAATACAAAAAATTGAATTAAATACCTGCATGTTTGACACCTATTCCACAATTGAAAGTGATCCAACCCAAAAACATCTGCTCACTATGCTCCACTTTATCATCTCAATCTTGTAACACCCGTAGGAACTACTCGCATGAGGCCAAAACAAAACAGGTTTAGAGAGAGAAAATTATGAAATATTTTTTTATTAGGTTCAGGTTACAAGAGGACAGTCGCGAGGCGACGGAGAAAATTATCGATCTATTAAAACCGCCTCAAATTTCAAATTCAATTACATCTTTGTTACCTTCCTCAACAAGGTCCTAGAGTTTTAATTAAGAGACTTCGTTAGCTTTTCCACAAGGCTCCATTAATCCTGGTTGGATTAAATTATTTAAGGACCCTTAATTAAATATTAAAATTTAATAATGCAAAGGCCTAAAGTCTTGTAGTCCAAGGTCATACAAATAAAATAGTTAATTACTTGCTTGGAGGATCAAGTGTGCACAACTTTTGCTAAATTCTCTCCCCCTTTTATTTCTATTTATCATTCTAACTCCCACCAAAAGAAGCCCTCACTTAAGTGGTGTAGGATATAACCTCCACCATTGGATCTATTTTCTCCCCACCCTTAGATCTAGGTTGAGCAAGAAAACCCTAGAAATCCTTATGGATTTCCTTATGTATATTTTTTTTTATCCCTTTTTGTTTTATTTCCTTCCTACACCCAAGGCTCTCATTTCATTTTTATTTTATTTTCACTTGCAGGTTAAGGGAGAAGGAGGAAGAAGCTCCATCTATGGAGGCCATTACAGCCATGGGAGCTTGACTCACAAATTTCGGTTCAGATCTTTAATGGAGGAGTTTTTTTTTGTATAGATCTGCTCTGGTCTACATTGTTTTGGATTTCCCAAACCACGGGCGCGCGGATTCAACATATACCCAATATATATATATATATATATTCATATATATATATATATATATATATATATATATATATATATATATATATATATATATATATATATATATATATATATATATATATAACATGATGGAGGTTAAGCACAAAGCCGTGGAAAGGCCGTGGGAGGGTGTTTTATATACAGTGCCGCATGTGCCGCAATGCATGGCAGCGTTTAATTTCTTGTTTTTTTTTTTTTTGTAGTATAGTATGCGCATGCAATGTAAATGGGGGGGCGTGGCAATGGAGGGGCGCGCCCCATCCCCACCCCATATGGTATATGGGGTGGGGATGGGGCGCGCCCTTCCCCACCCCCAATCCGTGGGATGTTGAACAGAGCCGCGCCCTTCTTTTTTTATATATATTATTTCATACGCTTATTAAATTCAACATTATTTCTTTTATTATTTTTTTTTGTATATACATATATATATAAATATTTATATATGTATATGTTTATATATATATATATATATATATATATACCCACATGAGAGAATGGCACATTAATTTTTTTTTTTTTTTGTTGAAATAGATAAAAGGAATTTATAGTTTGTTAAAGTAAATATATTGTAATAATGACTTATCTTACCATTATTAAAATATTTTCATTATTGTGGGTATTAAATATTACTTTTTATCAAGATAATAATGAACCTAGAAGGAAATATTGACAATTTATACACTTGTTTTAATCCTCTTTTCTCTTAGGGAATGATAATTGTTGTATGTAATGTAGAACAAGTAAATTTCATTTCTTTAATCCATGTTGAAATGATTTGCAATGAGAACCAAATAAGAAATTCTTACTACCATTTAATATTTAGTCTACTTGTTGTCCAAATGGGAGAAATTGTGTTTTCAAATTTCTATCTATCAACAAGAAAGAAACTAGCTTTTACTACACATATAATTTGATTAATACAATGAAATAAAACCAACATTTCACAAGAAGGTATTTACAACCAATCTCTCTATTAGTACATTCACAAAATTATCACAAGCCTTTTTGTACACATCATTTCTTTATTATCTTACAATCCTTTCAATAATGTAAACATCTTGCAAGTAAAATTTTGCATTCAACCATGTGACTTTTGGTGCAATATAAATTACAATGTCCATTATTTTTGAATGAAAACAAGATGATACAACTCTCTTTCTCCTACAAATTTACAACAAAATAAAGTATATAAGGTAAATGGAAAGAGTCTTCACAAGCTCCAAGGTGCTCTTCATCCATGCTCCAAGTTCCAAGTAGCTCAAATCACAACCAAGATAGGGGGAGAGGCAACACTCTCCTCCCAACCAAACTCAATGGAGAAGAGAAGCAATCTCCTCCATTGACCCCCGAGCCCCAAACACAACACAATGAAAGGATGGTCTCCAACTCAAGGCAACAATACTTGCTTCCACAATACAATTTCTTCACAACATTCAAAGCTAAAATAGAAGAAACAAAGAGACACACAAATAACACCAAACATTTCACAACAAGGCTTGCATCCAAGCCAACAAGAGAAGGAACTATGGGAAAGTTTTCCTTATGCCTCCCCATTGAGATGAGATGCCCATCCCAAAACCCTCCACAATAAAACTCAAGCCCCTATGACTCTTAGGCCTCCCTTCAAGTACCCCTTTTTCCTCCCATACTCTTATGCCTCCCTCCTCTTATGGCTCCCTCAAGAACAAGGTAAGAATGTGAACATTCTTACCCAAGATGGGCATCCCTCTCAAACTCCCTCCACAATATCCTATTCTACTCTTATGCCTCCCTCATGAGTTTTCCCATAGACCTCTCCTACACTACACATTAAGCATTCTATCCATTTTCACAATACACAAAAGTAACATACATTATCCACAAATTTAGCATAGAAGCAACAACAATATGAAAGCAAAACAACAAAGAAGGTTTCCTACCTCTCCATTGGAGAAGCCTAAACCAAGAAGCTTTGTCCAAGCTCCCTCCAAAACAATCCAAGCATGCAAGTCCAAGCTCCTTCTTTTTCTTTCTCCCAATTCTTTCCTCTCCCAAAATAACAAAAGAACTTTCAACAACAAAAAAACCTCCAACCCCCTCAACAAGAGAGGAAGTTTCAATAAATAGACAAAAGGAAGAGTGAGGGTGATGTGGCTCCATGTAGGATGCCACATCACACATCCTCAAACCACCTCCCAAAGTCAACTCAAATCCCAAAACACCATAAATGGGTGGTTGGGTTGAATGACATCTCTTTTCCACATCCATCCCTTCCCATGTGTCTTAAGGCACAAATAAATGCAAAATGAAGAAAAGTGCACTCCAAAGTCATATTTCCTTCCCAAAACAATAAATAATCCCCTTTTTGGCTTCCCAACCCATAGATATGGTTGGTAAGGGGTTTTGGGAAGTGTGGGACAAGTTCAACTTGTCCCACAAGTCCCCCAAAATTGCCCTAAATCTCAAATTCGAGTTTCAAAGGATTTGGAGTGGTCAACACTCAAAACAAGCATTCAATACAAGAGGCAAACACAAGGCTCAAGGAGCCAACCATCAAAATTAATTACACCCACTAGACTTCCCTCCAAAACTTAAAAATTAAAACAAGATGTTAATTTAATCTAAACACACTTAGCAAAAGAAATTTAAAAAAAAAAGATATCACAAATAAAATCACCTACTAAAGTAAGTTAAAACAAGTAAATAAAATTCTTACCCCTTGGTCACATTAGAAAATTTTCCCTCATGGAAATTTTTCTTACACATAAAAGAACAAAGGTAACACAATACAATTCACTAGTTGCCTTGACGACCAAATGTTGTAACCACCCGACATTCTGTTGTGTTTGGTTCCCAATCCCCCTTTAGGTTGTGATCATGTTGTGTTTCCTGCAAAATACAAAATACCTCCTTCGGCCTTGCGGCCATGTCAAAATATCCAAAATAACCATATGCATGAAATTTATTAACATCTATACGTAATTCAATCAATCATTATTTCTAGGTCTAAATCACAACTTAATTATGCATTTCATCATTATCCAAAATTATAGTAATGTAAATTCAACAACTACATTCTACTCATCATGGCGAAGAAATCCAATGTTAGAACACATGCAATATATCCATATAAAAATAATATTAGGTATCCAATAGTCTATCCATGAGTCAGTGTAGATCATACGAAAACAAAAATCCAATCATAATCCAAATGCATCTAGTCACAAAACATCATGCTAATCAACATAAGTATAAGTCATGTCCATATCCAAAGTCTGCATAACTCAAAATGATAATCAACTAAGTGTCGTAGGGAAGTGGGCATTACAAATCTCACTTGTGTTGTTCACATGAGTGAAATATGCGCTTAAAGGGGCCAAAATAAAGAAAGGGGAAAATCTAATAGATTCAAGGTTTGAAGCCCAATCACACTACTTTTATTTGTAGCACTGTGTACACCCCCTTTTAGTTTTAAGCTCAAGTAATTGCAGGGAAATAGGGGCTATAAGAAAAATAAATGATAGTTCAACCCTCCAATGGTTGGTCAAATGAGAAACAAATAGATAATATATGTTAATAAAATTTTGCTATTTTTAATCTATTTATTTTTATGGCGTCAAGGCCATCGATTGGATGCCATTTAATTTGGCATATAAGATGTAGACATGAATGGAATTCTTGAAATAAAAGGTGAAAATTGAATACCGATTGTCCCACACCTATTCCATGGATTAGATTGTTCTTGCCCGAATAATATATATTATATGCACTCCACTTTATAGTCTTGATCTCACTTGCAACCAATGCAAAACTATTCTTTCCTTAACCATGAGCCATTTTTTCAATCGTTAGAAGGAGAAAGCGGAGTGTATTGTGTAAGACATCGAGGAAACATATTATGGAGATATCTTAGAAGGAAAGAAGTAGTCGATAATTACTACCAATATCAATTGTTATTATTTGTAATTTCAATTGTCGTGTTTTTTGGTTAGTAAATGTAAGGGGAATTCACTTGCTCGTCTCACGTGCCATTTTAGAGATAGGGATATGTGTAATGGACCTAGAATCCTAGGGTAACAATTTCATGCACATTTGTGATCAGGAGTCTCTCTAGCTATTAGGGTAATGAATAGGGTTTAGTTCATCAACAATCTTGAAGCAGTCATCCGTAAATGGCTATAGACATAAAATGTGATTTATTATTTTAATATTTTATTTTTTTACAACATCAAGACATTTGGTTGGATGGAATTTAATTTTTTTGATAAGACAAAGACATGAATGGAATTTTGGAAATAAAAAGGTGGGCATTAAATTTTTACATGTTCCACACCTAATGTAAAATTTAAATTGTTCCTACCAAAATAATATTTATTATATGTGCTCCACATCATCATCTCTAGGTTTCTTACATTTTTCATGTGAGTGCAATTTGTACTTAAATGGGTCAACATAAAAAATGGGGAAATCCAATAGGTTTCATATTTGAAACCCAACCACTAATACAACATACATTGTTCCTTATTCACAATCTTGGAAAAATGGTGCCCATGTCCTTCATCCATGGACGTTATATATAGTTTGATTGGCAAAGAGGCCAACTCTAGATTTTATTTTAATGGGTCAAAAAATAAAAGAGATCATAGTATATTCACATAATTAGTAATATTAAATACTCTTTTGATTGGTGAAAGATAAAAGTAGATGTATATTCATGGATGTGATATTACAAAAACCTTATTTGATTAGTAGAAAATAGAGTAATTACACCAAAAGGTGTATTCACCTGGGAAATCCCCCTCCCTCGACAAGCAAATGGACCATCGACGGTCATGAGCGGTTGGTTGATTTGAAGTACAAACTCTCCTCTGCTCGCAAATGCAGTGGCATATTTTCGCACATAAAAATATGGCATATAACAAGCAATCGCACGTGAAATGTGCGATGGAAATGCTGAAAGCGATGCATTGATGAAGGTGAACTTGAAAGAAGAAGGAGATTGAGGGAGGAGAAGTGAATGGGTGTGGAAATTGGTGCGGGGGAACATTTGTGTAAATATTCTTTATTACAAATGGATGTATACGAAACACATGTCATATGTGTGAAATGTTTAAAGGAGAAAAGTGACATTTTGCACAGGTCATCGAGGTAACAAACTTTGGAAATAGTAGACAGAAAGGCATGGTTGAAGAATACTTCCAAGGGATAATTGTAAATGTAAGAATCTCAAACTTTACATATGTTTGATATGGAATTCTATCTTTAATGTTCCTCATCTCAACAATATCATGCACATTGGCTACCAACAATCCTAATGACATTGTCACTCAAAGGCCCCCTACACTAAACCTTGACCTCTCATTTCCCTTATGCATGTTAAACATAGTTGCCTTGACTTGCATTTGGAATTGCCTATCAACACAAGGTGCATTCAAAGGTGGAAAGAGGAATATGGTACCCTTCCGTGGGATCTCTATCGTAGATGACAAGGTCTCTAAAATCAATCATGAAACAGATATGGCCAAAAGGCAAAGACGTAATCTAACACAACATTGTGTGATATTTGTGTGTTGTCCTAGTTCATTCATATTGGTTTTTATATGTATAAAAGGCTATTGGTGTAAGGAGTTGCTAACATTACAAATCCAACAACCAATATCAGGCAACATTGTTTGTGATTAATTCTTAGTAATACATGCAAGTTTCTATCATTTTGTGGCAAGCGGAAGGTTGTGGAGAAAAGGATTTGTACTCGGGGTCTTTTCACCTCAACACTAACAAGTACATCTAAAGAATGTATAATTAGCTAACTTAATAAAAATTAATATTGAGATTAAGAATAGGGGTCTCTCATTCAACGTCGTTAGCTTGTTCAAAAGTTATACGATGCCAACAACCATTCTTTACACAATTGAAAGAAATATATTGTTTCCAGAAAGTGTGGGGAAAATGGGATTTGTTATTTTTGTTACTTTATTTTGTACAGAGTTAAGATTTCCCATTAGAAGGCATTTCATTTGTTATAGAAGAAGAAATGAATGGAAATTTGTAAGAAGAAGGTGGGAATTAAATACATGCATGTCCCACACCTGTTGTCCCATTACAAACTTAAATCCTCTTCTACAAAATGAGAATTTTTTACATTATATATAAGATGGGAGAGAGAGAGAGAGAGAGAGAGAGAGAGAGAGAGAGAGAGAGAGAGAGAGAGAGAGAGAGAGAGAGAGAGAGAGAGAGAGAGAGAGAGAGAGAGAGAGAGAGAGAGAGAGAGAGAGAGAGAGAGAGAGAGAGAGAGAGAGAGAGAGAGAGAGAGAGAGAGAGAGAGAGAGAGAGAGAGAGAGAGAGAGAGAGAGAGAGAGAGAGAGAGAGAGAGAGAGAGAGAGAGAGAGAGAGAGAGAGAGAGAGAGAGAGAGAGAGAGAGAGAGAGAGAGAGAGAGAGAGAGAGAGAGAGAGAGAGAGAGAGAGAGAGAGAGAGAGAGAGAGATCCCCTTCAACCACCAACAAGATGCAATAAAATGTTTGAAAACCATCATGGACATCGTGACTTGCTTTGATGTCGTTGACCCCTAAAAACCCAACACAAAGGGAAAAAATTGACTTTTGGGATCGAAATGCACATGACACAAAACATGCATATGGACGACAATGTTCCAACACAACCAAGTCCCGAAAGCCCGAAAGTAAGAGTGGAACTGGCTCGATGTTTTGCACATTGGTAAGCCCGAAACAAATGCAAGTCGGGGTTTGAGGGCGAAAAACATGAGACATGTTAATGGATCAACACATTCCGATGTATGAAGGATTCGTGAACCACAAACAACAAAGAATCTGTTGGGTTTCAAAAGTGAAAAACATGAAGCGTTATACGTTTAAAACTCGTCATGTCCCAATGACGAAGAATTTTGAAAACACGACATAAAGGGGACTGTGGAGTTCGAAGGCGACAGACAAGGAACATGAAACATGCTTTAAATCGGATGTGTCCACAAGAGAAAGAACCCCGAACCCAGACAGTCTTAAAAATGAACTCCTCAACCCCGAAACAACTGCAAACTTACCTGACTGCAGAAATGAAGTTGTGGCGGGGGGTGGGTTTATTTAGGAAAACATGAACTTAAAACTAAAAAGAATGAGTGGAAGAAGAATTTTCAAAGAAACCCATTTGGAATTATGTCCAAAAATTTATTACAAAAGTATAGCTTACATTTATTTCATTTAAGACTATTTGTGTACTGAAATGACTTTAACAGTTATCTCCTCTCATCTTGGCAGTTTAATTGCAGGTCACCTATTCATGTCCACGTTTCATTGTTCAAATATTAAGTTGATCATTTCCCTTCATTGAAATGAACATTTTCCCAATTAGAATATCAAAGTTGCCCAATGGAATTGTCCGCATTATCTACAAAGATAACATCAACTATAGGGTACGAACGAATCATCATTTCATTAAATATTTCCTATCCATCCTACCGAGTGTTAAAAATTGAAAGACCGTTTAAATATTTTTCATATTTTTTTATAGAACCAAAACGTGCGACTTGCATACTTAAAATGTGACCATCAAATTTTTATACACATTCATATATAAATTATATTATTATATATTAGATATAGTAAAATATATATGAAACAGTCATTTATAACTTTTATAAATAATTTATAAATACCATTGTTTTATATTTTTGACCCATAATATTAAAATTTTACCTTCACCTGAAAATTGTTTTACATGAGATAAATTGACTTTATTCCGATTTCCCACTCTTTGAAATGTCCCAAAGAATTGTAAAAATAAGTGATCATTATGGTCTCTTGCAAATTATTGAGTTTCATTAATAATGCCTCACTTTTTCATTGTATTAAGCACATGTTGTTTATTCATGTCCTCGTCTCCACATTCCCCACGTAGCTCAGATAGAGAATTTTGTGTGACTTTTTTCTTAAAATTGTTTTAGTATGACAGACAACGAAAGGGTTTGAAATTTCTTGAAAAATAAAAGTATTGATTCCAATGTGTCGCAGACATGGGGAGGTCTCATAAAACAAATGGAACATTTATATGCAAATGACTCTAAAAACATTTATACATTAGTTAATGCCATATTGCTTTGTATATTTTTTCATGCATTCTAATAAAAAAATTCATTAGTAGTCCACGACATTTGAGTTGACCATTTATCTCCTCCATAACTAATACAATGTTAAACGGAAAAATATGGATTTAAATTTATTGAGGGAAGATGCATGAAACAACGCTCCCTTTATTGGAAACATCGTAACTCGGGAGTGGTCAAAAACCATTGCATTAAATTTCCCTAACATTAAGTAAAGTGCATGGAATCTTACTGAGCCTTCTGATGTTTTTCCACATAAGTACATATACATTACAGATAATTTTGTTTGAAGCACAAGTTCTACTATAAATATTACAAATCTTTCTTTTAGTTGCATAATAAATAATTTGTTTTGATATTTGTATGCCCAGAGCTCTTGCAACACTTCTTGAATCCATTCTCGCAACTCTCCCCACTGCTTCTTCATACACAATCTTATAACACGAAGGTCGGTAATTTATGCCTACTTCGACCTCTGTTTCAACAATCATTTCCTTTAAGCAGTAACCTCAATCCCTGCACGCCCCGCCTTTGAATTGTTGTATAACTTTCTCAAGTATTGTTGTCTTCTTTTTGGACTGGCCCCCTGTGATATCTTCAAATTACACAGAGAACTTGACATGGCAGCCTCATAGATTTTCTTTCTAGCCTTGCAAATATTACTGCAATAGCTGGTCAGGGGAACTACCAATAGACGATCTTTTCCACAAATAACACAAACTTTACCCAGAAAACCATATGGCTAATATAGTCACGGCCAGTCCACGGATTAACTCCCAGGACTTCAACTACATCGAAACAACTCAGCCTTAAACAAAAATTTGCGTACAACATCAACACAATCAGTAACCAATAATAACACTAATATCATTGACTCAAACAACTCCATAATACACGTTAATGATATGAAAACAATCCAGAAATGAAACATAAAGAGATGACACTCTCCATCTAAGACATAACCTCAAGAAGCCTTCAACATATAATATGTAAAGCTACAACATAATGGATCATAAGGAATCAACAACTTATAAACTACAACCAAGAAAAATGTCAATATTGTATGACAACAGCTACAACCATTATGGCTTTCATGTATAATAACTTAACATAGCCACAACCATGTAAATGGCTTAAGTAAAAATGTTAGACGTAGCTGAATCTCCTTTGAGAGAGTCTTCGATGTAATCTCTTGCCAAGCCGGGCAAGCAGGTAACCCAACCCCAACGAGGCCTCTATTTCAACTCCCTCCTGGCAGCACTCCACTTTAACATTATCCGTCATAAACACATGCACCTTTAGCGCATAGTCATTTGCGACCCCAATCCGCAGTAGCATGTCATCTACTCCCGAGAAATCCTCTGCGGCAACCTCAAATTTGAAGCAAGGATTCGGGGTTCGGGAAGTTTGCACACTAGACCACTGAAGCACATTTCCTTCCTCCAGGGCCGTCTCCTGAAACTGCTTCATGGCATTTAAACCCTTATGTTGAAAAAAGCTTCCAACCTAGAGCTCATCTCCCAAGTAGATCCACGCCAAATTTCTGAACGAGGTGTTTGGCTGGGTACAACGAAAAAACTCACCACTGCTTGTGCAGTGTGGTGGATTGCCTCTTTCATCGTGTTGCAAGCCGTCGCCACGAACCCGGGAAAACAAAAGGAAAAATGCCACCTCCTTAGCCAGAACACAGAGCTGATGGAAATCTGGAAACCAAGAAGCAGAAGCTTAAACTTGGCAGGCAACTCGGGCACCGTAGTATATTCACACAAAGCTAGAGAAGTTCTTGATTTCTTGACCTGCATGATTATGAAGGCATAACCAGATCTACATCTCCTATCCCAACACCCTTATTAAATCTGTTGATTTGATGTATATATAATTTCTCAAATCTTTATATAAAAACTTGGTCAAAACATCCATTCGAACAGAACACTCTTAAAACACATGAAAATGACACTACAATTGGAAAAAATATTAGTATAAAGTGGCTAACATATTCATGTAAAAATCAAAAGAATTCTCCCACATTAAAGGGGGTTGATCAAATTTGGGCAAGTTCCTTGCCCATCAATTGATTTTTCTGTAGTTTCAATGAAAAATGGTGATCCAAAACCAGATCTACATCTCCTATCCCAACACCCTTATGTAATTCTTTAGTGCCCATCCCTTGATAATTCAATGCCCTTCCTCACTGCGCCTAATCCATTCCTGATGCAGTAGCTGACACTTTCAAGTATTACACAATGTAATAATGCTTATGGTAAATATTTATTTGAAATAGGTGGAAGAGAAATGCATGCAGGTTATTCTATAAAGTAGATAATACATATACTATAAAGCTATGTTGGAATTTTTTTTGTTAATTTAGTATGTGATTTTTGAAACTATAATTGTGCAAAATGATTACTATTTTTTGGGAAGTAACATTTTAATTCATGATGATTACGTGGTGAAAATGGCACAAAAAATGAAATGCTAAATTTATATTATTAAGAGTTTAGATATTTATTTTCTTCTGTAATTTGGTCTATTTCACTCTTAAATTTGACAAATAGCTAATTCGACAGTCTAACATTACATACTTGATATATAATTTTACTACAAGCTAATATAGTGGGCGTCTTCCCTAAATACTGGATAAACACTTAAATACTAAAATCATAGGAAATCAGTTTGGTTCATGCTTCGTAATCCTTACCTCTCTTCCAGAATGGAAACCACGTTGGCGAGCTGCCACTACCGGATGAGATTTACTTGGAGATGGAAGGACAGAAGTGTAAAACTAACAAACACTGAAAAAAACACCTTCATCATGTTCTGATCGATTGGGTTTCCCACATGTAGCCCCATAATTATTATCCACAGAGCCCTAACAATGAATAAGACCGTGTAATATATAAACATCGACAAGCAAAAGTAGACAAAAATAGAGAAGGGGTGCTTCCAAACCCTAGGAACGACGCTCGTGACCTCTCTATAGGTTAAATCGTTGGCCATGTAAATGCAGCCCACCGCGTACACCACGGCTGCATTGAATGACAGGGAAAAGGAGAAGAAGATTGTGAAATACCTGCACTCTGCGAATACGATTTTGCCCATTGCATTGGCGAAGGCACTGCTCTCCAATAAAACTGTAACTATGCCCCCAAATAGTGGTTTAAAGCCCATAGTAAAGAGTAAAGAGAGATAGAAGCACGGCGATTGTTAGTGTAATGGCCGCATGCACCCAGGACCCCGGACATGTCATTCTCTGTCCAGAGCCATATTTTTCCCTGCTTCGTATTTCCCCATGTTAGTCCATACATTTCCCACCATGTGTAAGGCAGATATCAGTCCGTGCTTCGTCGACCACCATTTCTCCTGCGTTTGATTCTCTATCCATTATAAGAGCGGGAGGAGGTTGAACTTATTTTCCACCATTTAGATGGTCGACGATGTAGAAGATTTGGATCGTTGGATGTTGTCAGAGCCTCCCGGGATTTCTAACATAGAACATGCCTTTCGGTGTAATCATCTTCATCATCCATGTAAGCCGGTGGGCACATTGTTTTAAAATATGCAAGGAAAATGACAGTCCGAGACACCATTTAGGATGCGCCGCTCTCCACGTTATGCTTTGTGGGTATTGAGGAGCGCTAATAGGGGTGGGTTTGTTTGACATGGGTCTATTTTTCCCATTCAAAATTTTCTGCTTCAACAGATAAATCTGCATCCTTCTTAGGGTGAAGAAGATAAATGCGTTGTCAACAAGCTCAAGAGTCCAATACGTTGGATCTCCAACTGTAACCTGATCATTAGCACGATTCATACTAATTATTTTCTATTTTAATACAAATGAACAATAACAATGTATGTTTTGATATTAATTGTTTTCTACTTTAGAAACGGAGAACACATAATAAGAATAAGCTCCCTCCACCTTATTCTTCTGATGATTGAGATATTTGGTGGGTTTTTGGCATTCTAAGACACAAAGTAATTATCTCCCAAATCAATCATGTTCCATGCTTGTAGTATAGAGTATGGTTAGTGATTAGGAAATGTCATAATCCAAGTTAATATAAATATTTGTCTCCACCTACCTGTTCATGGCCACAAGTTGCCTTCTCAAGCTTAACTGTTCTACCCTTTCCAATAACGAGATAGAAATTATTTCATTGGCCCAAACAGTAAATATCCACCTTGTTTTTATCAAAATGGTGAATTGGATTTAATTGTTCCATTTGGATCTTGAAGATTGTCTGTAGTAGCGCTCAAATTAATCACACACCCAAAGCAAGAGCATACCATAAAATGGATTTAGAAATAATATTAACATCACTGGTTCTATTCTAATATAAAAGTTTTAAAATAATATAACATCGTATCATACAATACCTTCTACTTGGTGTGATAACCTGTGCTATGTAATGACTAAAGCGATTAAGTGAGTTTGGGTAATGAGGTGAGGCGTGGATTTATAAGTGGAAATCATTATGAAAGGAGGAATAATAGACTAGCAATCACACATGAGGTGTGTTATGATTCTAAACCTACTTTCATCTTGAGCCACTTATTCTTGACTTGTTCAAGCTCCTTTGAGGGTTCAACCACTCTTTAACCTCATGTCATGCTAGATTTCTTTGTGTAGGCTTCTCACAACTTATTACCTCCCAATTACTCATAGTCCTCTTATCCTCTATTTTCACTTTTGTTGAGACTTGGTTTGTTCTTTATAACCTCCATCTTACCATTGCATTAAATCTCCCTTAATCTTCTATAAAAGTATCTCCTCAATCTTTCTTAAGTCTCTTACTAGTAACTACCTTGTGCACACTTTAGGTTTATTTTCTTTACTGTGTCAGAATAGTCAATTACTTCTTTTGGGATATGATTCGCTTTGGATTCATGATACTGTACTTAAGACATTGAATATGTTAATACCATGCCAAAAATCCTTACAAATTCCTTATAACACACATCATTGATATATCCATTTAACTTGGACAAACTATGACATCATCTAGTATAATACTGTCCATCGTATCCTTTGACTTAGACTGAGTATTTCCTTGAAATTTAGACCATTTACTCACCACGCTCTCACTTTCAAATTACTTATTTCATCTTTAAATTGGGTTGTACTATCACAATTTTTTTTTCTAGGTCAAGATTTCTAAAGCTTTCCTTAGACTTTGGCCACATGTATTGTCATATTTATACAAAGTATGGATTTATTTTTATGGCTAATAAAAAAGTTTGGCATTTACCAGTCCTCTTGAATCTTTTCTCAAATGTAAACCTCTCTACAACATCTAAATGTATAATGAAATCTTTAGCATTCATGGAATTCTCTCCTTAAACATGATTCTTGATTACATCTCTTGTGCATGCATGACAACAAGATTGTTCTAACAACTCAAGGATTCATTTTCCTGTTCTCACCTCTTGAACATTCATTTAGCATATTAAATCAAATGATCCTATTCTTTCAAACATGTAAAAAAAAACACATTCCATTCTTAAGAGTTACCAACAATACAACCATTGCATGATCTATTCAAAGGAAAATATGCATTATTAAAGTCTTCCATCTGTGTGGTGATTTTGATAGCCATGTCCAATCTTCTCTAATGCTTGAATAATAGCCAATGTTTTTGGTTGATGGATCTCTAAATAATTGTAGCTTCATATATGTGTGTGTATACACATGAGGTTACACTAGATTGGTGACAAATATAGTTGCAGGTATCATTTACTGCTATTATATAGATTTTACTAAATAGTAGAGGATAAACAACCCAAAATAGTCTAACAATATGATATTTCCTTCATACTCACCACGAAGATGACACATGAAATTTGGAAAACTAATATTCTACTGCATAAACTTTTTCTATGGACTACTTCAGCTGTGGAGGATAATCCGTCAACATGACATGAAGTGCAATTTTGTTCCTTTAACACATGCAAGAACGGCAATAAGGTTATGACTTATGGTGGTATTGGGAAAAGTGGGTAGTTTATAAGATTCTCGAGGAAAAATCTTTGTAGCTTTTAGTTGTTTCATGAAATTGGTTGCGAATAGAATTTACACCAGCATTTCATGTACTTAGAAAAATGTGCACGACTTTTATTGGGAGTGACCTTCAAGTCACACTCAAAACTATATCTTACTATTATGTACATGTTATACTTCCAAGAAACATAAAAAAATAGTCTAGAATCTGGATGCTTTAATGTTACAGACTCGATGATTCATATTGTCCAAGCTTAATGGATTTTCTTAATCCACAATGCATATATTCTAGTCTTCTATCTCACAAAAATAGAGGGTAGGTTTTTGGCCCATCGAAGATGGACCATTCCACATAGCTCTCCATTGTTAATGTAAATTATTGGACATCCAAAAATCACAGGGTTTCCTGCTCTGAATGCAATTATAGTTAGTCATTTTACTCTTTTATATGATGGTGACAAAATTTTAAATTATATTATACTTCATCCTAACAACTCGCGTAGTTCCATGAGCTTCATCCTAACAACTTGTTTTCCTTCCCGTGGTTGTTCATTCTCTTTTTATAAAATGTAAGTTTCTCTTCCAAAACCTTCACATGTTTTTTGTCAACTTCCCTCATGTCCTCATAACTTTTTCAGCAAGGATGACAACTTTGGGGTGTGTGAATATGTGTGAAAACATTATGTTACGGTCTTTACATTAAAAATCAAAGTAAACAAAATGACAAAGTAAACATTTTGTTACGGTATTTACCTCCATAGATAGTAGACTTCAAGTCATCCCTTCTCCTTCTCATTTTATATGGACCGTAGTCACTATCAAATGTGTCAACATTTTGTTGTGGATCGGTGACAATCGCATGTATCTTCACGCCACCCGTAATTTAGTCTCCGAGCCATCACGGTGGACGATGTGAATTTGGAAATGTGATAGACACACAATGTTATTGCTCAATTAATCACACAATAAAATAGTCAAAAGTCACCATTATTTGTAATAGACAATAAACTATATAGTGGTAGCTTGAAACCATGAAGACGGAATAATGATTTTGAAACAACTCCCTTAAAATTTATTGATATCATTCCTTATTTCCAACACTGCAAGCAATGCTAACACAATATTAAACATTTTTCCAATTACAAATTTAAAATCAAAAACTCAAACTAGGATACAACACAAAAATACTCATGCAAAATGAAAAATCTTAAAGCAAAAACGCAAGTCATTTCCCTTCTCAGACTAAATTGGAAAAAGAATTCAGCTAGATTCCAAGCACACATAAGATTAGGAAAACTTCTAGCTGTTTGATATTATTTTTTTTCAATATTAAACAACTAATTGTTACACACACACACACACACACACACACACACACACACACACACACACACACACACACACACGTGTGTGTGTGTGTGTGTGTGTGTGTCTATATATATATATAATTTTGTGGGAGTAATGGCTTAATCTAAGTTTGTACAATCACTATGAAGAACTAGTGACTAGTTATCAAGAATGTGCAATGAAATGATATATAAGGATGTAGTTGCACAACAATTTAGAAATGAATTACGATATGGTCATGTGTAATGTTATGTGGAAGGATCAAAGGCAATATGAAATAAAGAATACATTTATATCACCACGCTTCGAGAGCAAGTTTGATTTTGTCATAGCTAAGAGGAGGAAGAAATTCATGTTTTTCCCAGGATGGTTTCGAATCAAAGGGCATATTAGGATTTTTAAAGTTTTTCAAGCTCCAAAACTTCACTTTCGATGTAACTTACACACTTCCATAGTGATTTTAGTTGCAACAAGTTATATCGTCCAACGCAATATGATAGAGAAGTTACACGTCCAACTAATTTCTTAACTCCCCACAACAAATATTCATGATAAAGAAATAGAAGAGATGAAAATAAAAATAGTGGGAGATAGAAAGATCTAATGTAGAAAAGAAATCATCTAAAAAATGTAGTAGTGAGAAACATCCAAAAGGATAACATAGGGAAACATCAAAAAATAAACTATGTCTTATCACCCAACATTGGAGGATGATAATAAAACACATCGACCAAAATTTTTGCAAAAAAATGTTCGCAGCAAGGAAAACGCATCCAACACACCCAATTGCATGCAAACTCACTCCAGATGGAGCACACACTTAAAAGTGCAAAAGGATATGGAATGTTACTTATTACCATGAAGTGTGAAGTATACATTTCACAGATAAGAGATTGTAACTGCATGTTTAACCACACTAAACATTACTTCTAATTTGAGGTTTCTTATTATAATAATAAGAATAAAGTATTATACATGGCTTCCAAAGAGGAACCTATATTTGGGATTTAAATATAATATAGGAGACAACACCATACTATACTCCAACCATAACACCGAATTTATCCCGAGGAAACATGATATCTTCCAACGATTCGTATAATCAGAACACCCCTTGAGCTATTATCAAGTGTTGATATTTTCAAATAATGATCCACATAGGTTGTAAGAGGAATATTGGGATGCATGATGTGAGTAGATTTGGGATGTAAATTTAATCCATGTTCAGTTTTATCATTGTTGTCAACAGTGTTACTTAAAATTTTACAAAAGACTAAGTTTACATCAAGTGTAGCTATTGTTTTGAGGAGAATTGTAAACCGTTAGTTAAGTCTATCAAAAATTTGGGAAAAAAATCATCTAGGATTGGAGAATGGTGGAATTTTTTTCAAAATGAATGCTTTTGCTTAATCAAGTTTTCTACCAAACTATACCTATAATTCATGTATAATTCCTGTAATATCTGGATAAAACACAATCACATGTCATTAGAAAATAACAACGAGTAAATAAAAATATAAGCGAGTAAATCAAAAATTTGTGAGGAAATAAAATTTAGAATGAAGGAACATGCCTTAACTGTAATTGAAGGAAGGGAGGAAAAGGAATCAAAACTTAAGTGCAAAGACAAATACTAACAATGAAAAATTGTTGTAATAAATAGAGGAAGAATAGGTTCACATGTTTAGTATTTTCAAAGTCACATGATGGTTGAATAAAGTGGGCACAAGATGTAATGATTACTTGTTGTCATTGTGATGCCACATGACACATTCAAACAAAAAACAATTATGACATCTATAATCATGTTTAAATCAAACTATTATGATATCACATGGCACATTCAAACAAAAACAATGATGACAACTATAATCATGATTAAATAAAAAATATCCACAATTAAAACACATGTCATGCCTGAATAATAATTTAAGTACACATGTGAAGGATAAGTTTTTCCAAATCTAATCATGAATTAAAACACATGTCAAGGATATATTGTCCAAATCTCAGAATACTTGTCATAATAATAATATTATTATTATGAAATAATAATGTTGTTGTTATGAACTCAATTTTTTCTATGTTTTCTAGTGCATGCAACAGATGTAATTCTTTCGTAAAATGCCTTTTTCTTTTGGGATTCCTATGAATTGAGTCAGGTGTCACTCCTGTCATTAGTGCCTACCTTGATTTTTGGAAGGTACCACATCATCCTGCAAATTTAAAATAGTTTATGTTACAATAATAAATTTATATGAAGAATAAAGAAAAGCCGCTACTACATGTAACACATTTGCAAACAAGCTAATACCTGAGATGGATAGATATGATGCACATCAGAAAGTGGCCAAATAGAAAAGCCATTGACAAAATCCACCAAAATGTCCGTGAAATCTCCTGGAACTGGTAGAGGGAAATCAACATCACTAACATGGAGGATATTAATGACTGCACAATCTGGTGGAACTTTCTTCCCATGACAGATTGCATCGGCACCAACATTGTGCAATTTTCCATGTCCCACAACTCGTCCATCCATCGAGACATCCACCTCATCACCAATAGGCACCTCCCTAGTGGAAACTACTACAGATGTAGCAGGAATGGATGAGGCCTGCATTATAGGAACAATTTAGCCTTTTGAAATAATAATAATAGTTAGTCCAAAAATAAATAAATTTATCTAGTATATCTTTATTCCATTTTAACACTTTTTATATAATAAAATGAATCACAATATAAAATCTCTATTTTACTTTATGTAAAGGTTACATGTAGATCCTCATGTAAAGGAATATGATCCTCCCCTTCTCTCTTGTGGCCCTTGTCAAAGATGCCTACAATCATTTCACATTAAGTTAGTTTTAGTAAGTAGAAAAATATATAGTAATAAAATGTTTGTAGATATGTGAACAACTTAATCAACTAAAATTTAAATGGTTACCTGTAAACCGACATGCATGTTCATCTTCTCATTCTCCTCTCTCCCATGGGCCCCAGGAGATGCTTGTAATCAATGAAATGAACGTAAATCTGAGTTAGAACAAGCATATAAAGATGTAAGAGCACCATTTTCATCATAAACTTTTAAAATTTTAAAGAGGTAAATATTTGTAACAAGCATACCATATCCAAAAATTTCACTCAAAACATTAAAACAAGATCAAACCATGTCCAAAAATTTCATTACTCAGAGAGAAATACTAGAATCCTAATGTAGAGACATTCAACACATTCAACCAATAACAATTGTTAGAACATTCATACATCAAAATCACATTCATATATCAAAATTAAATAAACTTTTAAAACATTATTACTTCTGAATCAATCATAGATATAAATAAAGCATTGTTTAAACACGTTATTCTATAATATCTCCTTCATACCTTTTCACTGTGCACATGATAGTTAACACGGGTTTTCAAGGAACAAAAAATTTAGATACCTTTCTTCTAATGGGTTTTCGAGAAACAATAAATTCAGATACCTTCCTTCTAATGGGCGTGTTTTTATGATGTAAAGGCTATGGTCAAATTATGCATGCCATGGATTTATTGTTTATATCCTAAGGACAAAGGGTAATGTTTCAAATCCATCATGGAATCAAAGTATATGTGCTCATGAACTTTCCTTCACAGGCATCCTTCAAGATATTGAAGTTAAATTTCTTGAAACATTGATCTTTTATAACTTTGAGACTCTACCTTCTTGTACAAGCCTAATCACATGTTGCTTAAGGTATCTGTTAAGAATAACTCATAAGAAAATACAAGATTTGGTCTAATTCCTTCAAAAAATCTTACACAGCCCTAATACAAATATTTCTTAAAAAAGCAGAGAACTTGGTTAGTTTATGTGTGAGGAAAGTGAGTTTCCACTTCTCAAACCCTAGCTTGAGGATTTAAACACCGAGACAACCCGAGAAGGGTATTCTCACAATAACAAGTCTGAATCACCATTTCAATGCCCTATAAATCACCTCGAGACTGGAATAGTCTTCTTCTTCGTGTATGATTTTATAGTAAGGCTAGAACAAGTCTCAGAACTTCTAAAAATAAATCTAAACCCTCTTAAATTTATCTTAGAACCGAGTATAAACAATATACACAAGCAATAATCATTTTTCCTTTTTTAAGGTATCTTATTGGAGCTAACAAGGGTTGTAGATGCTCAATATTCCCTTCTTGATATATGTTCCAACTCACCAGATGGAATCCTTCACCAAATTTTACAAATTAAACATGAGTGGTCTCTCAACTCTATTGTGCATAAGAACACGTCACAGGGTCATCAAAAGGATTTAAAAACTTCTCCTATAAAACAATATACATTTTCTTTACTCCAAGTAATCAAAGATACCAAAGCATTTGTTTGACCTTAGTTCTCTTCCTCTTGATTAATACTCTCTTCTTAGACACCAAATTGTCTTTTCATATAATACATACTGATCTAACACTAAGTGTCTTAAGGGATATTACACCAACCATCGAAAGCTAACATAATCTCACAAGAACATTATAAACAAAAATCAAAGTATCTTACCTCAATCAATAATTCATTCTCATTAAGTGACATGCATTGGTTCTTGATCACTAATAATACACAAAAACATTGAAATATGCCTCCATAACTATGTACACGCAAAAGTAGCTCTTTCTAAATTTTCTTGGAACTCTTTCTTGATTGTCATTTTAAATATGAATGCATGTAAGTATGTTGACATTAATGAGAGGATCTAGACAAATAAGAGTGAAGTACTGATATAGGGAGAAAGGTTGATCATCTACATGCATATAACAACCTAGTAAAGAGCCTAAAACATTTGGGAAAGGACTATCTAGGTAAAAATACGATACATGAGAGGTAAGGAGATCATGCTTCTCAAGACATGGCAATGGTATTTGATACAAAGTACAAGCATAAGTGTTTTCATGATCCTTATTGGTAAGAAAAGAACATGAAGAAGGTCAAAATAGATGACATGAGGAAATGGTTGCATAAGCTCAATAAGGTCAAAGGTGAAAAGTTGGATTTGATTTGAAGAATCTCATCTTGGATGCTAGAAGCTAGTGAAGCCATATGGAGCTGTGGGAGTACAAAAACATGCATTTTCACCCTAGGTTCACGTTCATCACCACTTTTGCACTTTATCATCCTTAACATCCACGCTTCACATTTTTATCACTCCACGCTTTGTCTAGTCCCTCGACACACTTTCATCATCGATCTACACAGTTATCGGTACACATCTCTATCTACTTTTTGTTACCAAGATTTCCACTCAAAGAACATAAAGTGGGGAAAGTAGAGACACAAAATCACGCACTTCGGGTAATTATCTAGTCCTGATTACGTAATACTATTCATATGATTTCTAAGTAAGAAAAGTACTAATTAATCCATGTCTTTGGCCATCTTTCTTTGCTTTCTGTTACCACTTTTGGTCTTGTACCCTTACTTGCTCAGCCTACCTTTTTTAAACTTTGGCTTTTATCATCCACGGACACTAATGCCCAGCTAGGATGCCAACAAAGTAGGTGCCCTCGCCCCCTTTGGGCTCTCTTGACCCCTTTGTATTTTACTCACACTTTTTGGGTCCTTTCTATCTGTTTGAGCATCTTATCTTTTTGGTAGTTGACCTTTTCAAGGTTAATTACGAAATTCAAGCAAAGGAATCATATAAATATAAAGTTATGTGATCATAATAAAGGACAAAGCACTAAGCATTAGCTATCACCACCTAAGGTTACATCCATAAAGGCATCTAAGAGCTCCATTACATCCATCTAACACCATCACAAGGGACACAAGGGTTGGTTCTTTTGCATACACTTCATATGAGGGAAGTTCATTCTATTCCATGCACACATTTACTACATTTTTTTACATTTAGTTATTTTCTCGCTATCAAGTGTGATACGCATAAGAGCCACCTAGGAACGATTCCACCCATACACACACATAACTACATTGAGTATGAGATGTAGTGCAGTGCTCAATCGTAAGTTCACCATTGTGATAGTGAGACATCTGATCCCTTATTTTGCATCTTTTTTTTAGGATTCGATATCTATTTAAGGGTTTTGCAGGTTCATACTTCATTACAAGTTTACAACAACCTCGATACTCTTGGTGCGACCTCAGAGCAACCAAAGGTGACTAAAGGTGAACACCGTACGACACCTCGGAGGAAGTTTTCTCGATCTTTTCCATGCACCGAGGCACCCCGAAACATGCCTAGGGCACCCACGGGCACCCTTGTCCCTCTCCAGAGCCCCAATCCAACCAATATCTCCATATTTGCATTTTTTTGGGTCTTTGTGCAATGCTTCGCCATTTTGTTCACCTGGTTATCACTCCAACATAGTCCATATTTCATTGTGAATCAGCTAAGGCTTCTCACCCTCTCTTTGCACTTAGGGTTTTGTACTTCATTGCTGAGTTTGCTTGGGTGTAATTTTCTCGCACTTAATTGTTATTCATTTACTAGTACTATAACATTTAGATTGTTAGCATTAGTTAGTTTAATACATTGTTAGTTTCATTTGTTTGTGAACAATTATTTAACTGTTCCTCTCTTCCTTCCTCCCGTAGGCTTTATATTTGAGGCTCTGCTCATTTGTACATTGAATATTATTCTATCTTATGCTATCATTGGTATTAGAGCCAATGTGTGCATGCGTTGGAGGAGGTGAGCCACCCAAGCTCGCGCAAGGAGGACGAAGGAAAATGGAGGCTGGAGGAAATCCAACGACCTCTTGCAAGCTGCAAGCGACGAGGCCACTGACAGAGATTGTGGCGAATAAGGTATTGAGGACAAAATTCCTCAATTTTTGGTTTGTGTTTATTTCAGTTTCTGTTTTGTTCCATGTTTTGTTGTTTTGTGATCGGATGTTGAAAATGGATTACTCTGGAGCATAGTTGTTTGCCAATGGTTCTTCGTTTTGAATTGATCCTCTAAGTGTCGTGCTTCGAAAAGAAGATGGTTCGCTTGTGAATACGTTCACTTGCAACATGAACCATGTGCAATAAGGTCTAAGTGGCGAGATCAGATAATAACATGTTTCTTGATGCAGTCTCTTTCTCAGTATTCACATTTCACATTATGGGTGAAAACGACTTAGTCAAGGGCAACATCCAGTGGCAGTGATTTGTTTCCTTTGCTGTTGAAGATTGGCTAAATGACAATCGACATCAGTGGCTACAACTAAGAACATGATTGCTATGATTCTTAGAAGTGAATGTGGAATATTTGTCAGTATTGTTTGTTGTTTTTCCTATGTTGTTTGGTTGTTCAATAAAGTACAGATGATGCATAGTTTCTGTTTGGGACCTTCTAATTGAAGAGCATCATGGGGAGCAGAAAAGCACTAAAAGCAATGCATGGTACTCGAAGTTGGGTTCGTGGTAATCCTGTAAAACCACCGAGGTATCATCCTCTTGGGTTCGTGGTACGCCTGTAAAACCACCGAGGTAAAATCCTCTTGGTTCGTGGTAAGCCTGTAAAACCACCGAGGTGAACAAATCGAAAAGTGCTCCTGTCCCTCTAGGTTTATGGTCAACCTTAGAAAAACCATGTGTATCGAGACCATGTAGGCTCATGCTTGTGTGAAGACCCTCTTTGCGGTGTTCTCATTAAGGGGGGACATCCAATATCAGGAAATGTATGTTTGTATGAACAATGTAATAAGGGGGGAATGTTAGCATTAGTTAGTTTAATACATTGTTAGTTTCATTTGTTTGTGAACAGTTATTTAACTGTTCCTCTCTTCCTTCCTCACACAGGGTTTATATTTGAGGCTCTGCTCATTTAAACATTGAAATGATTGAATATTATTTTGTCTTCTCGCTATCATAGATTAGGCTCTTATTTACATTTTAGCTTAATCGGTCTCTAAAATTAAAGCCTACACTAAGATACATAAATATACTTATAACCAGCAGTTCCATGCACGCACAAGTATTTATTTACCAACCTATCAAAACATAAGAGTTACTAGCCTCAAATAATTTAATAACAACAATGTTGTTTTTGCTAAAAATAAAATAAAATAACTAATTATTCTTTCCACCAATGCCTCCAATGAATGTTCCTTTTTTTTTCTCTTATCCATATGAATTAGTTGAACTCCATCTCCTTTCTTCCAAAGTAAATATTTTCCATAGCAACATCACTTCCTATAGCACTTGATGGGTGCATGAAGTCTTTAACAATGCTCGAGATTAGTCACAAGTTGGAAGCCTACTAGAAGGCCCACGCTTCTGCAACATTATTGCGGCTGAAGTAGATTGAATAATAACACATATTTTGACATTCACCACCCAGTGCACGGCCTGCTACAAGCCTGATATAAGGGCCATTTTGCCAACATCTGTCCGTCAACGATGAGTTGGCATGTGAATTAAAACTATCATTTTTACTAACCGTTTGGTTGAGTGTAGAGATCTCTCCAATCTGAAAACTGAAAACTTGGGGCTATGCAATAATCTCGGTCGACTTTATTATAGAAATTTCTAACTCTCAAATAAAAATATAGCAACGTTTAAAGTGCCTTTTCCTCTTGGGGGTAGAATTTGGAGAGCTCCCATTTTATCATCAAATGAGTTGCTCAATGGAAAGTTTGGCATGTGGCAAACCACCAAAGATGAAATAAAAAGCGCGGATCCCTTATTTGAATGTCACGTAGTTTTTTTGGTTACAATTATCAAGATTGATTTGGTGGAAAATCAAGCATGTGGCAAGCCACTAATTCTAAATTCCACTATCTCCATATTTTCACTTTCACAATCCTTGTTAACTCTAACACTATCCATTTCCTTCAAATATATCCCATCAATATATCTAGGTAATGATTCATAATATTCAACTTGATTAAATAATAATACTTTTTATAGCAGCTTCAGTAAATTCTATAGTTTACATATTCCACATATTACTTTGATAGTTAACAAAGAATCACCCACAAGATGCGGACGACAAAAGAGCACCATAAATTCTTGAAATTGTTAGTTGTAATTCCCGAACCGTTACTGAAATAAAAATCAAACAGTTGTGCATGATCACTTCTTTGGAAAATAGCTCAAGAGCTACAGAGTGAGCATCTTCTCAAAATCTGCCATAACTCGGGATGCATATCATAAAACCCATATATCTCTTTAAATACCTCTTGTCGATGGTTGGCTAAATAAAAAGTTTTTAATTAAAAATCAAAATATAGGCATGCAATTTATATGGATCACTATTTAATGTATAGCATTAATTTTACAATTTAAGATTCTAAGAAGATATGTGCATTGCTCTCCGATGTGGCCAACACACATTCATTGCAGTTCCTTCTTCATAATGCTTTAATTTCCTGATGTGCCCAACACACATTCACCACCAGGTCTAGGTAAAATGACCTCTCCATAAAGGCAAAAAATAATTTATGTTTTTTAAAGGAAGTTATTGGAATTTAAAATAAATATTTAAATTTTTTAGTGATGTTAATCCTCAATTGATGATGAGATGGATCTGTTATCATCCTTTTAATTGCATATATTTTTGTTTATTTCAAATCTTACCTATGCCACAACTCTCCTTGTTTCTCAAATGTCAATCTTTCACTTCAAAACACACAAAAATCATTCCTCTCATTATTTTTTTAACGTGGAGCTACGTTCTCTAAACTCCCTCATGCATTCATAACCGTTCTCGATTATCCCCTCCTTTTACACGCACCCACTTATTATTTTTGATTTGTGTTTTTTATTCACTACACGCATCCATCAAGTATATTCACGATGCGAGACTCGCATACCATCCTTAAACAACACTCACAATTGAATTAAAATCCATAATTTCACTTGTCAATCACCCAAACGCAATAAAGCGAAATTTTGCTCAAGAAGGCTATTTCTTGCTCAAACGTGCAAAAATGCATAAAACTTTGAATCAAAGCTCAAAATCACTTTAAACATGTGTATATTGAATAAAAAACAGTGGTCAAACCAAGAAAAAGTTTCACTTCATCAATTTTCATACTTCTTCTTCTAGACCTCCATATAGCATCAGTAGCCCTAAAAAAACTATTTTTCCGACAAAATCACACATTTCCCACTTTCATGCCCGAGTGGTAGGGTTTTTGGCTACCCATTTTCCCCATATCGCTGCATTTCAAATTACATGGTCTAACTCTTTCCCATAAAAAATATTCTCCTTTTAGCAATTTTGCACTATTAGCCATATTAGCCCTCGTCTTATTAGCTATATTTGCCCTCCAACCGATCATGTCTAAAGAAAACCATAAATAACCCGGAAAAACTAATTGCACATTTAGATACCAATTTCGGAGGTCATGCTTTCTACCGATTTTTATGTCTTAACTCTTCTTCTATCATTCCCAAATCAATTTTTCACTTTTTGCTTGTTTTCACTAGGCTTAACTAGGGTTTGAGGGCTAAATCCTATGGTTTCACTCTTCCATTCTCATCTAACCTCTTAGTCACCTTATTCCACTTTAAAATAACTTTCCCAATGTCTACTCAACATCTCCTTTACTCTCTATTCCCTATTTTTCTCAATTCCATGTTTTAGGCTTCTTAAACCATTCTTAATGGTTCTTAACACTAATATTTCTTTCTACTATGTTTTCTTCTTCTTTAGCTTCCTTCATAGACTTAGTCACTCATATTTCACTCTCTCAACATTTCTTAATCCATCACTCCATTCAATCTTTCATGTATTCATTCTTGCTCAAGTCTCAAGAACTAGTTCTCCCTTATTCTTCTTTACACTCATCAATATGCCTCATTATAACAGGCATGTTCTTTCTCATTTCCTTAGCTATTGGTTATGTATTCTCACTAACCAACATCATTATAATTATCTCATTTTGTCAACCATCAATGCACATTACAACTTACTCAAATCTTTCATCTATCTCATGTGTGTTCTTTCACTTAGACCTCAATACTAAGCACGGACAGGAAAACAATTATATGAATTAATTGTGTTTATTAAGATATTCCTTTCACCTTTCAAGAGCTTTTAACCAACCTGCCCCCATTCCTTCTTTCTTATCACTCATTATTTTCATCCTACTTACAAGGTTCTTATTACAAAGCTCCTAGAAAATTGTCACGGTTTCTCTCCTTAATCTATACATACACCTCCTTCACCATATTCTTTAATAACCTAACTCATTCACTAATTTATATGAATCTCTAACTTCTAGGGAAAATTTTAGCGGCGAATATTCGTAGTTTGGAGAATAGTAGAATTATGGGAATTTGATTTTGGAAAATTTTACAAAAACGGCAACGACAGTACCCAGGTTTCACCCAAAAATCCCATAAACAATAATCTTTCCCAATCTGAATCGCCAAAGAATTTCCAATCCCAATGTATATTTTTTATTAAATCACCGCATTGGGATTTGAAAACATTAATGTTTTGTCAATAAATCGATGCACTGGGATTTGAAAACATTAATGTTTTGCCAAGAAATCAACGTGTTGGGATTTGAAAACATTAATGTTTCACCAAGAAATCGACGCCACGGATTTGAAAACATTAATGTTTCACCAAGAAATATATGGAACCTTATTTGGCCAAGAAAACATTCTCAAAATTTTCCGATATATACACAAGAGGTGATGTTCTCCCATGATTTTCTAATTTGTGTATTTGTGAAGTAGTAGAAAGGGATTTAGTGAATTGGCATATTGTAATTTGCTTACAAAATTTCAAATAAATCTAGGTCTTGTCAGGGCCCAACTAGTGCATTGCAATTTACATCCTAGAAGCACTTACTACATGCAGTGAGTCCTTAGTCTATTTGAGACCTGTTTTCTTTCATGTCGCATTGCTTTATCTATGATTCCGCCTTTGTAAGTTATTACAAAGCTTGAACATCCTCATCCTCATAACCACTATGATTTTTTATGTCATCTAGAATAGTCCTCCGCTTGCAGAGAATCATAACTAGTTTTCCTATCTTAGATACATCTAGATTCTACGTGTGTGTGTATATATATATATATATAAATTTAAAATCACTTCATACATATCCGTGAGTTGTTTCTCTGTATATTCCTTGCTTTATCTGTATCTTCTTTCAATCTTTTTGTTAATGTTCTCTCTTCTATATATATATATATATATATATATATATATATATTGCGGTTTCACTTTCCATTTATTCCATGACCAATACCATGACTGTTTATCACTATTCACGACACTTCCTCCCACAAGTGGACTGAAGGATATATAAAATGTGGTACATTCCACAAGTTTCACGTTTATTATGGGAATTTCCTTGGGAGACTAATGGAAGGGCGACACATGTCATAGACCTCACGGGAGCCAGGTTCCACTCCAAACCCGAAAACATATCAATTGTGGCTCATTTCACAGGGTTCACATCCACTAGGGAGGATTTGGTCGGGAATGGGAGGTTAACCGAATGCTGAAAAATAATAATGTACGAAATAGAGACCATACAGAGATGTCCAAAATGAAAAAATCAAGAAATACAAAAGGGAAAAATTTACAACAATGAACCAAAAACTAGATAATTAGCATTTTGAAAAACAAAAGACAAAAAATTGCAATCATGGGAAAAGTACAGACATCTTGTCACAAGCATGCTTCTTATTGCCACATTTTCCTCACTACGATGTAATTCAAACTTTTTAAACCATGGAAACATAATGTATTGAGTGTACTCCAAGCATGGATTTCCTTCAACAATTTGAGGAGCACAAAATGTTGTCTTTATCTTCACATTCACTTCTCACACTTTGTGTGAAAATAATCATGTTATAAATCCATCAAAAACTTGTATAGTAATACTAATTTGATTTTATTAATGTTGAGGCAAAGTTGGAATCTATCTCTCCACAACAAGAATTTTCCAAAAATAATGTAGGGGTTTACACCACCTCTTCTTCCTCCATGAAGATTGCAGAAGTGGGATCACTCTTCGACATATTTTCTTGTCCTTGTCGTAGTCCAGACAACATGTCTATAATATTTAATATAAAAGAAAAACATCAACATCCAGGGATATTTTTAATTCCTGCATCCTTCAAGTTTCTTGAACTCATTCTCCAAGTAGGAACACAACAATATACAGAGAATAGACTTATCATTATTGTTTCATATGTGAAACATCATATCAAAGCATTCAAGCTTCTCTCAAGAATAATGATACTTTAGCTAGATTTGACACATTGACATTTCATTTTCAAGCCAAAGAACCTTGTATACATTCTCAACCTTGAATTCATAGTCTCATACCACAATGAGTCATAGATGGAAGACCATATATTCTATCTTAGATCCTTTGAAATGATGAACACTCTTGGTAATTGGATTATGACAGACCTCATACCTCTAATGAATCAATAATTTCTTCATGAGCAAGATGCACACCTTATTTGGCTTGATGACAACATTTAGAACCTCTACAACAGAAAAACATCAATACATTATGATAGAGTTGGTCATCGAGAATCCTTCATTAATCAACTAAAGACAGATCATACCTTGGATGAATCAATGAACTCAGAGTCCTTCATGAGAAGATACATACTATACTTTGATTTCAAAATGAGCATCAGACTTGAGATCACCTATTTCATGTTTGATAGCTACAACAAAGACTTATTATCACTAGAGTGTCTTATCATTAGATTATGTTTGGCTGCTCAATAAATCATTTAAAATTTTAATTTGCTTGTTCTCTTCTCAAACCTCGATACATCATCGTTTCTTGATGTATTCTCTTATTATTATTATGCTAATGTAACACTCTTGCAAAAAGTAGTACATGTTAAGTAAAACAACTACATTTTTATTTATACATATTTCTCATGTTGAGATGTATGTGCACATATCAATATCATTTAGTCTAACATGTTGTATCTTTTAATCTTTAAATTCTATAGGATTCACCGATTCAACAAAATGGCACGCCTAAAAGGGAAGCTCACCTCGTGAAAAAATGCTATTCCAACCCCTCCCCGGTAATGGTACTAGCATTCAAAAAATGGTATCTTATTTTGAGAAACCATCAAGGAAACAAATCCTTCTCCAACATGACCTTCACAATCAAGGGATAATGATTACATTCAAAATGAAACTCAGAATGAGAATGTGTTCATTTTTATTTTCTTGATGTTGTCAATGAAAACAACAATGAAATGCCTCCCCTTAAAGACATTCCATTGAATGATGTCAAGTTTGACATTGTACCACCTATCCAATTGAATGAAGATGACACTACATCACTTGTCAGTGCCCAAGTGAATGTTGGAGGTGAAACTTATGGCAGTGGCAATCAACGAAATTTAAATTCCACCAAGGAAAATACTCAATGGACACCTATTTCTGGAAGAAAGAGAAAGGAAAGAAAATGGGACTTGGGAAGGAGTTTCAGGTTAGAGTGGGTTTTTAAGTTTCCATTTATTGAACCTATTGAAAATGAGAATAAAGTTGAACCTCCCAAAGAATGAAAATGTACAATTTGTAGTTGGATATTGGGTAGGTACAAGACAATACAACTTAAGTTAGATATTATTGATAAGTATGTAGGAAAGATATATGAAAATATAATTATACATGGTGTTGAGAAGAATGTTTCCGATGGAAAACTACGGATGATTGTTTGCATATTAGGTATGAAAAATAATTTGAAGAGCACAAGAGAAATGAAAGAATAGTTGCAGCGAATGGAGGGACAATTACCTCTCAATTCAACAAGATTGTTCAAAACAGTCTTTTGGGTAAAACAATTCAGCTAGCTACTATTTTTCACATTTTGAAAAGAGGTCATCCTATAATAGATTTTCCTAAACAAAAGAATTTTGTTGCCTTTTCTTGGTGTCCCACACTTTCCTTGTTATCACTAGTCAAAATTAGTGGTTGAGATTGGGAAAAATGCCTAGTTATGGTTGAGAAAGAAGACTTAAAAGAGAAATTGAATTCTGCATGATACATATCTTTGTCTATTGATGAGGCTACAATAGTAGATAATACTGCTTGGGATTTATATGCATGTGTATATTGTTAAGAATTATGTGAGAAAATCTCACTTACTTTCCATTCACAAGATGAGAGAGAAATCTAATGTTGAAAACCTTTGCGAGTTGGTGATAAATTTTTTGAAGGAGATCGATGACATGGATGATGCTACAATTGCATCAAAGTTGGTATGTGTCAGGGAAGATGGTGCATATGTAATACAAGTTCATCGTAATGTCCTATGTGTAAGACTCCAAACATCTCATTTCCCTTATATGATTTACATTCTTTGTATGGTGCATAGAATGAACCTAGCTTACAAAATAGTTGGAAAATTTAAACCTGTAGCAAAAGTTGAAGACCTTGTTTGAGAGGTGCATGATTATTTATGCCATAGTCCTAAAAGGTTCATGGAATTCCAAATATTTGCAGAAGGAATAAAAATGGGTATAAACTGTTAAAATATGTCAACACCATGTGGATCTCATTATACCAACTGGTTCGTAGGGTGTACGAAGAGTATCAATCCTTATTAGGAGTGATGTGGTAGAATCGCATGGAAGTGGACAAGGCCCAAGATTTGATACATCATTTGACTGATATAGAGTCATTGCTGATGTTGTGTGGTCTCCTTCCCATGTTGGAAGAAATGCATCATTTAATTAAACAAGCACAGAAAGAACTATCTATATTGTTGATTTTTCTAGTTTGAGGAAACGAGTTTGTATGACAATAGAATATTTGTATCTCAATGAAACTGCTTTTATAGGTCCAATGTTTAATGGTTGGAATGATTTGATAAATATTGGAAATGCAAGTAGCTTTCTGAAGCTCAACTTGTTTGGGGAAGTATGTGCTTCTGTACATGGATATGATAGACCGATGTACATGTTTAAAGTACTAACTAGTAAGGTTGAGAAGGTCAAAGTCATAGGGTTGTTTTTGATAACATGTATCATCAATAAGGAAACATTAAGAGAAATTTTTGTGTCCTACTAGAAGAAATAAGGGATCAATTTAGAAGAGATGTTTTACTTCAAGCAATGGCTATTTTAAATCCGACCTTTTGGAATCCTTTCCAAACAAAAGACATATAAAAGAAGACTACTTTGAGAGGTTGACTACGCATTGATTCAAAATTTTTGTAAGTATGTTGATATCAATGGAATGAATATTCCGTATTTTAAGAAAGGCTAGTTTGTCTTCTTAATCTCATGAATTCACCAAGTACAATGATCAACACTTAAAATATTTGGATAATCCCTTAGAGTTGGAGCAATAACTCGACTATGGAAAAGAGTTGGGGTGAGTACTATTTTACAAGTAAACCATGTCCGATTTTTTCTCATAGCTGATCTATGTCAAACAATTATTTTGGGTTCAGTTGAAGATGAGATAATTTTCAATGTTTTATCCTTATAAAGTCAAAATTGTGAAACAAGTTTGAAAAAAATTGGAATTTTTTGAGAACTTATGCATCATGGTATGAAGTGGATAAATTTCCCTATCACAGGATTTGGAAGTATGGAATTTGATTACTGAAAGGAGAGGGGCTAAAAACAATGGCACAAATACAATAGATGACCCTATTGCAGTCAGTTGACTATCAAGAAAGAGAGATTCAGTCTCGGAGATCTGGTGAATCGAATTCTAGAGATGATCCAGGTCCATCAAGTTGGAAGATTCCATTTGTGGATATCCCATGATATAGATGTTCATATAATAATAAATATATTCAAATATTAAGTACATTATTCTGAATCTCAAACAAGTATTAGCACTCACCCTAAACTTACATGTGCCTAGAGGTAATCATATTGATTCCATTTCCATTTTGATTGCATAAACATTACAAAGTCATGTTTTAATGAGTATTTAATATATTTCACATACAATGTTGTTGATCTCTTTTATAGAAAGCATACACCATGGCTGGTTGGATATTAAATCACAATGCATTTACATTATTATATACTTTAGGCATATAAGAGTTGTTGGTGCTTGATTCTAAGATAGAATAAATGGCTTTGCTTGGATCATTATTGAATTGAAAATTTAAAAATAACACTATTCCTCATTCAACTTGCTTAAGACATGCCTTGAGGCTTGTATGAAAAATTGAAGATTGTCATTGCAACAAATGGAACAATTTTCAAAATGGATCTAAATACACTAAAGAGTAAATCCATGCACATATATATTTAACTTGTGCACCTCTTTGTAAAAAATTTCTTCAACCACAAGCAACCTAAATATCACATTTTTATTAATACAATAAACATAAAGATAAATCTAGTCTATTGCTAAGACAATTTACTATTTTTATACATGGCCATGATTTCCTCCCAAATAATAGAAAAAACAAAACCAAATTGTCACTTCAACTTGGAATCGCTCCACAACTTTTACAAATTATATCATATTATGTAACTTTCTCCACTCTTCATCCTGTTGGAATTGTAATTTGTTGTAAATCGAGTGACTAACATGTAACTTTGTTAGCAATTCATAAGTGATAGTGAAGATTTCCTCCACTATTGTATGAAAACTTATTGAAAAGGTTATCAATGGTTTAAAAGAGTCAATAAAGTTTGTCTCATCTAGCTTCTCACAAATTTGGTCCTTCTCTTGAGTCATTTTTTCATTCATATTCTTCTAGAATGGATCCTTCCTAATTAATATGTGTGTTTTGTCAAAAGGCATTGGCAAACCAAGATTTGTGAACTCATGTACCTTTCCATGCAACTCTTGTAACATTCTTTGACACTTATTCAGCAATTTTGTGCTTCACCCAAAGATCACACACTTCAAAATGATATAAGATACCTTTATTGAGGCATAAAACTAGTTCTTAATTCCTTGGATGTCGATTTTGTGTCACTAAAGTTTGTAAATAGCTTCCAAAAATTTATTTTATGTATCCTCTCTTAAAGCCAACACTTTTCTGCTACCTATTACGTATTCTTGGAGCTTATAACAGATTCTCTGTAGATCACTCATGAATTCAAACAATCTAATCAAATAATCAATTGTTTGGTTTATTTTCCCCAAACATTATCCATCATATTAATCAGATGCCTTTTATGAAATCCAGATAGTTTGATGTTGGAAGATGTATTTCATTTTTTACTTTCTCCAATTCCATTGCAATACTTCATTTTTATTCTCATCTTCTAGGATTTGTTCCCATTTTTGACCTTTTGTTTCTCTTCCTTCACAACCTCTTTCAATTCTCCCAATGTTTTAGTAATCTATCATTCTTCCTCGTTGTTTCTATAACTTTTTCTTCACCTCTTCTAATTCTACCTATACTTGTTCATTCACGTAAACTGAAATCATAGAGGAAGATGACTTTATCTTCCTCTCCAACTCAATTTTCCTATTAATTGTGAACTTTTCCTTTTGCTTTCTTATTTTTTGAGTAAATTACCTCTAACTTTTGAAGCTTATTATTCAACTTATATTTCTCCTAGTCGCCTTCTCTAATGTTATGATAAACCACATCATTATTCCTTTTCGATAAATTAATTTTGTCGGAAGGTTTCATTTCCTTTAGATACATTCCAAGGGAGGTCACCCGTAGTCACTAGAAACCATTTCACTCTTTGGTTTTACAATATTTGCACAACATACATGTATTCCATGGTATATATGTCTTGGTTATATGTAGGAAATTTGTTGTGGCTAGTTCTAAAGTTCCTCTCCGTTGAATTTTCTTTTTGTTTCTTTTATCTCTTTTTGATTTATTGTCAAACTCAACTAGGTAATCAATACCTGAGGTGTTCGTAGGAATGAACTGTTCCACCTTGAATGGAGAAGGAGTAAGTTTTTTTGGAGAATTTTTTGTGGTATGGAAATTTATTTAGGGGTGGTAATGGCACCACCGCATTCTATAAATAGGTTCCTTGATCATAAAGAGTAAATGTACCTGTGTTTTCCTCCTGTCTTTGTGTCGTTTCTCGTTTCCTTATTGAAAAATATCCCGAAAGCAACTTCAAAAACCTCTATTATCCTCTTTATGTTTAATACTCTATTGACTTACCATCATCACTAGAACCACCAACATTAGCAATAGTAAAAGATTCATCCTAAGACTTATCCTCTAGGATTTTCAACATGTTTCTGAACTGTTTGCTTTAAGGATTTGATTCCAAAGTAAATTGCCTTCGGATTAGCACTTATAGATGTTGAAGTATGTAGTGGTACTTTCTCGAAGTGAAGCTCAAGTCTTGACTGACGAAATCGTTTCTAGGTTGTACCTTTGGTGGCACCCAAACTCCTTGTCTTGTTGAACACAAACCACCACCACTAAAACCCAAATTTTCAACAATAACTGCTCCTGTAGAATATATTTGTTTCAAGCCTTCATCAAGACTTGGTTTATATTTTCTAGGTGGATTGTGTAATTCCTCAGAGTTAGTGTTATCATCACTACTTTTACTAGAAATAGGGGATGCTCTTCATTCCACTTTTATTAAATGCTTCATCATCTATAATAAAATCATACTAAACATATTAGGATGGCCTAGGTCCTTCTTCATAGACCAAAAGGCTTTGCAATTTTTGACCTTGTCCAATTGATTTTTACAATTTCTTTTAGAAAACTTTTATAAGATTTTGGATTAACAATTTGGATATTAAAAATCCTCTTCCTTTTTTTTGGTGGAAGGTTGAGGCAATCCAAAAAAATTGTGTTGATCAAATCTTGAAAACTAATTCCTTTCTCAACAAAAATTTCATCCATTGTTATTTTTACTTCATCCCAAGAGTTCTTGTTTTTCAATTTTTCTAGCAAGGGTTTGCTTTCATGTTGTTAGTGGTAGAGTTCTTCTTCATCACTACCCTTTCTTTAATCGCTTCACATGGGTCATAATTGAGAGTCAATATCAAACTTAAAAATTTATAAGATTTCATGTGCCACATAGAATGATTTTCTTTCAAATGTGAACCCTCCACATGAGAATGGTAAGGAAGCAAATATGCTCTTATTTTGTTGAATAATAAAATAGAGATTATCTCGTGCTTTCATCCGTCGTATATATTTCAAGGAAAAAACTTCTCTGTCACATGTTTTGGCAATTTGACAAGGTTGTACTCGATCCATAAAACCCTAGCATAGTATAATCCATGTGAAGGACTAGTTATGCTAACCTATATTTTGATCCCAGTTGAATGCAATCTCTACATTTCTTTAGGCCTCAATCTAGGCATTGTAGTTTTTGTAATTACTTCATACATCAGGATCAAAAATAATCCACAAATTGATTGAGCCCCCTCTATTATCATACATCCTTATCTTGGGGGCCCACTCGGTTAATGGATGCATGACTTTTGGCTTGGGACTTAGCAATATAGGGCTCAATTGCAAGTTTATTTTTAAACCATTCAAAAACCCATAGAATTAAATAGCGCAAGTAGGTAGTGAACCTAAATGTCTTAGTGCTAGAGCCTTCTTTGATTGTTAATAATTGTTTATGCATAGATTTTGCAATGTACCCAACAAATCTGTATTGACAAGGTGGATTAACAAAATGGATATTATATACCATTTCTAGGAGGGTTTCTCCACTTTCTCATCGCTATCGAAGCCAAGGAAAAATACTAGCATAAAAATGGTATCTTCGACCCATAGTTTAAATATGTCAACATCATATGGAGCCTTCCCTTTTGGTATCTCGCATCAAATGTTAATTTTCATAAAAACTCATCTCTATGGATGATTTTGATTGGTGGCGATAATCACTAGCAATTTTTTCTAGGTCTATGCGGGTGGTTCCTAAATTGTTTCTTTCAAACCCCAAACACACTCTGCCAAGATTTACCTCCGTAATGGACAAAGAATTTGTTGGGTTTTGTTTCGCAATAATTTCATTTTTGTCTCATTGTAATTTTGGGTACATATATTGACAAATTCAGGGCATGAGAAAACTTCATGGAACATCATGTGTCCTAATCCAGACCCCCATGTTATCCAACCTAAACCTTTAGGTCTACCTGATGGGTTCGGACATCTACTTTCCCTCATCTTTGATTCAAACATGTATCTAAGCATTAAAGCTCTTGTGCCAATTACAGGATCATAAATATCATGATATTCATTAGTAAAACCAGGGGTTTTACTTTTAAGAAGTTTTTGTATGATGAGAGAATGGATTTTTGTGGTCTCCTTTCATTGCTCTGCATGGGGAGAGAAGGGAAATGGCCTTTACTTTGGCCATTTCCCACAAGTGGATTTAAGAGGTGTTTCAATATGATTCTGTGCTTGAGGTTGAGGCCATTAAGTGTGTGATAGGAGATTCCTATATGCAGGACTCTCACAGGGCTAGATTCAACTCTGAACTCACTACGACATTTGTTTCTAATTACCTCTTGCTCCATCTAATCAAGGTGGATGTCGTGGCTGTCATGAGAGTTCTTTATTTACCCTATCCATCGAGTTAGTTTGTGTGAATAAATGGACATGTGTTGCGCCCTAAACCCTTTCTCTGGGTGGAGGAGGTGGACGCTTAGGTGAATGGCACCAGGCACGTGGAAGATTGGACAAGTGGTATAGGGAGGGAGCTACTACTCCACACGAGAGGTTTTTCACATTTTTCTCGGCATGGTGGTCCAAACCCTAGTAGATTACATCCTATGGATCTCAACGAAGCTCACTCACCTATCAACTCAACCATTGACCACCTCAATGAGTTTTGGGATAATGTCAGTGAGGCCTTTCTTCTTCTGCTAGGTAAGGCCAAGTCATTGGAAGGTGACGTTTTAGGCGGTGGCGGTCAGGGTGAGGTGGGAGGTAGGGGAGATGCACTGATAGATGTGGCACTCGATGTCGTAGATGGGGAAGATGCTAGAAAGTGGGTCTCCAATTATTTCGGATGAGGATTAATACTCTTTTCTAGCTTGTTTTTTTGGTTATGTGGCCATGTGTATTCGTTGTCTTGAAGCCACTTATGTTTGTTCAAATGGTGTTTCCTTCTTCTCCGTGCGGGCCATTTAGTGGGGCCTTGTGTTGTTGGTTTATGTTTAATTTTTGTTTGGAGTATAGTTGTAAGGGTGGGGTCCCTTAACCCTCTAGTTCATAGCTCCGGTAAAAAAGCAATATATATTATATATATATATATATATATATATATATATAGTATATATATATATATATATAGTGTTTACATTATTGATTTCTTAAATTAGATTCTTTCTTTCTTAAATTAATTTAAAGTTTTCAATAAATTAAAAAGCTATCACCCCACTTTTTCCCATGCCATGTGGATGAATTAATATAATTTAAATACATTATATATATTATTATTTTTTATTGTTAAAGTGGGTTGAAGGGTCCCTTTTCTTTACAAAAGAGAGAGGCCGAACCTCAAATACAACATGAAGATGCAAAAAACTTTGTCAATCATGACTGTTGGGTATATCGAGCAAAATCCAACCAAAGGAAGGAAGACTATAGCTATACTATACTATAGACATTACAACATATATTTAGATCGAGGATTAATCCCCTGAATCAGAAGACATAGAAAAAATTACAACTGGAGATCCCTACCTCTCAACCACACGAGGAGGTCCTGAGAAGCAACTTCATTGGCCCAAATACGCAAAAGATGATTATAATATTCCCTTGCAGTTTCATAGATTTCCATCCACCAAAGTGGCATTGGCTCAATGGGAGAATTGAGGGCAGCCAAATTAGGGAGTTTGAAGTGTGTCCTTCTAGC
Organism: Taxus wallichiana var. yunnanensis; assembly: GCA_018340775.1. Classification (NCBI taxonomy): domain Eukaryota; kingdom Viridiplantae; phylum Streptophyta; class Pinopsida; order Cupressales; family Taxaceae; genus Taxus; species Taxus wallichiana. The sequence continues at coordinate 366,066,511 of CM031237.1, forward strand.
ATTCTTGTCACGGTTGAACACCGCTAGCTTCTCTGTGAAGGCCATCAACTCCCCATGGTGACATTCCAGTTCCCTAAAGATGCTCAAATCCACACCACCCCAGAGCTTCGCCTCCTCCCCTACTTCCCAGAAAGCAACATTACACTTTTGCACTTCTGCAACCAAATTTCCATAAAGATGACCGAACCTAGCAGAGAGCAAGGTTGACCACATCAGGCTTTGATGGCTCAATTATCAGAAGATTTTCCATAAAAACTAAGGCCACACTACTATTAACCCTACACCATCCATCCTCAAACAGATATTTTTCCCCAAAACCAATTTAATTACCATCCTTCAAATCACTACCATTACCGATTTTGGAGATCCGTCATTGTGGATGATTATCGGATTATAGATGACTTGAAAGCCATTTCCCTTTGCAAAATAAAGACAACATGGGAACTCGAGGGGAATCCATAGGTGCTCACCGAAAAAAAGGATGAAAATGAAAAAATCAACCCATAATAAATAGGTAAAAAACAAGGCCCTTCACACACTCGAAAAGATTGGCGACAACATATATTTAAGGCCCTTCTATATTTAAGATGATTTTGAGACCATCCTAAATTCCAATATATATATATATATATATTTAATCTATTATTTATTATTATATTATATATATATATATATATATATAAACCAATATCATCAATTTTATACAAAACCAAATATCCATAGATTTAAGATGAGAATAGATCAAAGAAAGTATATCTAAAGAAAATGAATATGAATAAAATCAAATGTTGCATATTATTTACTATTTGAATTGAAATAACTAACAAAATATTGTTTTTAAATAGAATTCAAATTGTTGATGTCATTATTGATGAAATATAGTGTTTTCACATTTATATAGTGTTTTCAAAATTATTTTTAGATGTTATATATTTCATAATTTTGACATTTTTCATATTTATTTTATTCAAATTAATCAGATATATATTGAAAGAAAATTAACATTTTCATTTTTTTCTATTGAAGGGTAATGTGTTTTCTAATATCTCATTTACGATGGGTAAAGCTTAACCTAGCTAGTCAAATTAAAGTATGGGGAGCCCTTCAAATTTGATCACTGAATGCAATGATGGTTTTTCAATATATTTTGTAGGCAAGTGCCTTTTCATAAAGCTTAGTAACTTTTGAATATACATGACAACTGAAATATGTCACTTCCAAATTTCTAAAATATCATTTCTTATATTTTATATATGTAGTTAGTTTTTTTTTTCAAACGTGTCTCCTCATATATGTGATGAAATATAAACAAATCTAAAAATACATCAATCAAATGCTACTACAATTGTGAGCAATTATTCAACAATATTCTCAAAACAAAATGGGGTTATATTTTCTAGGATGAAGGTCCATGAAGCATATATATATATATATATATATATGGAATATATATTTTCATCAAAGCAACCAAAATAAATATTTTGAAATATTTTTACATAAATTTGTTTTATAAAGATAAAATATAATGGTCATTCTTCTGAAGACACATATTCATCCTAAAACACTGGAGCACATTTTTAATAGCCTTATCCATGTGTTCGGTATACACGTCTTTGTACACTGTGCTAAAAATGAACTAGATATCTCCCACTAAATCCCATGACATGCCCATATTTAGCATACTCCTAGAATCCCACCCGAGGCCCATTCAAGTATTTCAATGAATTATTTTTTCCTTTTATGTGAGTTTACCCACTCAAAAAGAGAGTCTCCCCCTCTTATGTATCCTTTGTTTTTTCCTTGAAGAAAGTCGAGCTACAAGGAATTGACAAATTCTGCTAGTGCCAGAAGATCCCTCCCTCATGATCCTCCTTTTCTTGAGAGGAAAGGTGTGGGTGCTTACCATGGACCATACTTCAGCGAGGGAAGTTTCTAATGTTGTCAATCGATTCTTTGTTTCATTCTCTAAAACATTGGGGGATGTTCTCCTGGATGTTGAGGAGGTAGTGAGCTTGGTATTGAGAGCTCTCCTATCAATAAATGAGGTTTGTAAAAATATAGGTTAAAACCCCACTGATGCCTAAGACATTTGGGAAGTCAATTTCCTAGTGGTTCTTTAATTATTTGGTGTTCATGTGATAATCTAGGTGAATCATGTGGAAATGGAGAGCTTGGAAAATAGGAAATGAAGGATATAATCCAAACAAGTGATTCAAGAAAGATAAAAGAATGTCCTCCAGAGAGGAAATATTGGATGGCCTAGTTTCTAGTATGTTGAGAATGTGGTGTGAGAAGAGGGCCTCATTTGATCCTATCAACTGGAAACACTCACCCAAATGGATGAGTTTTGCATTAAGAGGATTCAATTCTGTAGATGAAGAAGACATGGAAGGACGATTGATTATAAGTAGATGGTGGAGGACGCTTGGAAAAGTTATGTGGTACTGGTAAGTTGGTAACATGTCATCACCAAGTTTAAATAAGCATGTAAAGTGTGCCACCAGAGATTCAATCGACATCCAGCAGCTTAAGTTAAGAAATGTCTTATCAAATTTAATTATTTTTCATGTTATATTTTCTAGGATGAAGGTCTAGGAAACAAGATATTTAATAAATATGGAAAAGATGTTTTTCATAAAAGCAACATATTTAATAAATATGGAAAAGACTTTTTCCATAACTTTAGTCTTTAAAGTGATGCATTTAAATTTTATTATTTTTGATGTGACACATTTTATCGACTACTTTTGTATCAAATTTTAAGTGATAAATTGGCTCAAATCTCGATATGTCTATCCTTAATGATATTTTATTCATCATGATAAAAGGACATTTCTTTAACTTTAAAAGGCGGAGGCACGTGGGATAGTGATGCTCATGGTTTAAAGGCAAAAATTTCCATTGCACATGATTTACATTTAATATTAACTGTCAATACATACTTGGGTTTGGTGGACACGTTTCAAGGTCCAGTCGAAGAACTCACTTAGAAATTATAAATTCAAGGCCCATGGTCATTTTCCGACACTTAGTTTCTTTTGCAAAATCATGGGGGACCAAATTGAGTGCATCAAACCAATATCAAGCCATGAATACGTCGTGGTTTCTTCTAGTTCTGATATAGACTCAGATAAGGTTATTGTTGGGAAATCCTTCACCCTCTCTGCTTCTAGTTCTCCTTCTGATGGTGCTTCCACCTCCCCCTCTCTCTAGCCATTCATCTGCTGCCATTGTTTCCCTTCATTCTCTTGGAAATTATCCTCCATAGAGCTCAATCAATTCCCCTATCGAGCATCCAATTCTCGAAGTATTACGAGAACTCTCTATTATTTATCTAGAATCCCTTAGACGGAACCTATGGATTCTCCACATGTTCTACAAATGATGTGGATATGGAAATTGATGGAAATCTAAATCAATCCCTAGTGGTGACCCCTCATATGGACAGTCATGTCGAAATGGTGTCTTCCATCCTTGCAAAGCTGCAAAGTGAGCTTTTGAAGTTCTTAAAACCTGGAAAGACTTAATGACACCAATAGAGCTATCATTGATAAAGAATGTGTTGGGATACTAACCATGGCCTAACACTTTGGTAGAGAAGATCGATACTAATGCAGTTAGGAAAGCGATACAAGAACTAAGAAATATATTATGATATGTAATATTTATGTTATAATATAGTTATAGGCTTATAGATTTTTTGGTATGCCTATGTCACAATTACCAAATATGGTGGATTTGGAGAAATTTACCATTTTTTTGCATTTTCTTCCATCCACCGTATCAAACACTGAAATTTTCAAGATTTTATAGTTTAAAAATAGAAAAAACAAGAAATCAAAACTGGATACTCTTGTTTATGTTAAAAAAAAAACAATTTTTTTCGAGATTTTATAGTTTATGATTTTTATGTAATGTAATGTTTATGTTTCAACAAATATATGAGATACTCTTGTGGATACTCTTGTTTATGTTTCAACAAATATATTTTTCCTTTCCAACACCTATTCTTGTGGATACTCTTGCATTGCTACTAGTGTTACGCCTTTTGATTTGTCTTCTCCTTCTTGAAACACCGGAATTTGTTCTTCATTTTAGTTTATTTCCAATGCAACATGGAAATCATGTTTTGTGGGATCATTCACTGCCTCAAGATGTTTGGGAAAATCGTATTTCTTTGGCTTCCATTAGAATCCATATGCAGGTTCTCTCTAGTTTCTAAGGAATGGAAAGCACTCATGACTTCCACCATATTCTTCAGGCATTATAGTGAAACAAGGAACAAACATCCATGGATACTTGTAAATCATGATAGTGGTCATCATTGGCTGAGATACGAATTTTACAATAGAACATGGAAAATTCTCAACTTTTCATGGTTATCATGCTTTGATTGGGTATGGTTTGAAGATTCACATCGAGGGATAATATTATTTTGTTCGTGTGACAGTCATGTTTCAAGGGTATGTAATCCACTGAAGTCGGGAACCTCCTTCAAGCTTCCTCAGATGTTATCAGCTCAACTTAATGGATGACACTTTTATATTTATGCGTGGGGCATTCTAGTGGCGGATGACAACAAGGGGTACAAAGTGGTTCAAGTAGGTGCTAATAGATCTAGAGTTAATGTAAGGTTATGGTACTATAGAAATTTATGATTCTTCTATGGGGACTTGGAGGATTGTGGCACGATTGAGAGATTGTTTCTTCTATGGACCCATTGTCTTCAACAAAATTTTTTTCTTCTTAATGTCATATGAACTTGTGTTGGGTGTGATAATTTATAACAATCAAGATTATGATATTGTGCATTTTGTGTTGTTACTGCCGTAAGATATGGCAAGAGACCATTTCCCTTACTATAGACCAAGGTTGGTTGTATCTAAAGAAAGGGTGCTACTTACAACACCAATTGTAGATGGGGACCATTTGAAGGACATAATTGTGTTTGAGCTTGAGCTTGAGTTTGGAAGGAGGAGAGGAAATGTTTGGTCTTGGAAATAAATTACAAGGATGCCCCATGTAATGTTCTAGTGTTTTTGTGAGGAAAAGGATGTTCTTATTTAGTTTGCATTGTGGTGGGAGAGTTCTTGTGTTTCAGAAAGGTGCTTTCTAAAAATATCCTCATCCTTTGTTTTCATTTAAAGAAAGGTCTTGGGTCTGACTAGAATATATAAACACAATTGGCATGTGTTATAACAGTGGCATCGCCTTTGAGCCCAGGCTGATTTGAGACAACTACTTGGCTCCTACTATATATACACACACACACACACATATATATATATATATATATATATATATATATATATATATATATACATATATATATATATATATATATGTGTGTGTGTGTGTGTGTGTGTGTGTGTGTGTGTGTGTGTGTGTGTGTGTGTGTGTGTGTGTGTGTGTGTATGTATGTATATGTATATTTGTAAATATATATCGAGATTTCTATTTGTCTTTTCCAAATCTTATAAGAAAGAGTAATCATTGAATTGTTTGTTTTTTAAAGTAGAAGAACCTGCAATCAACTATGGGAATAACACCAGAGAAATAATTAGTCACAAAATTTAAATGACATGAGCCTAAGACATGATAACTTTTCCTCTGCTACATGTTATTTCTTGTGAGATCGCAAATTGCCAATGTGTTCCTTTGAAATAAATTCATCTTCTTGGACTTGAATTAAAATTAAGTTTCAAAATTCAAAATTGATCATGTTTCTCGGCACACACATGTACAAATACCATGTAGAAATATGCTTCACATGTTGTGAGCACTACTTCTCCACATCATTACATTTACTCCCCCCTGTTATTAAAAAAACACATTCTTATTGTTGCACATACAGACATTAAAAAATTAATAGCAACCAACTGGAAACGACATATCCTTGATTATTAAATATAAGTTATTTATGCCTTATTATTGAAGTTTTCAATCCTTCCCGCCCATCAGATAGGTCCACGTGGTAGGATTTCGGGCCACCCCAAGTCAAAGACATTCCCCGGACTCCAAACCCATGGAATGAACTGATTCAATAAATTTTCAGGTCCGTAGTGTCGGTGAGGCAAGGCAGAGTGGTAGTGAGAAATCATAAGATACCAAGTGTCACAAATTCTCCAAGTGGCCAAGTGCACTTGAGTGTAAAGGTAAGGCATGCAAAATAAATGAAAATTTTTGGGCCTCATTACAGTTAAATTCGACAGAGGGTATTCCCCAAACAAATCACATGAGATTCCCATTCAAATCAACTATTTTTAATATATTATATTATTTACCATTTTTTCTGAAAGAACGAAACAAGTTACATGGATAGTCACCAAAACCATGAAACTGGTTATAGATATATTTTCCAAAACTATGAAACTAGTTACAGGTATATTCACCACAATTTCTATAAGTTTTTTTCTTTGGGGTTTCCTAAAATTTTCCCTGCTAACCTCTTAGGTTACACACTCTACCTATAAATGTGTTCACAGTTCCCTCAAGTATGTATTAGAATAAGACTCATACATTTCCCTTCTTCAAATTCTCTAACCTATGTCTTCACACTAGGATCGTGTGTTTTAATGTGTTTTGGTTATGACTTTCCTTTCTAGTGCATAATAACTCCTTGATCATATATATTACACCTTAAACCCACTTATAAGGGATTTTAAATAAGTTTCCAATTGGTTCTTTGAAAATTTACTTTGAATCCTTCTTGTTATAGGTCTCAATCCATGTCATAGTCCAAGGCAAATTAAGTCTTACAATCTTAACTTTTAATTGAGCTTATAAAGATTTTGAACATTCATCCACACCTACACTCCATTCACTTGTCTTGAACATACACATCTCCAATTTATTCATCCATTATCACTATGTTTCTTGACCTCTTCACATTTAAATAAAGATATCTTAGTCTCGGACCCTTAAAAAAACGTGTTCAAAGCCATAAGGAAAGTTTTAAGGATTGTTACCTTTCTTAAACCCTGATAGGAAAATAATAATGTTTCTGGAGTCTTGATACTTGATGCATATGGATCTAAATAAATGCCACTTCATAAAAATCAACCAGTACTAGAAGGAAAATATGGAAAAATGCATAGCATACTATAAAGTTACAGAACTGCCCTTCTATGTAGAGCAACAGTTGTGTAACAGCCCCTGTAAAGAATGACAATTGTGTAATTGTCGGTCTACAAACACCGGATGTCCTGTTACTTAACACAAAAAAATAAAAAACTCTACGAATGGTCGTGGAATTCAAATAGCTCAGCCACGTCTCTTCCTTGGATGCCTCTTCCCATTCTCTAGTGCATGGGAGGACATGAGAATAAATATTTACGGAGAAGAGAAAGTGGGATTTGATCATCGATTAATGGGAGAAGTGAGCAAGATATCTTCAATGTTAGAATTGGATTGTAGAAGCAAGGTGTGTGTGAGAATAGAGAAAGAAAGTACATAAGGGAAGTGTTGACATTTTTTATTTATCTTCAGATTATTGTAATTTGTATCTTATTCAAATTGGCCAATACATAAAAAGGGAAGAAATAACAATTTCCCTTCCCGACTGGTTTTCCCTTAACTTGGGGGTTTCCTGGATAAAAATTCTATGTGTTGTCTTGCTTTTGAATTCTATATCTTTCTCTGCAAATAATTTTGAGCATTAAAATAATTAGTCACTAACTTCAAACAAATCTATCATTTTTGAATTTGAAAGTAGAACAATAGTTTCATTTTGTGGTCTTGTAAATTATCTACAAAGACTAGAAGTTTATAGATCATTTTGGTATCAGAGCTGACAATAAGTATTCATGACTATGGTATTCATTTTTATGATTTGTATGACAGTGACAAGGTCTAAAGGTGAAGAAGTTTTACCTTGCGATCCGATATTTCTATGAAGAAGTGGAAACAAAAATTTGAGATCAAATGGAGGAAGAGAAATTGGTACGTAGAATTGAGATGTTAAATACCATGATGGATAGGATGTATAGACATCAACAAGAACTCTTAGATCTACAAAAGCTGGATTTATTCAAGAAAGATAACATAGAATCATTGGTTTGAGCCTTGGAAAAAAAATTTGGCATAGGAAAGAGCCATGACGAGGAATATGTAGAAGGGTGTGAAGAAGAAACTCCAGTTGTAAAAGAGAAGGTAAAATCTGATCATGCTCCTTTTAAAGTTGAAACTAAGGTTGAAATTAAGAGATTTGAAGGAAAAGTATATGTAAAGTTATTTGATAAACAGTTTAAATAATTGGAAGTTTACTTTAGTGTTCATGATGTTACTAATATGCAGAAAATATTACAGATCTCAAATAAAATTGCAGAATAAAATAACACAACACAAAGAGACAATATTTAACGTGGTTCACCCAATTTGGGCTATATCCACCAAGAATCACTTGCTCAAATTTTATTATAAGCCACCGCTCTCTCAATACAATACCAGATATGTTTGGAGCTATGCTCAACAAACTCTACAGAATTCACACCCGAATTCAAAACACATATGCAATGTTACATTATACCTACCATATGCATAAAACCATATAAGTAGACAATTGCTTAAGCAGTTTTACAAAACTATGGGTATCAAAACCATGGGCCAAAATTGTCCCATAAACCTATGGGTCAAAAATCCCGCCCATATGAGAAAAAAATGTTTCTCGGTATATCGGGCATGTTTTAAGGCCAAAAACATTTTCTCGGGGTTGTCGGCCCCGAACCCCGGCAAGAGAACTATGGAAAGTGTACATTACTCTTAGTGTATAGTCTTCGACACTTTCTTACATGAAAACATGCTCCACAACCTAACAATCTCCCAATTGAAGACTAGTTTTCCTCTGAGAAAGATTCTCAACTCTTCACTAGTTTTCGTGAAGACCAACCAAAGCTGAACACAACTTTAGTTTTTCCCTTGTGACCACCTTGGTCATCATGTCTATAGGATTCTAACTAGTATGAATCTTCTCTAGCTTTAACTTCTCTTCCTCCAAAGTTGTCCTGATGAAATAATACCTTAACTATATATACTTTGTCCTAGAGTGGAAAGCAGAGTTCTTAGCTAGGTGTATAGCACTCTAACTATCACTATGTAGATTTCCTTCCTCCTGTTTATGCCCCAACTCCTCAAGAAATTATTGTAACCAAATAATTTCTTTGCTTGCCTCGATGGTAGCAACATACTTAGCCTTTGTGATTTACAAATCCACCAACTTCTGTAGTCGTGAAATCTAGCTCATTGTTGTCCCACCTACAGTGTAAACATAACAGTCATGTGCTCCTCCTACTATCTACATCTCCAGCCATATATGAATCTACATAACCATAAAAAGTGGTGTCTGATCCATTGTAGCACAAAACTATCCCCATGGTCCATCTCAAATACTAAAGGATCCACTTTACTGTTTCTCAGTGATCTCTACTGGATCACTCATAAATCTACTCACCGCTCCCACTGCATGGGAAATATCAGGCCTGGTGCACACCATGGCATACATCAAAAAACCAACCACTAATGAGTAAGGTACCATGGACATCTAGTTTCTCTCTTGCTCCACCTTGGGACACTGCTCCTTTGATAACTTGAAATGGCCTGCCAAAGGAGTCCCAACCGGTTTAGCATTATGCATATTAAACCTCTCCAAGACATTCTTAATGTACTCTTCCTGAGATAAAGTCGGCCTGCTCCTTCCTATCCCGAGATATCCTTATACCAAGGATTTTTTTGGCTGCCCCCAAATCCTTCATGGCAAAGGATTTACTTAGCTTCTTCTTGAGTACTTTTATTTCCTGCATGTTTTTACCTGCAACCAACATGTCATCCACATACAGACAAATGATAATATAATTTCCATCCTCAAATTTCTTTGTATGCACACAATGGTTAGAATGAAATCTAATATAACCTTGCTCCATCATGAAGCTATCAAATTTCTTATACCATTGACGTGGAGCTTATTTCAAGCCATACAAGCTCTTCTTCAGTTTTCACACCATCTCCTCTTTACCTTTGACCTCATAGCCCTCTAGTTGTTGCATATATAGTTCCTCCTCCAAATTACCATGGAGAAATGTAGTCTTTACATCAAGTTGTTCTAAGTGCAAGTCTTCTACTGCAACTATTCCTAGAACAATTCTAATAGAAGTCATTTTTACTATAGGAGAAAAAATCTCATCAAAATCTATACCTTTTTTCTGTGCAAACCCCTTAACAACCAATGGGCCTTGTATATTTTATGGCCTCCTCCTTCCTCTTTGACTACGAACACCCACTTGTTCTGTAATGCTCTTTTGCTTTGGGTAGTTTCACCAAATCCCATGTCTGGTTCTCCATGAGAGCCTGATGCTCCTCATCCATGGCTTGCTCCCACTTCTTTTTAGCATCTACCGAATTGCTTCATCAAATCTCTTTGGCTATCCAAGATAAGTGATTAATAAATAATAAAGAGAAGGAGAAAAACGTTCAGGTTCTCTTCTTACCCTAGAATACCTCCTCAATATAGGAGTTTGGGGTTCATGTTGAGGAGGTTCTTGAACTGATTCATGTTTCACTTTCCCATCCGGAAGATCCTCTACCGCATGGCATATTCTTTCTTGGATTCTTCCCTATTTTTCCTGCAATTGCTGCTTATACATGAATTTCTCATTAAAGACCACATCCCTAGATCGAATGATTTTCTTGTCTTTAATACTCCAACATTTATATCCAAAGTCATCACCACCATAACCAATGAAAGTACATTTTTTTGATTTAGCCTCTAGTTTGGTCCTATCATCCTTGTCTATATAGACAAACACCTCACATCCAAAGACTCTAAGAAATGAATAATCAACTTTCTTACCATACCAAACCTCCTTAGGTATGCCTCCATCTAAGGCACATGAGGGTCCTTTGTTTATCAAGTACATAGTTGTGCTCACCACTTCTACCCAAAAAGAAAGAGGTAGTCCTGCATGTAACCTCATGATCCTAAGACGTTCCATTATTGTTATGTTCATCCTTTCTGACACCCCATTTTGTTGTGGAGTTCTTAGAACCATATTTTTCCTGTGGATTCCATTCTTAGAATAATAATCATCAAATTCATTGCTGCAATACTCCCCTCCATTATCTGACCTGAGACATTTTATCTTAAGACATGTTTCATTCTCTATCAAGGCTTTCCATTTAACAAAATTTTCAAATACATCAGATTTGTTTCTAATACAATAAACCCAAACTTTCCTTATTGCATCATCAATAAAAGTAACATAATAACTTGAACCTCCAAGAGATGATACTTGAGTCGGCCCCCACACATTAGAGTGCACCAGCTCTAACTTACTCTCTTTCTTTGTAGGTCCAACCTTGAGAAACCTTACTCGCTTTTGTTTCCCATATATGCAGTCCTCATAGAACTCCAAACATGTTTCTGTATATCCGAGAAAAATCCTTCTTTATGATCTCCATGCCCTTATGGCTCATATGACCGAGCATATAGTGCCACAATGTTGTATTGACTTCTGAAGACACAAGATTAGAAACATTAGTGATATAAGTGGTTAAATACAAGGTTCCAACCTTCTTACCTCTTGCCACCATAAGAGCACCCTTGGTAACCTTCCAAGAGTCTGTTGTAAATATCATAGTACAACCATCACTTCCCAACTGCTCTGCCGATATCAAATTTTGTCTTAATGTAGGCGCATGTTTGACATCCTTCAATAGCCAAGTATTCCCATTCTACATCTTAACCTAAACAAAAATTTCCAACTATGCTACAAGCCTCATCATTACCAAGAAAAACATGCCCAAAATCTCCTTGAACATAATCAACAAAATAATGCCTATGTAGAGTAACATGGAAAGAAGCCCCCAAATCTAAAACCCAAGATTCAGTAATATTGTGCAAAGAAAGAATCAAAGCATCTTGACATACATTACACGTTGCCACATTTTCCTCCTTGTTTTCTTCATGTTGTTTCTTCTTGTCCCGAAGTTCCTAACATTCTTTCTTTGCATGCCCAGAATTTCCACAATTCCAACATACTATCTTGCTTTGGATTTTGACCTTGTATGATCCTTTGATTTTCCATGGCTTCCTCTATTCTTCTGTCTCCCTCTAGTTTCCATTGTCAAAGCATTCCCTGAAGTAGAATATTCCCTAGAGCTTTTTCTTTGCATTTCCTCGCTTAGAATCACCCCTACAACATCCTCAAACTTCAACTTTGAGTTAGCTAGAACCGAGTTGCTTACCATCATTACCAGGCTATTCCAACTCTTAGGTAAAGAGCACATAACTAATAAAGCCCTAACTTCTTCATCAAATTCTATTATAACTGAAGCTAGCATATTTACAAATGTATTAAAATCATTTAAATGATCTACTACTAAACCATTCTCAGACATCTTCATATTAAACAACTTTTTCATTAAAAATATCTTATTAGAGGCAGAGGGTTTTTCATACAACTTCCCTAATACATTCATCAGCTTTTGGATTCTTTTCCTTTGAAACATTAAATAATACCGAAGATGCAAGACACACCGGATTATCCCAAGTGCCTTCCTATCCAAGTAAATCCCATTTTGCATACATCATGCTCGAGGGTTTGTTCACCTTCTCGACAGGTGAAATATAAAGATCCTTCGATAAAGGTAATCTTCCATCTACATCTTCCAAAGACTCGAAATTCTACCCGTTGAATTTATCAACCCTTGATCTTCCATCATTTTCTATAGCTACCACTCAAGATAAAACTTTCCTCGCGATCTCAACACTTCAAAGAAACCAAACCAAGATTTGATACCAATTGTTAGGAAATAAGGGATAAAATGTGAGAATAATCCCTCACGAAATCTCAACAAGAGAAAATAATATGCAGAAAATATTACAAATCTCAAATAAAATTGTAGAATAAAATAACACAACACAAAGAGACAATATTTAACGTGGTTCACCCAATTTGGGCTACGTCCACCAAGAATCACTTGCTCATATTTTATTACAAGCCACCACTCTCTCAATACAATACCTAGATCTGTTTGGAGCTATGCTCAACAAACTCTACAAAATTCACACTTGAATTCAAAACACATCTGCAATGTTACATTATACCTACCATATGCATAAAACCATATAAGTAAACAACTGCTTAAGTAGTTTTACAAAACCGTGGGTATCAAAACCATGGGCCAAAACTGTCCCATAAATCTATGGGTCAAAAATCCCGCCCATATGAGAAAAAAAGTTTTCTTGGTATATCAAGCACGTTTTAAGGCCAAATACAAATTTCGGGCTACCACCTCGGACCCCACTCGGGGGGCCCGGCCCGACCCGAACCCCGACGAGACAACTATGGAAAGTGTACAGTACTCTTAGTGTATAGTCTTCAACACTTTCTCACATGAAAACAGGCTCCAAACATAACACATGGGTCAAGGATGGAATTAGTTAGAGCATCTAGGCACAACATCGCAAGATGAAAATTGCTATGGTAAGTGTTAACCAAGAAAAAATACTTATCTAGGAAAATCATAATCATTTTTTTACTTTAATTAAAGGATAAAAACACAAGATAGAGATTTTAGATTTATCCAACAAGGGAAAGAAGGATTTGGGTAGAATTATTCATTCTTTTCAGGAAGTGTTTCAGACTCCTAGTGGGTTACCACCAAAATGGGAGGTAGAGCATGAGATTCATTTTTTCCGAGTCCCCTCTACCAAACATCAGATTGTATAGGAAATCCTTGATGGAGAGTACAAAGGTAAAGAAACAACTCCAGGAGCTAATAGACCAAGGGGTAATACGTCTGAGAACCTCACCATGTGGTTCTCCTATCGTGATGGTGCCAAAGAAGGATGGGTCTTGAATAATGTGCATAGACTACCATGATTTGAATAAGATTACCGTAAATAACAGATATCCACTCCCCACATAGATGATCTCTAGGACCAGCTTCAACATGCAAAAAAATTAACAAAGTTGGATCTCAAGTTGGGTTATCACCAGGTCAGGATGAAGGAGGAGGATATATGGAAGACTGCCTTCAAAACAAAATAGGGTTTGTATGAATGGTTAGTACTTCCATTTGATTTATGTAATGCACCCACTACATTTATGAGATTGATGAATGATGTATTAATGGAATTCATATATAATTGTGTCATTGTATATCTAGATGGTATTCTAATTTTTAGTGCCACATGGGAGGAGAATCTAACACATTTGCAACGAGTCTTGCAAGTTCTCTCGAGAAAAATTGCTATCTAATATGAAGAAGTGTGAATTTTCCAAATAATCACTTGTCTATCTCGGGCACATGGTTGGAGACGGAGAGTTATGAGTGGACCCAAAGAAGGTGGAATACATCACCAACTAGACAACACCAACGGAGCCACCGAGACTAGAAGAATTATGGGAGTAATACAATACATGAGGAAGTTCATTCTGAGCTTCTCCGCTATTGCAGCACCTCTACACACAGTGGCTGCAAAGAGTAAGAGTTTTGACTGGGGTAAGGAACATGATCAGGATTTTGAATTATTAAAGTATAAAATCATTCATTCGCAAAGTACTTTATCTTCTTAATTTGCAATAGCCCTTTGAAGTAGAGACGGATGTCGTTGATTATGTTATGGGGTCGGTGATGCTTCAAGGAGGCAAACCTATGTACTATCATTTTGAAACTTTTACTTTATCGGTTAAAGGATATTCCAAAAAAATGGAAACATTATTTGTTCGGTAAATAAACTATTGTGCACACTGACCAGAAACCTCTCTAGTATTTTCAAGCACATTCTAAATTGTAGCAGCAAGGCACTACAAATGGATGGGATTCCTTCAACAATTCCATTTGGTGATCAAATATAAGAAAGGTAGCAAAAATCTGGTGGCATACATGTTGTCTAGGCCACCCACACAGAGAAAATATCGAGTTTGGCCACTATCTCTCATTTTGATCCCTTCACGAAGGAATCTTATAGAGAGGCATACACTCAAGATAAAGACTTTGGGGTGACATATGAGCAGTTGCAAGCCAAAGGGGCTGAAAAAAGGGAATTTAAGATTTTTATCTCAAAGATGGGCTGCTCTACCAATGGGGAAGCTCTGTGTGCCAAAGGAGGAGAGACTTCTATTGATGAGGGAAGCACATACTTGAAAGTAGCCGGTCATTTTGGTGTTGGAAAAACCATGGCCCACTTACAAAGGTACATGTATTGGCCCAATATGCAAGAAGAAGTATTAAAATTCCTAAGAGGATGTAAAATTTGTTATACAAGTAATCCTAAGATCAGGAAGGAAGGTTGGTATATACCTTTATCGTTTCCTACTCATCCTTGAGAGGACATTTTTATGGATTTTGTAGGAGGATTACTGATGTCTAAACATGGCCATGATTATCTATATGTTGTTATTGATAGATTTAGCAAAAATGTGTGTTCTTATGGCATGTAAAAGGACAATAAAATTAAGTGAGGCAGATGAAATTTTCTTTGCTAATGTATGGATGCATTTCGGCTTGCCAAAGTCTATTGTTTTTGACATGGATTCTAGGTTCTTAGGGAAGTTTTGAATTATGTTGTGGGACAAGATGGAAACCAAGTTACAGAGAAGCATGACCTTCCACCCGCAGAAAGATGGGAAAAAAAAAATTAGTGAACATGACTTTGGTACAGCTAATCAGAGGGTATAACAATAAATATCCAAAGACTTGGGATGAATCCTTAGCCTACATTCAATATTCCTATAATCGGGTGGTTAACACATCCATTTTTAAGTCACCATTTGAAGCATGCTTGGAATATCTACTGAGTAATCCACTCGACATGGTAGTTAGGCAACATGAAGAAGAAGAGATACATGATTCGGAGGTGACTATAGTAGCAAAATTCATTGAGAGGATATGAAAAATCCATCTCAAGGTGAAAGAAAAATTGGAGAAATATCAAGCCAAGTACAAAGCTAGGCACGATCAACATCGAAGGGAACACAAGCTTCATGTTGGAGACAGAGTTTGGATTTACTTGAGCAAGGAGAGACTTCAAGGTCAAGCAAGAAAACTCAAGCCACTACGGTATGGACCCTTCACCATACTTGAGTAGGTTGGAGAAAACACTTTTAGACTTGACTTTCCACACTTCATGTGGATGTACTTAGTAGTAAATTATGAGAACTTGCACCTATATGAGCCATCCATGCTTGACGAAGAAGAAGGATGTCATTTTCTACCTTCCATAGAATATTTTGTCTTGTAATCTTAAGGCGAGTTGGAGGAGGACGTAGTGTTGTAGCGAAAGGTCGAGAGAGTCAAGGAGAGATCCACTTTGGAGTCTTGGCAGGTTGGACTAAAGGGAAGACACCAAGGTATAATTGGTGGTACTTGAAGGAGAAAGTGAGGGATTTTTTCCTCATCTACTCCCCCACTAAGCTTTTGTGGGACCAAAATCCTCCTAAGTAGGGGAGGTGTGATCCATAGGGATCTAAATAAACACTACTTCATCAAAATCAACCAAGACTAGAAGGAAAATATGAAAAATACATAGTATATTGTAAAGTTATAAAACCGCCCTATGTACAAGAGTGGTGGTTTCGTAACTACCCGCCCTTGCACTGAAAAAGTGTTTGCATAACTATTGGTCTACAAACACTAGCGGTCCTGTCACTTAACACAAAAATAAATAAATCCATGAACAATGTGAAATTCAAACAGTTCAACCATGTTTCTTCCTTTGCTGCCTCTTCCCATTCTCCAAAGTGCACAGGAGGACATGAAAAGTAGTATTTAAGGAGAAGAGAAAGTGGGAGTTGATCATCAATTCATGGGAGAAGTGAGAAAGAGATATTTAGTGCCTTGGAGTTGGATTGTAGAAGCAAGGTGTGTGTGAGAATAGAGAAAGCAAGTAAATAAGGGAATTTATGACATTGTTTATTTCTCTTCGTATTATTGTAATGTGTATCTTATTTAAATTGGCCAATACAAAAAAAGGGAAGAAAGATAAATTTCCATTCCTGACTGGTTTTCCCTCAACTTGGGGCTTTTCAAGATAAAAATTTTGTGTGTTGTCTTCGTTTTGAATTATTTATCTTTCTCTGCAAATAATTCTGAGAACTAAAAGAATCAATCACTAACTTCAAATAAATATGTCATTTTCGAATTTGGAATTATAATAGTATTTTCATTTTGTGCTCTTGTAAATTATTTGCAAAGACTAGAAGTTTACGGATCAATACTCTTCTTCAATCCTTCTCAACCCTTTTACCATATACCAACCTACACAACACAAGTTATACTATCATTAATCATACTTATCATGAACTATAATAATATACACAGTGTTTGTGTCTCATTCTCTGCTCATTCAAAATCCTTACTATATTATCCACCCTAGGTAATGCTAATATTCTCATTTCATTAAGTTTTAAACCCCGCACAAAGCTATATTCACACACACATTCCAATTCCTAAAAACCCTCTAATCAAATAGCCTACCTTGGCATGATTCTCAACCTTGCACCATAGTGCCTTTATGACTTCATGAGGTTATCAGTCCATTTAAACCTATAGTGATCATTTGAACAATATTTCACATGAGATTAATTTGTTTATATTTCAAACATTCAATCCATCATATCAATAAATCTTCAAACACAAATTTACACATTAAGAAGCTTTATTAATTGATAAATCTTGATACAACGGCTTCATGAGCCTATTAGGCTCGAGATATAGAGGTATTCTTCCTCTTCCACCTCCCTACTCACCTCTCCGAACACCTTTATTCGAATTCCTTAGTATAAGTTTAAAGAAAAGAGATTTGGCTAGGTTTCCACCACCTAGCTCGCCTTAATACAAGCTTACTCTAGTGAGTTACATCTTGGTAGGGTTAAGAGAGTGAGTTCAAGACACGAACACCTTAGTCTCTTATTATAAATTCTATACTAACACCTAAAGGACTAACATTCTAACACATAGGTATAGGATGCAATACAAGACCTATTTGAATATTTAAATGTGGTTTTGGAGGGAAACCTCCAAAATACCATTTATTACATCATAAAGGGTCCAAACAAACTAAATATGACCCATGGGAATCCTAAAACATACTAAGAACCTATTCAAGTCAAAATTTTATGTATATACATGATGATCCTACATCATTCTCCCCATGTGAAGATAATTGTACTATAGACAAAGGTCTTCTTTCTTCTTTTCCAATTGTGCTACACTTATAAAGTTCTCCTCTTCTTTGCTACATTCTCTTCATCTTCTTCAGCTTCATGCTTCCTTTGATCTTCCTTCTTTTTCTTCTTCTTCTTCTTCTTGTCTTGATCTTCAACAATGAGGATATCTTCTTTTATTCTCTTCATTTGAGATCTTAGATGAGCTGCCCTTTCAATGTTTTTCACCTCTTCATCAAGAGTACCTGTAAACACATATGAGCACAAAACCTTAGTTGAAAAATCAAGAGAATTTTGAGTCTCTTCACTTTCTCCTTCATTTTTAGCCTTCTCTCCCATCATAACCATTTTTGCTTCTTCATCCTTCATCTCTTCACCATTCAAGACACATTCAAGTGCAAGAACTATGCCTCTAACTGTTCTTTTCTCACATACTCAAACTGAAAATTAGATTGTCCACACTCTCTTGCAATTTCTTCTTCACAAATGACCTCACCCTTAACCATTTCTCTGATTTTCCCTTTTCTATATTTCTTGCCTTTTTCTCATCATTTTTAACTCTCTTTCCTCTTCTCTTATTCTCTTTCTCGGTTGTATTTTTTTCCCTCTCTCCATGAGTGGCCTTAGTGGCCACTTAACCACTTTTCTTATCACTTTTTCTATGCCTTTTATTTTATTTTCCTCTTCTCTCATCATCATAATGTCTAATTTCTCCATATATTCTCTCAATTTTCTTATCTCTTACTCCATCCAAACTCTCTTCTTTTCCTCTAACTCTCTTCTTTTTCTCTTCTTTCCTCTTTTTCTCTCTAATTTCTTTCTCTTTACTCTCATTGTGTATGACCTCAAGAAACTTATTCACCAAATCCACTCTCTCTTCTTCCATTTTC
Organism: Taxus wallichiana var. yunnanensis; assembly: GCA_018340775.1. NCBI lineage: Eukaryota > Viridiplantae > Streptophyta > Pinopsida > Cupressales > Taxaceae > Taxus > Taxus wallichiana. The sequence continues at coordinate 366,085,565 of CM031237.1, forward strand.
CTCGCATAAATTTTTTTCACCTCGCACGTGCCTCACCTAGGTTCTGTTTCACTCCTAGTCTTTTGAATTCTTGTTTTCTTCACTATCTCTTTCCTACTTTCTTCACTTTTTTCACTTTTTCAAGGAAAACCTGTCACTATCACTTCACACAACTCAAAAAGGAAAATGTAAACTTCAACAACTTCAATCAAATCATCCACAACTCAAAACACCACAATCAACTCACATAAATTCACCAAAACAATGTATACAAATGCTTCTCAACAAAAGGAAATTTTACCTTCAAATTGATAACTTCAAATTCTTGATTTTCTCCCCTTTGATACCCAATGATATAGATCCCTTCATACCATCCTTAAACAACACTTAAAAATGCATTAAAAGCCACAATTTTACCTTTCAATCACCCAAAAGCAATAAATTGAAAATTTTCTCAAAAAGGCTATTTCTTGCTCAAACGTGCAAAAATACATAAGCCTCTGAATAAAAGCTCAAAATAAATTTTAAAAATGTTTATATTCACAAAAAACATGATCAAACCAATAAAAAAATTTCACTTCATCAATTTTCATATTTCTTCTAGTCCTCTATATAGCCTTGTAACTGAAAAACCTGTTTTTCCGACAACAATCACACATTTCCCACTTTCATTCATGACTAGTAATATTTTTGGCTACCCATTTTCTCCATTTAGTTGCATGTCAAATTTGAGGGTCTAACTCTTTTCCCATAAAAATTATTCTCATTTAAGCAATTTTGCACTAGTCTAATTAACCTTATTTGCCATCCAACTGACCATGTCCTGAGAAAACCATAAATAACCTAGAAAAAATAATTGTACATTTATACACCCATTTGTGAGTTCATGTTTTCTACTAATTTTTATGTCTTAACTCTTCTTCTATCATTCCCAACTCAAATTTTCACTTTTTGTTTGTTTCCACTAGGCTTAGCTAGGGTTTGAGGGCTAAATCCTAGGGTTTGACTCTTCCATTCTATTATAACCTATCAGTCATGTTCTTCCACTTTAAAATAACTTTCCCAAAATATACTCACCATCTCCTTTACTCTATATTCCTTATTTTTCTCAATTCCATGTTTTAGGCTTCTTTTAGCATTTTTAATGGTTCTTAACACTAAGGTTTCTTTCTACTTTGTTTTCATCTTCTTTAGATCCCTTAAAAGACTTAGTCACCCTTATTTCACTGTTTCAACACTTCTTAATCCATCACTCCATTCAATCTTTCATGCATTCATTCTTTCTCAACTCTCACTAACTAGTTCTACTATATTCTTCTTTGCACTCATCAATATACTTCATCGGAATAGTCATGTTCTTTCCGATTTCCTTAGTTATAGGTTATGCATTCTCACTAGCCAACCTCATCAGTATTATCACATTTCTTCAACCATCAATGCACATTACAACTTAATTATTTCATTTATCTTCTCGTGTTTCTTTCACTTAGACCTCAATCTCGAACGGATGGCCGGGGTAGACAATTTCATGAAGTAATTGTGTTTATTAAGAGATTCCTTTCACCTTTCAAGAGATTTTAATAAACCCAACCCCATTCCTTATTTATTATCACGCATTCTTGTCATCCTCATTACTGAGGTTCTTGTTACAAAGATCCTATAAAACTATCACAATTTATCTTCTTAATCTATACATACACCTCCTTCACCAAATTCTTTAATAACCTAACCCATTCACTAATTTATATGAATCTATGACCTCTTAGGTTACACACTCTACCTATCAATGTGTTCACATTTCCCTCAAGTATGTATTATATTGAGACTTATATGTTTCCCTTCTTGAATTCTCTTACCTATGTCTTCATAACCAAGATTGTGTTTTGATGTGTTTTGGTTATGAGTTTCCTTTATAGTGAATAATAACTCTTTGATCATATGTGTTACACCTTAACACCACTTATAAGGGGTTTTAAAATAAGTTTCCAATTAGTTCTTTGTAAAGTTACATTGAATCCTTCTTGTTCTAGGTCCCAAGGCATGTCATAGTCCACAACAAAGTGAGTCTTAGGTTCTTAACTTTTAATTGAGCTTATAAAGATTTTGATAATTCATCCACACCTACACTCCATTCACTTGTCTTCATAGATCTGTCTCCACTTTATTCATCCATTATCACTATGTTTCTTGACCTCTTCAAGTTTAAATACACGAACTCAATCTCGAATCTTAAAATAGGGTGTTCAAATCCATTTAAGGAAAGTTTTAAGGATTGTTACATTTCTTAAACCTTGATAGGAAAATAATAATGTTTCCAATAATATTGATACTATTCTTCAATGCTTCTCAACCCTTTACCATATACCAACTTACTCAACACAAGTGATAATGTCATTAATCATACTTATCATGGACTGTCACAATATACACATTGTTTAAATCTCATTCTCTATTCATGGAAAATATTTACTATATTATTTACCCTAGGAAATGATATTATTCTCATTTCATTAAGTTTTAAACCCCACACAGATCTCTCTTCACATGCACATTCCAATGCCTTACAAACCCTTTAATATAATAGCTTACCTTGGCACAATTTCTCAACCCTACATTATAGTGTCGTTATGCCTTCATAAGGTTATCAGTCCATTTAAACCTGTAGTGATCATTTGCACAATATTCCACATGAGATTCATTTAATTATCTTTCAAACATTCAATCCATCATATCAATATATATTCAAACATATATTTACACATTAAGAAGCTTTATTCATTGATAAATCTTGAGACACACAACTTCATGAGCCTCTTAGGCTTATATACAGAGGTATTCTTCCTCTTCCACCTCCATACTCACCTCTCCAAAACCTTTATTCAAATTCCTTAGTATAATTTTAAAAAGAAAGAGGGGTGGTTAGGTTTCCACCACCTCACTCACCCTAATACAAGTTTACTCTAGTGAGTGACATCTTGGTAGGATTAAGAGTGTGAGTTCAAGACATGAACACCTTAGTACCTTATTGTAAAGTATATACTAACACTTGAAGGAATAACATTCTTACACCTAGGTCTAGGATGTAATACAATACCTATTTGAATATTTAAATGTGGGTTTTAAAGGGAAACCTCCAAAATACCATTGTTTACATCATTAAGGGTCCAAATGGACTAAATATGACCCAAGACCACCCTAAAACATCCTAATAACCTATTCAATCCAAAATTTGATGTATATACATGATGCTCCTACATCAATTCACCCCAAAATCTATTTCTCATGCCATTGCTCACATGCAACATGATTCAAATAATAAGGAATGGATAAATTGATTGATGAGAAAATCTCCAAGGTTTATGTTCATAAAGATATGTATGTACATTTTTTTGTGGATGATATTTTGAATTGAATTCTAATTTAGCATGCATCTTCTTCCACATTTTTTCTCGAAATGACTAACAAATTTTGTATCTCTTCTAGACACTATATTGTGTGTTAACCCATGTAGTATCAACATCTCCTTGAAGAAAATATTCACAATGTGAATTGCATCATTGGTCTTCTTTCAAGAAAAATGTGCCATATTTGAAAAATCTAAACACAATTATAAAAATGGATTCAACAACCCTCTATGTTATGGGAAAACTCAAAAAAAAATCCATACTTATGTCTTTCCAATGCATCTTTAGAATTGGAAAAGGTTGATACAACCCGATGTTTTGAGATCTTCCTTTAGCCAATTGTAAAACTTGACATTTCTACATAATTTTGTGGACATTTATACTTATTTTTGACCAAAATTAATTCTCCCATAGTTGTGGTAAGTTTTTATCCAAGCCAAAGGGCTCTAGTAATTCTCCACAATGCATCTTTCTTTCTAAATTATCTTGCATTGATTATCTCAAGCTGCATAGTTGTATTCCCTTGAATAAAATCCTTCCTTCATAAAATAGTCTCACCAAGGTGTCCTATCAACACTTTTGGGTATTGCAAATGCCTCACATGCCTCTTTAAAATCTACATCATGTGCATATAAATTATTCATGGTTTCAAAACTCACAACATCAATCCTCATCTTTGTTAATAGAAAATTGTGTATGCTAAGTACATTGGCCATATTTTTATATTTTGCACTCCAGCGCTTCAATATAAATGTGTATCCTTGGAGGAAATCCACCCAAATCATATGCCTCTAGTTAAAATTTCCCTAGCTATTAATAAATTGTAATGTCTGATGGTCCGTGTACAACAAAATTTCTATATGCAATAGTTAATGTTTCCACTCATTCAATGCTTGCACAATTTTCGTAACTCTTAATCATGAAAACTATACATGTTTTTTGCATCATTCAACTTCTCAAAAAAACACAATAGGTATGTCCTCTTGAGTCAACATTGTGCCAATGACGATGCTAATAACATCAAAATCAGCCTAAAATATTTTTACAAAATAGACATCTTCCACACCATATGTTATCATAAAATGTGAGAGAGCACTTGCAGTATTATAGTCATTATATCAACCCAAAGTCCTTCAAAACTTTAATGTGCCAATTTATTTTATTTTCATAAATTGAAATTCTATTTTTTAATTTAGCTTGTTCATTACCTAGTGTGTAGTACTTTGAGGAATGGCTAGAAACAATAGAGTATTGTGTAAGGTGTTCCAAATATTCATGAGATATAAATTGAGGGACATCATCAATAGAATTCAAAATGCACTCCAAATTGAGAGGAAATTTTATTTTCAAAAACCGTATTACCCTTGAGGTGACCAATATTTTAGTGCAATACCCTTAGGCCATTTCATTAAATATTTATTGGTGGCTATCAAAATATATCCATCTCGAGTCAGCAGATGATGGGTGGATATAAGAAAGTGATTTGATCTAAATTGAGTTAAACCTTATTTCAAGTAACTACTATAACTAATTATATACATGTAATAAACTATAGTAATGTCTAAGCAACAAGCATTCAATGATGTAAAACCCTAAGAAAATGAGAGATGGAAGGTGACTTAGTTGATTTCGTGTGATCCTGGAGTGATTTGGTGAGTGACTAGTAAAATACACTAGAAATAATGTTGTTGAGGCTCATTGATGGTTCAGTAACTTATAATTGTCAAAGACAAAATCACCCACATGAGGACATGAACGCTTGGGTGTTAGTGGTGAACTAGGCACTTGTGTCAACTTAGATGATCGGGTTCTAGTTTTTTCTTGGTTGGAAGTTATTCACTCCAATATTCACTTTATCACTCTAAATTAATTGTTAGGGTTCCAATCACACCTGTAACATGAAAAAAAGATGTTTATAATCACATGTCCACAAACCACATCAAATCTAATAAAAAATATGCAAAATGTGGATTTGGATTCACCCCGACAGTCACCTGAAGAGTGAACTTATGACCGAGCACTGCACTACATCTCATAATCCATGTAGTTCTTTGTGTTTGTGTGTAATGATGCCCTAGGTTTCCCTTGTGTACGTTGCACTATGATAGAGGGGTAGATCTAGATTGCTCCAAGTATATAAGATGTGTGTGATAGAATAAAATGAACTTCCCCTCCTATGCTATGTATGCAGATTAATACAACCCTTGACCCTTGTATGAGTGTGCTAGATGAATGCCTTGTAAAGCTCTTATGTCTCTGTGCAAGCTTAGGTGGTGATAGATAATGCTTATAGTTCTTGGCCTATGATTTAGAAGTAGTTAAGTATATATGTGATTCACTTGTTTGAATTTCATAATTGAAAATTAAAAGGAGGACGAAAAAAAGTGTTAAAAGGTGGCTAAGAAGTAAAACATACGCAAAATAGTAAGAAGAAGGAAAAGAGGGATAAGAGCGCCTAGGAGGGATAAAAGCGCTTGGGCGCTTCTTATTTCCCAACTTGGCGTGCTAGTGTCGAGGAAAAAACAATAAATCAATCAAGTACTAAAAAGATTTAAGATTTGTAAGGCTAATAAAGTACAAGAGATAATAACAAAAAGGCCCAAAGGAATTGTCAACCACTAGTTTTCTTGATTAGGAATAATGTATACATTAGTATGTTTTAGGACCTAAAAATGTACCCAAGTGCATAGATTTTGTGTCTACATTTTCCCCACTTTATTTTATTGAATGAATAATTGATAGCATAAAGTAGATAGAAGATGTGTACCTTGTAATCTGTAGAGAGGAGTGTTTCGATAGCGTCTTTGAGTGGACAAGTGAAGCGTGAAGTGATTATAATGTGAAGCATGAAAACTAGGAAATGGAGGTAGACCCTAGGGGTGAAGTGTATGCGTAGTAGTGTGCTGTTGGAGCTTGTGCTTGTTGATTTGAGTTACTTCTTATTGCATATAGGAGGGACCTACAAAAGAAGAGAAAAAAGTAGTCTAAGTCATGTATGTGAAAAATCAAAGCAATGTATGTATATAAGTAAAAAGTAAAAAAGTGTGCCTGTTGTATGAGATAGTAAAGGATAGAAATTTGTCATTTTTGTTTGGAGATGCTGAGGATTTGAGTATCCTTTCAATGAGGTTTTGGGTGATCTCATGCTAAGAGATAGTTTTTTTAGAAGTCTCACGTTGAGAGCGAGTTTTGTGGGCGATCTCATGATGAGAGTGAGTTTTTGGGTGATTTTATGTTAAGAGTGAGTTTTTGGGTGATATCATGCCAAGAGAAGAGTGTTGGGAAGAGAGGTTTGTTTTTCTCTCCATCCATGACGCTTCTCAAATAAGTGCCACTACTGAGATGGCATGTCCCAATTTGTAATGTCAGTTGTAACCTATTATAGCTCAAATGTAATTGATTGACTAAATTTTGTAACTGGAGAGAAGTGTCTAATACTAGAGATTTTTATTGAAACTACTAGAAACTATGTTAAACTAAGAAACAATCTGTTTTATCCCTTAGGACACAAATGCCTAGATGGGACTCAAGCGTCCACCATTCATGTACTGCAACTTTTAGGTGCTAGTTTTTGCTTTGTGTTTATGATCCAAGTTTGATTTTGGACCACTCTATGATTATGTGCCTTTGTCAATTTTGTATTGTGTTGTCCTGTTACGGAACTCGAGCTGCTAGAAGGGTGATTTATTCACTCAATAGATTCCCCCTTGTTTGGGGTGCATGTGACGAATGTAGGAGGATGCAGCCCAAATGAGAGGACTTCAAGACGATGCGCATATCATGTATTGGATACCTGTAGGGGGTAGGGGATGTGCATGGTGGAAACCAAGGCACATGCAAACAAGATAAACTTTATTAAAAAATGTTAGTGTAAAAGAGCTAGCATGCAATAGAATATAATGTGACAAGCAACTATGAAGACAAGATGGACCGCGAGTAGTGAGTTGCATACATGTGACATCTCTCACAATGTCACATAATTATTAGGTCCGAAGTGTCCATAAACAAACAATGATCAAGCATGACATAGGGTATATCGCACAAATAATGGAAAATAATAGTAAGCCAGAAGTGATAGATAACCATGGTTATATAGAATCCTATAAAGCAAGTGTTACACATGAAACACCCATTAATATGTTAGAAAGATAAGTAGTATGTCGAATCATGTATATAATAATGAAGAGTAAAATGATAGTAATAAGAAGTGGAAAATATTGTGATAGTAGGACTGTGATGTGTAGAGTATGAGGGTAGTAAAGGTAAATGCCCCAAGAGCCTCAACGGGATTGGTATACGTAAACGTCGAGCATCATGTATCATTTGAGAGCACCTGTAAAATTATTGTATTCAACTCAAGATACCATGTGAACACGCATGTATGTATAGAAAAATGTAGTGACATACGAGTGTGCAATGGATATCTATTCGATGATGGGAGAGAGACCATGCCATGGTGGTGGATGTGGAAATGGGTTAGGAGTATCGGTATTGGTATTAGGAGGATCAAATTTTCCAAAGTAAGTTGTAGCATTGAGAAAAAATGGAAAATTATTTTTGTGATGGTAAGGGGGGAAATGGTCATAAGTTCCCATGTATTCTAATAGAGAATCATCAGTAAGGAATGTATCCAATTCAAACCAAGTGGGAGAAGCGGGATCACTAATAAGCTCAGGGTATAATAAAGGAAGATTATGAGTATGTGAAGTAGTGTAAACCTCAATAGAATATATGGAGTTAATAAAAGGAGTAGGTGGAAGGAGATATACGATTCCAAGTTTGGTGGATTGTGTTGGAATGGAAAGAGGATCTGTGACTCCCTTTCCATATTTTCTTAATTCGGTTCAGTGAAACGTAATGAAGCATATAATGATACCCAAGACCATACTTTGTGAAATTAGGAGGAGATGTGGTAAAAGTAGGGGCTTTAGGTGAATGATCAATAATATTGTAAAAGGAAAATGGGGAGATATCTGATAAGGCCTCATAGACCACACCTTGGTATAGGAATTTAAGATGTGCATGAAGGGTTAAAGGGACTACATGCATGGCATATATCCAAGGATCTCGAGAATAATATTATAACTAAGATTATTAGACATTACATGGAATGGGACGGGAAAAGTGCATGGCCCAACAATAATGGGAAGTATGATTGTACCTAAGACCCTTTTAGGAATATTATTAAAGCCACGAATATAAAAAAATTAAGGTGTTAAGGAGGCTTTAGAAAGGCCAATTTGCTAAAGGAATGATAGATGAAAAATGTTAATAATGAGTCCATTATCGACTAAGGCTCATGTAACCCCTATATTATGGATGTGAACATGAACATACAAGGATACATGATGAAATTTAGAGGCCATGCTATGAAATAAAAGCTAATTTATGATATAAGAGCCCTAGAAAGTGACCCAAAGGATAAGACCAAGGATGAAACCCTAGAAAGAACTATACTGAGATCATATGTAGGATGGATAACATATGGAAATATGAACCCGATGCAACTTTGGTTTGGGGTTAGGAAAAGACAAATATTATTGAATACACAAAATAAGGATTTGAATGGTCGATCAAGAGTTGGGGTTCACCAAATGATTTAATCTAAATTGAATTAAACCTTATTTCAGAGTAACTACTGTAACTAATGATATACAAGTAATATTCTGCAGTAATGTCCAAGAAACAAGCGTTTAGTGATGTAAAACCCTAAGAAAAAAAGAGATGGAAGGTAACTTAGTTGATTTTGTGTGATCTTGGAGTGATATGGACTGAGCGATCACTGAAACAAATTGGAAACAATGTCGTTGAGGCTCGGCCGAGGGTTACAGTAACTTAGAAATGTCAATGACATAAGCATCCATAGGAGTATTGGAGTGCTTGAGAACTAGTGGTGAACTAGGTTCTTGTTTCCGCTTAGATGTTTAAGTTCTATTCTATTTTGGGTTGGAAGGTCTTTACTCCAATATTCACTTTTTCACTCTGACTTCGTTGTTAGGGTTTTGATCACACCTATATCTTGCAAAATAGATGTCTACCTGCACATGTCTACAAACCACATCAAATCTAATAAAAAATATACAAAATGTGGATTCGTAATGACCACCGGCAATCACCCAAAGAGTGAACTTACGACCGATATTTGTACTACATCTCAAAATCCATGTAGTTCTTTGTGTGTGTGTAGTGATGACCTAGGTTGCCCTTGTGCAAGTTACACTATGATAGTGAGCTAGATCTAGATTGCTCCAAGTATGCAAGATGTGTGTGATGGAATAAAATGAACTTCCCCTCCTATGTTATGTATGCAAATCAATGCAGCCCTTGTCCCTTGTATGAGTGTGCTAGATGAATGCCTTGTAATGTTCGTGTGCCTTTGTGTAAGCTTTGTGTAAGCTTAGGGAGTGGTAGATAATGATTATAGTTCTCGGTCCCTGATTTAGAATAAGTAACTAAGTATATATATGATTCCCTTGTTTGAATTTTGTAATTGACAACTGAAAGGCCGACCCAAAGTGTTAAAAGGTGACCAAGAAGTAAAAGAAACCCAAAAGAGTAAGAAGAAGGAAAAGAGGGACAAGATCTCCCATGAGGGACAATAGAACTTGGGTGCTTCTGTCCCAATTGGGCACTAGTGTCTGAGGCCATAAAAGTTAAATCAGTCAAGTACTAAAAAAGTTTTAAGATGTGTAAAGCTAGTAAAGTGCAAGAGCTAATAACAAAAATGCCCAAAGATGTTCTCAACCACTAGTTTTTGTGCTTAAAAAACATGTATACATTAGTATGCTTTAGGACCTAAAAATGTACCCAAGTGCATAGATTTTGTGTCTATAGAAATTGATTCAATGTTACATTTCAAAAAGGTATTTTAGGAACCATGGGATTCAATGGCATAGATGGAAAACAAATATCTCCTATTAAATATTTGGCAAAGTATACATTCACAAACCTAGTGTTAAGTGTCTTTTAAAAAAGGATATATAATAGTAAAAATAATTAAAATCTTGTACACAATAGTTTTCATAGCACAATATAGATGAAAAAATCCATCATGAAAGATACAAATAACCTCTTCTAATTGATTATGATTCAAAAATTAAGGCAAAATACCACCATGCATTCAAGAAATACATAAATTCAAGAAAAATAAAATTTAAGGACTAAAATCTCAAGGACATATGTTGTTGCTTATAAATAAAGTTAGGGAAGGACCAATCTTTGTAATAGAACATAAAATCATAACCTCCAATCATCTTGATAGTATAAACAATCCCAATTTTTCATTATGAGGTCATTTTTAAAATATAATTTCAAAACCTTTTAATGTTTAGAAACATGTTCATCATCAACAACCAAAATTACAATATTGCCTTTAAAATTTGGATTTTTAGTGAGGTTTTTGGATACTTTATTACCTTTATGTGTTTTTACATACTAAAATCAAGGTGAAACTATTCAATTTTGAAGATCTAGATGCCTAACATTCCATCAATGATAGGTTGTCTCAATAAATAAGCTACACTAGGAGCATTAGAGTGATTCACAACCTTGTTAGCTATCAAAATTACATTTTACAATCTTTGAAAGAAAATAAAATCAAAACTTCTCAATCAAAGATATATAGTTTAAATATCATTTAAGACTCGACTAAAATATTCAATATGTATTTCCTCTTCGCGAGTGGTGTATTAAGTAATGAGTTCTCACATCACCTTTTTAGCTGCATTTATTTACAAAAATAATACATTACAATGGTTAGGACTTTCTAGCATAAGAAAACCCACTATAACCTACTTAACTTCCTAAAATTCATTATCTAATATATGATCCTAGATATAATCATCCTTCTTTTGTAGAAATAGTTATAATGGTGCAACTTTATCAAAAAAAAATAGAAATAAATTTTTTATACAAAGCGTATTTTCAAAAATAAAAACATAAATTAAACTCATATTTAGGTGGAGGTGTCTCTTGAATTCATTTAAATCTATTTGGGTCAATATAAATCCCATCTTTAGAAATGATGTAACAAAAAAATCATTTTGTTATCCCTAAGAATGATTTCTTTGGAATCAAAGAGATACCATACTTTTCTTGTAGCAAGTGATGATTTCTCACAGATGGTCAATGTGTTTATTATGATTTTGGAATGAATACTCAAATAATCAAGGTACACTTGAAGAATAACTCCAACTATTTCTTCAAAAGTAACAAGTACAACTCTTTGAAAATTTTCACTAACATGATCAAACCAAAGTTCCTATGCTTTACAAAATGTACCTTTTCACACACTAAAAATACTTGTGTTAATAATTATTTCTGAATTTTTTTATAGTACATATATAATCCATCCAATAAACACATCATTTTTAAATTGGAAACCTACTTAAAAATTTAATCGGTGTTAGATGGCTAGAAATTATATTTTAGGCAATTTGAATGGTTCATGTTTCTAAAATTAGCACATACACATATATCAACATTTTTCATTGTAAAGAGAATTAGATTAGCCACATAATATGAGTATCTAATAGGGTAAATGAAAACACTATCAAGCATTTATCGAGCTCCTTATTGAAGGTGTCTTCCAACAAGAGAATCACTTTTTAAGGATTATGTCTAATAGGATTAAAACTAAGATATATAAGGATATCATGTTTAAATATGTCAAGATCGTAACCTTTCAAATATTTTTAAGAACAATAAAAATAAGTGAAATCTATAAACAAATTAGTGAAATCTATTTTAATTTTATCATACAATTTATACCTAGATAAACACACAAAGTTCATCCTTACAAATATTGGTTGGAAAAGTTTACTACATTGCTCTCCTAGGTTTTTCTTTAGTTCTAGAGATCTTGAGATGATCACGAGGAATGTAGTTAGTAGAAGGTTTTCATAATGATTCAATATCTAATAATCTTCTATCTCAACTTCTTCTTGCATTACCATAGTATTTTTTTATAATGTCTAGTTTAGGTGCAACCTTGAGCCTCACAAATTGTTTAGGGAGGTGTAAAATTTCCCACATGTTCAAATTGTTCTTAGAATTCTTTATGTTGAGGATAATACAGTGGTTCATTTTAGGGAAAATATTTGTAAAATGGAAAATAATAAGATTTTGAAATTTGAAATTAACGATTTTTTCATTACCGTATGGTAAGAGTTCACCAAAATTTTATGGGTCATAAATAAATTTGACCCTAGTTTCACCTATCTATTTCACTAAGGGCCGACCAATGTTGGTATATTCACCATTATGTTATAATATACTATTATATATAGGATTAATTCTCCATAATGTAGTAATACAATATAATTCCAAAATTTGTTAAGTTTGAGATCTAGAGTCGAAGATGAAGGTAAAAGTGAGTAAGCCTATGAAAAATCCAAAATTACAAGTCTTGTGTCAACGCAAAATCAAGCTACCGTGTGGCAACAAAAAAGTCTACCACATGTTAATGCAAAAATGCTCTTTTGTGCGACAATTTTTGCATTGCCACATGGTAGATTTTGTGTTGACGCGCGATAGCACAAAAATGTTATCATACGTCAATGCACAATAATGCTACCATGCAGCAAAGAAAAATGCTATTGTGTGGCAACGCAAAAGAGCTACTAGCGATAATGATATCGTTAGAAAAAAATGGGATTTTTTTCTTATGCCATATTTTGGGAGGACAAATTTCTCATTGAGATGATCATTTTAATTGCTAACATTAAAAAATTCAAAAAAAAATCCCATACAAAATTAGCGAAATCTGCATATTTTTTCAAAAACATCTTTTTTGAAAATTTTCGTTTGTGCCATATTTTGGGAGGACAAATTTCTCGTCAAGCCCATCATTTTAACTACTATTGTCAAAAAATGATTTTTCAAAATTTACGTATGTTTTTGTTGACATCATATATTGTCAGCCGACAACATATATTGTTAGTCAAAAAAATGCTATCGGTCAACATCATTATTAAACTATTCAAAACCTTTTTTCTTCATATTTGCCATCATTTCGAAATTCATTGTCATAGATTCGCCAGGAGGAATTTTTTCGGGAGGAGTCTTAAAATGAACCACAAATGAACCACGGGATAATATCATAACCAACAAAAATTCAATTTTGGCATAGCTTCTATATTTGTAAGGTTAATATTGAGAAATATTAAAACCAATGGGACATGATCAAAATTAGTTATGACATAATTAGGGACAACAACATTAGAATTTGTGGTGTTACTAGATTGAATGTAAATTTGATTCATATTACAAAATATAACACAAAAATACTTAGAATAAACAAATAATAATACTTAGTATAATACTTCTTCTTCCATCACATTCATGTGTGAGAGACATTACATTTATAGGATCAAATCCTTGTAACGTAAAATCCTACAATTACTCTCACATATAGACTATTAAGAGAGCTATTACAAAAACTCTAGTAATGCCCATTATTAATATATACTAACTCACATACATGTTATTTATAACTATGAGTTGTTACTAATAACTCATTGCATTATTCTAAACATGTACAATTATGTTACTAATGAATTCACTTTTATGTGTGTACAGAATACTGTAAGCTAGGAAAAATACACTACTAACAAGAAAGTAAAATACCAATAATCATACCTCCTCCTTCGCGCTTAACCGTAGAAAACCTTAGAATGGGCTAGGAAACTTGGATTGAGCCACGATTTTGTGATATGTAGATGCTTTTCTTCAAGATAGAGCAAGGTCTTCCCTGCAACAACGATCCTCTTACTTTGCACTAGATGGAAAAAAAAGGATTATGAGGCTATTTTGGCATTAGGACAAGGCAAAAGGATGTTCTTTGCTCAAAGGATGCAAGAACTTAGATATGGCATGAAAGCTTATTCTGTGTGTCTTTAGGGGAGGGGTAAGGTTGTATTTATAGCTTTGAGGAGTGATTAGCTTAGATTAATTTAAGTAATCATAGTTTGAAAATGTGGGCAAGATTGGGCAAGTTTGAAAAATGCAGGCAGTGAGTGAGTGGTTTGAAAATGTGGGCAATATTAGGTGAGTGGTTTGAAAATGTGGGCAAGATTAGATGAGTGGGGGCCATGAAGAATGGGTGAGGATTTGAATTATATTTTTAATTCATAAGTGGAAGATTTTAGGTGAGTGGGGACCACGAAGGGTGGGTGAGGATTTGAATTTGAATTTTTAATTCAATAGTGGAAAAACATGGAGAATAATGACATGTGGTGAGGATTGGGTTATTTTTAGATTTTGAAATGGATAATTAATCAAGTTATATTTGATTAATTGAAATGTATTTTGTGGGAAATGAGGAAGGGGAATTAATTGATTTAGAATAGATGTGAAATTGGGGCGTGTACATTTGCCCCTCTTTGGAAGAAGTACTATGAAAGTAGTGTCCTTTCAAAGAAAGTAGACAGTATGGGGAAGAATTCAATCTACTTTTTAAAAGGTAGAGCGAATGTTTGTTGGGGAGAATATAAAGTGGTGAGTGACGGATGTCATAGTATCCTCCAAGACAAAAATGTCATGAGAAGATGTGAGTATGGATAGATGTGGTGATGCCTCCTCGAGAGGACGAGAATGGAATGGAATATACAAAAAAATTCTCGAAAAGAAGGAAAATGGAGTGGAAGAGACTGGAATGACCGCACGACACAAATGGAGAAAGGATTCAATCGACCTTGAATGCTAGGTGTGAGGGTGTGTGGGAAAGAGAAAAGGGAATGGATAGGATTGGGGGTTGATTACAAGAAGAGTAAGGGAGATAGGGGGGGGAAAAAAGGAATGAAAGAGGTAGAAATAAGAGAGAGGATGATAGGGGAAGAAGGGAATGATGAAGGACAAACAAGGCAAAAATATGAAAATGACAGAGTAGAGGGTGAAGGGATGAGATAGAGAGATGTGCAAAATGAAGGAAGCAATAGAGATAGTGAAGAGGATGCGTGGAAGTGAAATAAATGATAGAGTGAGAAAAGAAGGAAACGGGAAATGATAAATAATAAGGAGAAAACGAGGTGGGAGTAAGGGGTGAAATGGAGGAAAATGGAAAGAGGACGAAAGAAGAAGTAGAACGAAGAAAAAAAAGAAACTATGAGGGGTGAGGAAAGTGTGAAAAAGAGGAGAGAAAGGAAGAGAAACATATACAGAATGAACGAAAAGGTAGGGGTGGTAGAGAAAAGGGGAAGTGGTCAGAAGAAACGTGAAAATTAGGGGAGAGGAAAGGAAGATAGAACGAATACAAGGAGAAGATTGAAGGAATCATGTCATTGCGAGGAAGACCAAGGCAAAGAATATGGAACAGACTGTATGGAGATGCATGTGGAGGGTGGTATGATAAAAAAGACAGGACAACGCTAAACAACCAGGTTATCGATGGGGAAGTAAGGAGGAAACGTGATGGAAAAAGGGGAAGAAGACGATACAGGGGAAGGGAAATAAGACGAGGGGTGGGAGAGAGAAGAGGATAACAAAGAAAATGATGTAGAAGGAAGGGAATACAGAAAGGGGGTAATAAGTGGAAAGGGAATGATATAAGGAATGTTCAAAGAAGAAAGAGGGGAGGAATGACATCGATTGGAAAAGATGTGGAGATGCATGAAATGAGGATACTAGGATGACGAGAAAATAGGAAAATGATGTATGATGAAGACAGTAAAGATATTGAAGAGGGCAAAGAGGAGATGGAGAGATGGGTAAGAAGCGACAAGAAAGGGTGGGAGTGAGGGAAAAGAATAGGAGAGAAAAGAGAATGGGGGATAGAAGAGGCAATGCCAATGAAAGGATGTTAGGGAAATCCCTTTTATAATGAGTGGTGGGGAAGGGTGAGAGAAAAAATGAAGAAAAGGAGAAAGCGAATGAGGATTGGAAAGGGTAACGCCAACAAAGGGACGTTAGGGAAAACCCTTTGACAATGAGTGGTGGGCTTAGAGGAGGGAAGGAATGAAGGGAAACTCTAGAAGGTCCAAGGGAGTGAATGAGGTCGTGCGGAATGAGGATTGATGATTTTTAGGGAAAACCCGTTGACAATTATTAGCTCGGGAAGAGAAGATGATGATGAAAGAATGATATAGGAGTGTTAAAAATAATGGCGAATGTGTGTGTGGGTAGAAATGTGGGGGGAATTTGAGAAGATGAAGTGGAAAGAGTGAAGAAGATGAGAGGGATGAGTTGGGACTAAGTGAAAGTGAGGAGAGGATGTGGGTGATGAGAATGATGAGGTGAGGATGAAGAACCAAGACATGAAAATAAATGGGAAGAAATAGTATGAAGGATGATGGATCAAGAAGGGGAAAATGGGGAAAAGAATGTGATTGTAGGCGGAAGAGATTAGATGTATGTTGTAAGAGGATATGTGGAGAAAGGATAATAGTAGGAGGAAAAAGTGGGTAGTAGGAGATACCAGGTGGAAGAAGCGATCAACAAAGTGAACGAAGAATGAGGCGGGGGAGAAGTTCACGATGACAAGTTAAGTGTAGGGAGGACCCTGACATAATATTGTCATGTGATGGAAGTGGTTAAGTAAGATTGCCATGTGAGAAAAACTGGAGATGACAAATGGTCAAGCGAGAAGTGGTGTTTACGAGAATCGAAAAGGAGGTGAAAGGATGTGATAATGGGGAATGCCGAGAAAAATGAAGGGTGAAGGGTGTGTAGTGATGGGGAAAGGCAAGGAGACAGATCATCCTTAAGAGGGACTCTTAAGTGAGATCGCCATGCCGGGTGAGTGATTAAGTAAGATTGCCAAGCAGAGGAGGGTGATAGTGGTGGTAAAAAGATGTGATGATGGGGAATGAAGAGGAAAGATGGATGGTGAGATTGTAGAGTGATGGGTGAGTGTAAGATGACATGTCATGCTTAAGAGAATCTCTTAAGTAAGATCGTCATGTTGCTGGAGAGGTTTCGTATGATCACCCAACCGACAAGGATGATATGCAAAGAGAAAGACAAGATGATATTGGGGATAGGGGTGGAATGGTAGGGTGAAGAAGATGATTGCGATGAGAGGTGGGAGAAATAAGATGGGGGAAATATGATGGGATGGGGAAGGCCATAGGGAAGATCAACCTTAAGTGGAAGTCTTAAGTAAGATTGCCATGCGGCTGGAATGGTTAAGTAAGATCGCCAAGCTGAGGAAGAAGAAGGATGATGTTAGAGTTGGTGGGAATAGGGTATGACAAAATGGACTGAAGGGGAACCCTCAAGTGAATTTGCCATACTACGAAAGTGTGTAAGTAGGATGACCAGGCATAAGACGGATTTGGGGAAGGATGAGAAAAGAGTGAGTGAGGTATGCCTGAGTGGTATATGATATGAGATGAGGTGATAATAAGAAAGAAAGGAAACAAAGGAGTGTAACATGAATGGATGAAGGAATATATGTAGTGGAGGGCGGAGAGTGTGAGGGAAATCCTTAATTGGGATGCCCGTGTGGTGAGAGTAATGATGTGGGAATGGGAAGTAGAAGAGGTGGAATGGGAAGATGTGTTTGGTGGTGATGGTTGTTTGATGAGAGGGGAGGTGGTGAAGAAGCTTCTACAGCGGGAAGATCTTAGGGAGAGGGTGAACCTCCACCGAGGATCCCATATAGAAGGGTTATTAAGTAAGATTGTCAAGCGGGAAGCAAAAGGGTGAAAGGAAAGAATACAAATGGGTGAGAGGGGACATGAATGGTGAGAAGGGTAATATGGGTATAAGTGGCGAGAGGAGTAAAAATGAGGAGTGAGGATGAATGGATCAAATACATGGTGATCATGGTGGGGGAGAAGGAGCTGTTGGATAGTGAATGCTACTTGAGAAAGATCGTCAAGTAGGATTCGCAAACTGCAACGGTGATCAAGTAGGATTCCCAAACTGGAGAATGCATTAGTATGGGTGAATGGATGGGGTGCAAAGTAAGATGTTGATCATGCAGGAAGATACTCACGTGACGAAAAGCATCTTAATTTTAATATAGCACATAACAGGATGCATCGTGATATAAAAGATCAGGATGACTAGACTGTAATATGCGTGATAGCATAGACAGGGGCCATCAAAAAGGTTTGATGCCCGATACGATATGCAAATGGAAGAGAGCATAGAAAGAGGCCATCAAGAAAGTATGATGCCCCAGTATGACATGTAATTAGATAACATAAGAATATTAGAGAGAACACTAGGATACATAAAATCAAGATGCCCCCTGTAATATATCAAGATGCAAGAAAGTAATTAATAATTTACAACTAATAATGCAACACAAGAACCAATAAACATGTCCCTAACGTGTTCCACAGTGAGGATTGATTGGATGTGCCCCAAGCAGGGGCACAAGGACATAGTTAAATATTGGGTCATTGTCCTCAAACAAGGAAGCAATGAGAGCCGGATTTTCCCCAAGCGAGGATTCACGCGAGGAGAAGTGGTTTGAATTTGGTAGTCATAAGGTGATTGGATCATTCGTTGGGGATAATAGTTCAAAGGTTGAATTGTGTTGGTTATTTTAGAGTTTTTGATTTTGTGGAGTTTACAATATTTTTATTTTTGTTTATTATATATATATATATATTTATTTTATTTTATTTTATTTTTCTAATGTTTTTTGGATTTTTGATGATTTTGTTTTTTAAATGTTTTTGATTTTTTGACGATTTTCAAATGTTTTTGGATTTTTGACGATTTTGTAATGTTTTTGGGTTTTTTTTGACGAGTTCTAATTTTTTTGTTGGATTTTAGTTTTTGATGGTTTCTAATGTTTTTGATTTTTGGATTTCAAATGTTTTGATTTCTAATGGGTTTTTGGATTTTACACTTTTTGGATTTTTGACATTTTCAAATGTTTTTAGATTTTTGGATTTTTACATTACATTATTTTTGTTTTTGGATTTTTGATTTTGAATTTTTGGATTTTTGACGATTTTCAAATGTTTTTGGATTTTTACATTGTGATTGGCAATTTATGGACCAGAGTGCAGACTTATTTTTGAGAGGCGATAAACATAGATATTATCCATATGTACCGTGTTCCGTGTTGTAACTTATGCTCAGAATAACACAAATTCTCTTTCCATTGGCAGGATATGGTGGTGATGATATGATGAAAAGAATTCCAGCTCCATTCTTGACTCCACACAACTAGTAAGATGTGTGGGCTCATCACCGAGAATCAAGAAGGACGCAGGAGGTAGATAATGAATATAGAGACAAATGTTAACAACAATCCCTTTGGGAAATTGTGACTCCATTCTTCATAATAACAGATATTGAACCAGTTTCAAAAATAGCTTTCACTTTATGAGTCACGTGCTAGACTTAGATAGTTATGTGGCCTGCTGATTGGTAAGATATGAGGTTAAGGGATAGTTCTCTCTTCACTTAGGCATCTAAATTACGTGTTTGGGGATTCTATAATTTGTAAGCACTATAAGATTTTGTATTTTTTTTTGAAATGACTCCCTATGCCTTGCCCCATGCTACTAGTGAGAAGCAAGGGCTCATCACCGAAGGCAAAATATAGGCGAGTGAATTCCCTTTTTGTCTTTTTTTTGTTTTGTTTTTTTTTTTTTTTTTTTTTGAATATTTTGCAATATTTTTATGCTTGTATGAGAATGACCCTCTACGCTTTGCCCCATGCCACTTGTAAGAGGCAAGGGTTTATCACCGAAGACAAGACGTAGATGAGTAAGGGCACCTTCCTCCATTCCTAGTCTCACACTACTAGTAAGAAGTGTGGGCTCAACACCAAAGACTATGAAGGATGAAAGATGTGACAATGAATTATTCATAAGTTATTGAATTGATGGATTTTTTTACAATAGTGCTTTGTATTTGGGAAGAAACATCTACCCCAATCTCAGCCCCACACGACTAGTAGGACACGAGGTTTAACACCAAGAACTGAGATGGACGACCAAACGAACTGGGTAATGAAGTTTAGAGCTTTGTTATGAAAGAGAGAATGTATTTGAAGGGAATATATTACCATCAGTAAGCTTCTAGGTATGACCATAGATGAAAGTGACTGAAAATGGAAGAAGTATGACGCTCACAAACTTAATAGGATTTATATTAGCACTTGTCTCATGATGATAAATATGAAGATGTGATTTTGATAAAGAAAATATCTGCCAATGGAAATGAATAAATTTAAATTATTTGGAAATAAGCAAGACAAAAGGAACAATGTACACGTTGTTGTATCCTGGAATAGTGAACATCTCAAGGATAAAATTTCTTTAAATGAACTGCATTCATTGGTTCATCAAGATCTTGGCCTGTGTCAATGGCCAATTTATAAGCTCCAAACCCAAAACTATCTATGATTTCGTTGGGCTCAAATTTTTTGTTTGTCTCGTTCTTTGGGTGTGTTCTTTTGATTTTCTTTGAGAATGATATCATTGACCTTAAATTTTCTAGGTTTGAATTTTTTATGGTAGCTACGCCATAGCCGATTTTGATAGAATGGAAGATGATCTAGGGCATTAAGTTGTTTTTCATCAAGAAGCTCGAGTTCATTAAGGTGTGAATGTTGATAATAATCTTTATTGATTACGTCTTTGAGGGATATTCTAAAGGATGGGAATTCAACCTTGACATGTAAAATAGCTTCCCCACCATAAACAAGGGAGAAGGGAGTGGCCTGGGATAGATTTGGTTGCATAGATTGTTTGATTTGTGTTATTTGTTTGTCCATGAATTAATTGATTTGATGATAGATTCAAAATTAAAGATGGAAAAGGTTACGTAAGGATATTCCTAGGTATATGTACCTTGTAGAATGTATGCACGTAGAAGTATTGACAAGTGGGAATCATTGGTGATGAGATACCTGCAAGATCGATCATTGAAAGCATAATGGACATGACAGGTTGCATTTTCACAAGTGTCCAAACTTGATGTGGTTGTGTTTTGACAACAAGGCTAGAGATGTTAGGCATAGGAATAATAGAATCAAGCTCAAATGTGTTTGATGATGGACTCTCTGTTGTAGTGTCTATATTTATATCAAGGGTTGAAAGGGAGTCTTGAAGTGAGGTCAAGATCTCATTACATGTTGGAAGAATGTTATTTTCCAAAATAGGTTCAATATCTGTTTGGGTTGAAAGAGAGTCTTGAATCAAGGTCAAGTTCTCATTAGATGTTGGAAGAATGTTGTTGTCCAAAATAGGTTCAATGTATGTTTGAACTAATGGAAGAAAATTTGAAGAAGATATGGATTGGTTTGGAATTAGAGATTCTTGACCTTTGTCATCGTGATCTTGTGGAATTTTAGTATGTATAGGAGTTTTGACAGTAGTCAAATCTTCATTGAAAGTTGTGGTATTGGATGTGTCATTGGTTGCAAGAGCATTGTCATCAAGCTCTACAGAGATGACATTGTCATCAATTAAGTCTTGGATGTAATTCTTAAATCACACACATTTATCTGTGTGATGACCATCAATGCGATGAAAATCACAATATGTGTTAGGTTTGTACCAACATGGCTTAGATTCCCCTTTAACAAAGGGTTTTGTAATTGGATATCTTATTAGTTTAGCCTCTTTTAGTTGATGAAAAACACTAGAGAGAGTTTCTCCAAGGGGCGTAAACTGATGTTCGACTTTACGTGAAGTGATGTCTTCATTAGGTTGTATGATTGGCTTCTTGGGTGATCGTTCATTGATTTGGGTAGCCATATGAGAGTTTTGTTTTCATCTTATTAATTTGTTCTAATAGCTCATTGCATGACATTTTTCATGAATTCATCATGTTTGAAAGAGAGGGAGAATGAAGAAATGTGTGATGAAGAACTCAACCTATTGATTGTGATCTTTACTCAATCAAGTTTTAACAAGGCTATAAGGAGTAAGCTCAAATAAGCTACTCGGGATACAAGTGGGATATAACTCAAACAAGCTATGACGAATATGTTGATTGGTTTGGATTAAACAAGCTTAGCAGATGAAAATGTAAGGAGTACACTCAAACAAGGTACTCAATACAAGTGGGATATAGCTCAAACAAGCTATGATGAATATGTTGATTGGTTTGGCTTAAACAAGCTCTAGATTTTTGATAGGAAGAGTAACTCAAACAAGTGACTCAACATAGTTGTGAACTAAAATGAGCTTTGAAGGGATTTGTGTTGGATGGAATTTTGTTAAACTGGACACGTTTTGATTGTTTTGAAATAATGAGTGAAATCAAACAAGTCACCCAATGTCATTTTGATATAACTTGAAACAAGTTATAAATGATGTTCTGACAATTGATGAGATAAGGAGTGAATGCTAGTCACTCAATATCAGTTGGATATAGCCGAAGACAAGCTATGACAAATGTATTATTGGCTGAAGCGAGCTAATGAAATTGGTGAGATGTTTTGGTCTGCGTTGTTGGATTGTTTGGATGTTTTCACTTGGTATTGAATTGGTCGAGAACTGATTTTTTTGTGGAACACAAATAGGGTCTGAACTTTTACAATGAACACATTGATATCAACCAAGTTTTATGATAAAACAATGCTAAACTATTTTGTTTTCAAACAACAAGCAATCATGTGGATTCAATTGTTTTGGCTTATGAGGTAACTTCTTCAGGAATGATCATTGTTTCATGTAATCATACAAGTATGCTGTGAAACGGTGGATGCGTGCTCTTATTACTCCAAGAAGATGCATCCTCCGATATACCCTAGTCCTGATATACCTAATTATGTACGAGGACAAAATTGGTATGGGGAACCCTTAGAGCACTGGAGGAGACTCACCAATTCTTACTTTCTTGTTTTGAGTGAATCACCACGTCAAATTAGAGGTTTTGTGAAAAGGTGGAAGGTGATGGAGGGATGAATGTGTATGGTGTCCTTATAACTCCCCGAAGATTTACCAATGGGGACGATGCCTGGATTGGATTCGTTATATTGAACTATTTAGTTGTGACTTGCATGCGCTACACGACAACATTACCTGTAAGTGAAGAGTAGGGGCGAGGTAAATACCAAACGCTATGATGAGACTAGGTCTCAAAGTGCAATGTAGATGCAAATGTTGTTGGTGCGTGGTAGCTTCAGTCCATGTCATGTCACCGGTGTAAGCTTTGGTGGTGATAAAATCCACCTCGTCTACGTGTAAAAACAAAATGATAAAGTGATTAAATGCAAGGTTCTTTCCAACTTGAAATAAATCACTAGCAGAAAATAATTGCGTACCTGAGTGTACTTTTTTTTTGGTTTCAGCAATTTTCTTTGAATGGTGGTATTTTTGTGGGATTTTTGTTGTTTTTTTTGTTTTTGTTTTTGACAATATTCCATGATTTGACACGGTTCTACGAAAACAAATTAGTAGTTATCCCGCAAATGAAATATTTTTTTAATTATTTGGCAAATAGTTTTGAAAGAGGACTATAAGGATTGCAAAGATGACTCGAAGCCGATGTGCCCAAGCGAGCAAAAGATCAAAAGGTCAAAAACAACAAGGGCGCAATGAAAAAGAACCTACTAAAGATAAACTAAAACCCGGATGAAGAAGAGAACAAAGAAAAGAAACATGCCGATGGGAACAATTACATCCAACCTAAGTATGTGAAGCGCACCCCCTCCATGAAAACCGCGATTGAAAGATTTTTCTACAAAAAATTGCTCCAGCCCGCCATGTTTTGTCATCCACGTCGAGAACCTCCTCTAAATTACCATTTAAAAACGAGAATTTGAAACCCTCAAAATGAAGTCAATAATGAAATTTTTCACTTTTTTTGTCCATTTCCTTACTCGGCGATGGTTCAAATCAATGTCATTTTGAAATTGATTTAAAGGTCTTTGTTGATGAGCTTTAAGATTTACTATGTCGGTTCACTTCCCGCGTGGCGTTGGATCCAAATCTGAAGCAAGCATGTAATTGTATTATTGGTAAAGTGAGCTCCCATTGAAAGATGTCACTATCTACCTTGTTGACTTGAATGATGTTTTGAATGGAATTTCCCGGTCTTTGACGCCGTAAGTCATTTTTGTGGAAGCACAACTAGAAGAAGCGCCATGCAAAGCCTGATATCAGATGAGGCAAGTTTTATGAAATAAAAAAATGCCATTGCGTTGTTGGATTGCAAACGTAATTGTCGAGGATCTCTTTTGGAAGATCCGCACCTCCTTACAATGTTTTTCCACCTATGGATTCCATTGTTTTGAGCACTTATGATAGTTTGGCTTAGTTGACCTTCCAACATTTGGGACATGATCAAACCGTGGTCTTGGGGATGATGTTCTGCACAAGACGGCCGTGGGAGAAGAAAGAATGATATTCTTTGGGAGAACATGCCCCCACCTCCATGCTAACATATACCCTAGTGCTCGATATACCTTCGGATTTTGTTGCGGGTTCCAAGGATATTAGCTCTCCCATTGAGAACCCTTAGATGCCAATAAGGACTCACCAATTCTTACTTGCCTATTTGGAGTGAATCACCACGAGATATCAAATGGGCAATTCCTTTGTGAAAAGGTGGAAGGTGATGGATGGATGAATGTGTATGGTGTCTTTATAACTCCCGAAGATTTACTGAGGACGATGCCGAAGCTTAATCATCTCATCTTTAGGCGTGAGAAAAATTGAACAAAAGGGCATTGGTGAAGTGAAGAGCGATGATATCAACCAAATATCGACCACTTCCGTGAGCACATCATTTGTGTGGGACAAGGTCTCGAAATTTGACGATAGCCTGCAAAATGTTGTTGGTGGGAAAGTGACTCAAGGCCACGTCACGGTGCGCTTTAGCTTCATCATAGTGGTGATGAAATCAACCTCATCTATGTGTAAAAACAAAATGTGGCTAACATAAAGTGATTGAGGGAATTCTTGGACCAACTTGAAATAAATGGTAGAGAAAATAATTGCGAACAACGCGGCGTACTTTTTTAAGGTTTTTAATTGTCTTTGAATGGTGGTATTTTTTGCGGATTTTTTTGTTTTTGTTTGTTTTTTGTTTGACAATATTCTAGCGAATCGCGGCTGAGCAAAAATCAAATTAGTAGTTATCCTGCAAATGAAATGTTAGAAAAGTGATTGTGGTTGTTTTTATTTTCCAGATCACTCGAAGGCACAGGAAAAGAGCATACACAACCGACAATCAAACAAATATTAATAATATGACAAAGGAAAATAATTATTGAAATGATAGTTGGAAAACAAAGCTAGAGGATCCTGCAATGTTAGAACAAGAAACTAAAAAAATTGTGACCGTTTTTGATTTTCCAGATCGCTCGAAGGCGCAAGAAAAGAGCATACGCGGATACAATTGAAATATATATATATATATATATATATATATATAATAAATATTAATAATTATTGCAATTAATCATGATTGAAATAGTGATAATGATTATTTTCACAAAAAAAAGAAAAACGATGAAAGAAAAGAGTGTGAAAACGTTACCTAGAAGTGTTGTGTCGTGGAAAATTGAAACGTAAGGCAAAAAATTAAAAAAAAATAAAAAAATAAAAATTGTTTTGCAAAGTTTCGGGTGGCCTCACGTTTTGATTTCCAAGATCACTTTTGAAGTGTGAGGAGAGAGCATATGTGTGAGGTTGTTACGTGAAATAAAAATAAAAAAAAATTAAAAAAAAAAACTATAATTTTGTTGTTTTTGTTAAAAAGACAGTGTTAGAAGAAATGAAATCAAAATTTTTCGTAAGTCCTAAATCTAAAAATTATTTTTTTTCATTGCATATATATTTTCTATACCTTTCCTTTAAAAAAATGAAGTCATCCGAGTTCGGGAGCAAAATTTATGGCTTCGGAAGATGGGCTATGGTAGCACTCTGAATGAAAATTTTGAATGTGAGAAAAATGTCCGGGAGAGTTTTTTTATTTTCTGACTTTTGTACTTTACCTGAGAAGCTAAAATTTTGAAATCAAGGTTAAAAAATAAAAATAAATAGAAAGAAAGAGTTAGATCGCAAAATTATTGATTAAAATAAAAAAAAAAAATGATTAACTTCCTACAAAGCAGTTATTTTAGCAAAAGTAAATAAATAAATGCATTTTCTGGATTGGTTGTCCCATGATAGTAAGATGATAAACTAATGGCTAGTTCATGTGTTTCTACAGATGATGAGTAAATAGCAAAATCAAAACTAGGAACTAAACACCAAGCACCGAGGAGATCAAAAGACAGGATGAGCTTCAGAGTTTCATTATTGTTATAACCTGCAGATACACCACAAGACACCACACAACAAAAACACTACCCAAAGCATGAAGGTTAACCAAAGAAGACCATAAGGAACAGAAAAAGAAATAATAATGAACAATAATAAACAAAGAATAGATAAAACCACTAATTGGGAAATTAATGGTAATAGATCGAAAGTAACCGGGCGTGCCAGAATGTAAGCTAGGAAAAATACACTACTAACAAGGAAGTAAAATACCAATAATCATACCTCCTCCTTCGCGTTCCGTAGCAAACCTCGGAATGGGCTAGGAAACTTGGATTGAGCCTTGATTTGTGATATGTAGGTGCTTTTCTTCAAGACGGAGCAAGGCCTTCCTGCAACAACGATCCTCTTACTTTGCACTAGATGGGAAAAAGGATTATGAGGCTATTTTGGCATTAGGATGAGGCAAAAGGATGTTCTTTGCTCAAAGGATGCAAGAACTTAGATATGGCATGAAATCTTATTCTCTGTGTCTTTAGAGGGGAGGGGTAAGGTTGTATTTATAGCTTGAGGGAGTGATTAGCTTAGATTAATTTAAGTAATCATAGTTTGAAAATGTGGGCAAGATTAAGTGAGTGGTTTGAAAATGTGGGCAAGATTAGGTGAGTGGTTTGAAAATGTGGGCAAGATTAGGTGAGTGGTTTGAAAATGTGGGCAAGATTAGATGAGTGGGGGCCATGAAGAATGGGTGAGGATTTGAATTATATTTTTAATTCATAAGTGGAGGATTTTAGGTGAGTGGGGACCACGAAGGGTGGGTGAGGATTTGAATTTGAATTTTTAATTCAATAGTGGAAAAACATGGAGAATAATGACATGTGGTGAGGATTGGGTTATTTTTTAGATTTTGAAATGGATAATTAATCAAGTTATATTTGATTAATTCGAAATGTATTTTTGTGGGAAATGAGGAAGGGGAATTAATTGATTTAGAATAGATGTGAAATTGGGGTGTCTACTGATACAATATTCCTAACAGCCCTCAATGTGAATATGTGAAATATGTAGATTGAGAAACAAGGACTAAGCTTTGTATAATTTATTAATCTCAATCAACCAAAAATTACTAGAGAATGGGCTGCAATATTTATAGATATTGCACAGCCAAATACACACAGGAGAATAAGTTGCACAGGTGCAACCAAATGCCAAAATGAATAAGCTTCCAATAACATCCAGAAGCAGCAATTAGATAAAAACAAATATATTGTTTAAAACAATATAACAAAGAAAAAAAAAAAATATGGTTGATTAACCATATAACAAAATAACTATTATTATTTAATTAATAAAATTAATTAAATAAATGAACTATGCATAATTAATATTTAGGATAATAATATTTTATCCTAACATTCCCCCCCTTAATTGTGCATTGTCTGAAGAGATGAGGAGAGAAATGCTCTGAACAACTCGAACTTGTCACGTGCAAGTGACTTTGTGAAAATATCTGCTCGTTGTTCAGTAGTTGGACAAAATTGAAGCTGGATGTTGTGCTTCAACACATGTTCACGTATGAAATGAACTTGAACCTCAATGTGCTTTGTTCTCTCGTGAAAAACTGGATTGCGAACAAGTTTGAGAACACCTTCATTGTCTACATACATGGTAGTCGGTTTGTCCTATGGTATTCCAAGTCCTTCCAGTATGCGACGTAGCCAAATCACTTCACAGACAGCTTCTCCTGCAGAACGATACTCGGCTTCTATGGAAGAGCGAGAAACAAAGTGTTGTTTCTTACTTCCCCATGATATTGGTCCAGATCCCATAAAGAATACAAATCCAGAAGTGGATTTTCTATCATCAATGTTACCTGCATGATCTGAATCCGAATATCCAGTCAAGAAGAAGTTTTCATTCTTCTTGTATTCTAGACCAAGATCCACTGATCCTTTGAGATATCTCAAAATGTGCTTTGCTGCTTTCCAATGACAAATTTTGGGTTCTTGCATGAACCTGGATAGATAGCTCACTGCAAAGCCGATATATCGGTCTAGTGTAGGTCAGTAAATGAGACTCCCAATCAGTGGCCGACAGAGAGTGGCACTTACCTCAGAGATGGATCTCGAACGAGATAACCGTAATCTGTTTCTCCATAGGTGTAGCAATTGGTGTGCAATCCATCATCCTAAACTTCTCGAGCGTTGTCTTGGTATATTTCATCTGAGAAACAAAGATGTGATTCTCTTTCTGCCATACTTCTAGTCCAAGACAGTAGTGCATAAGCCCGAGATCTGTCATGTCGAATGATCGCTTAAGATCTTTCTTCGTTTCATCAATCATCTTCACTGAACTGCCAGTGATGACTAGATCATCGACATAAACTACAACAATCACCATCTCCCCCCCTTGCTTTTTGAGGTAGAGATTGGGATCATATGGATTTCTGACGAATCCATGTTGTATGAGATGCTCATCAATCTTGATGTACCATGCCCGAGGTGCCTGTTTGAGGCCATACAGAGATTTCCGAGTCTCCGCATACCTTTTTTCTTGACCTGTGTACAACATATCCCTCAAAGTTGAGTCATGTAGACTTCTTCTTGTAAATCTCCATTCAGAAGGCACTTTTTCCATCCATTTGGTGAACTTTCCATCCAAATGAAGACTAGAGCAAAGATCATCCGATCGCTTTGATCTTAGCTGTGGGAGCAAATGTCTCCTCATAGTCAATGCCTTCTTTTCATGTGCGTACCCCTTTGCTACAAGTCTTGCTTTTTACTTGTCCACTGTCCCATCTGCTTTGTACTTAGTTTTGAATATCCATCTGCATCCAATGGGTTTCTTCCCTGGTGGAAGATCAACAAGCTGCCAAGTGTTATTCTTCATCACTGATTGATATTCAGAATCCATGGCATCTTTCCAAGCTTTTGACTGTAGGGCTTCCTGGACTGTAGAGGGCTCGTCTGATTCAATAACTCTACTCATCAAAGCAAAGTTAACTTCTTCTCTTGCTTTACTGCGAGTCCGTGGTCCAGGGGTGGATGTATCCGGTGGAGCATCCAATCTTGCATCTCGTAATGTACTTGTACACCATTTAGGCATACGTTGACCTGTTCCCATGGGTTGTGGTTCTATCTGATCAACACCATCATCCCCATCATCACTTTCATCTTCTGAGGGAACATTAGCTTCAATTTTTACAACTGGTGAAAAATCTACATCTTGCGAGTCCGGAGGAGGAGTCTCTGCTTCCTTCTTCTCGAAAAACTCAACATCTCTGCTTGTGTAGACTTTTCTGGTCTTAGGATCCATCAGTCTGTACCCAAGAGTCTCTTCACTATATCCAATGAAGATGAGATTTTGTGACTTCATGTCCAATTTCTTTCTGTTCTGTTTGGGTATGTGCATGCTGGCTTTGCACCCGAATACTCTGAGGTGTGCAATGGATGGTTTCCTTTTTGACCATGCTTCTTGTGGTGTAATTCCATCAAGAGCAGTTGTGGGCGCTCTGTTTAACAAATACACTGCTATTTTTTTTGCTTCTGCCCAAAATGTCTTTGCAAGTTCGGAATCATCGATCATGCATTGCACCATTTCCATGATAGTACGATTTCTTCTCTCAACAACACCATTTTGTTGCGGTGTGTGTGGAGGAGGCATTTGTCGACGAATCCCGTGAGTTTGTAGGTAGTCTCTGAACTCATCACTGGTGAATTCCCCCCCTCGATCTGAGCGGAGAGTTCTGATGTGACGACCAGTTTCTTTCTCAACTGCAACTTTGAACTTTTTGAATGTTTCAAAGGCTTCACTTTTCTTGCGAAGACAAAAAATCCACATTTTTCGTGAATAGTCGTCAACACAGAGCATGAAGTACTGGAACCCTGAATGACTTGGCTGCATCGGACCGCACAGATCGGTATGAACCAGGTCAAGTTTACCATGAGCTCGAAAAGTACTCTTTTGGAATGAAACTCTGTGTTGTTTTCCTGCTAAGCAGTGAGGACACTTGTTTGTATCCTTTTGAAGAGATGGTAGCCCATGTACCATATTACACCGACGAAGTGTTTCGAGATATTTGAAACTTACATGACCAAATCTTCGATGCCACAACTGGGCTGAGGTGGAGTTTTTAGCCACAAGTGCTTGATCGTTTTTGTGAATGAAATCAAGTTGAAACATTCGTCCCACATTTGAGGCTTTTGCAATTATTTTCGAGCCTCTAGATTTATCTCGAATCAAACACGTTTTCTTGCCGGATTGACTATCAAAGTCAATTTTTAGGTTGTGATCTAGGAGTTGACTTATTGAAAGAAGATTCTTTGTCAACCCAGGGACATATAGAACATCGATAGTCTCTGATTGCATGAACCAAGGGTAGAGAAATGTTTCCAATCCTCGAATCGTATATGAAGAATCATCTCCCAACGAAACATGATTTTTCAATGGCGTGTCCCTCATTGAAATAAACCAGTCTCTGTGGCTGGTCATGTGTCGAGTGGCTCCCGAATCAACATACCAGACGTCACTAGATGACGTGGATGGTTCACTTGATCGAGCAGTGAACAAGAAGTCTTCATTGTCTGACTGTTCTTGTTGCTCAACAATATTACCTTGCTGGTGGGGTCTTCTTTTCCAGTTCCCCTTTTTCTGCCCGTGATAGTTGTTTGAATGTCCCTTGTAAGATTGTTGTTGTTGTGGTCCAGAATTTCTTGATGAACCTTTCTTATAAGTGTTAAACCAACATTCTTGCAAGTCATGTCCTCTTTTGCAAATTGGACATCGCTTCTTCTGTTGATTGTCCCCATGATACTGATTCTGATGTGGGGACTTCTGATAGGATTTAGGTTTTCCTTTACCTTTTCCTTTCCATTTTTGATGTGAAGACAATGCCTGCTCCTCTTCATCATCCTTGTTGTGCATTGCTTCCTCTTGTTGCAAAGAGGTTTACTAGCTTGTCAAAACTAATTGTCGATCTCGACAAGTTTAGAGTTGTGACAA
Source organism: Taxus wallichiana var. yunnanensis (assembly GCA_018340775.1). Classification (NCBI taxonomy): domain Eukaryota; kingdom Viridiplantae; phylum Streptophyta; class Pinopsida; order Cupressales; family Taxaceae; genus Taxus; species Taxus wallichiana. The sequence goes on from CM031237.1 coordinate 366,117,075, forward strand.
AAATGCGGTAAGAAGAAGGGAGAGCTCTCAGAACAATGGGAACGAGAGATTCATCTTTGACCTCTTCTCCTAGGGCTAGAAGTGAAGCCCTCAACTCTGTAACTCTTCTTAGGAAGGCTTTAATTTTCTCATTTGTTTGAACTTCAATGTATGTAACTGACTCTGCAAATTGAGTATGACATTCTTGTTCTTGGCCTCATATATTGTGCTCAGCTTATCCCATGCTTCTTTTGCTGATGTGGCATCTCGAATGTGGGCTTGCACATCGTCAGACACTCCAAACAAGATGATGAGTTTTTCTTTCTGATCTGCTCTATCAAATTGTCGTTGTTGTGTTGCATCAGTTGGTGATCTGGTTAGAGTACCAGTCACAACAGGCCAGATTTCTTCAAACTCAAGCTGTGTCTTGATTTTTGTCTTCCATGCAGCATAGTTGCTTCCTCTGAGCAATTTTGAATCCGGAAGAAAAAATTTGGGGGCATTGGTGCCCATTTTGCAGAGATCACTGACAGGGTTTGGCTCTTATCACTCCAGGTATTAGGTCTCCCAATCTATATACCATCAGTCCGATATACCGAACCTTTCTATATACGCGCCCTTCCGATATACCCGTCGGTACATGGAAGAAGCTCGCCTTTCTATATACCCGTGATGTACGTGAAAGAGGCATTAACGTACGTGAAAGAATTCAATACGTGGTACCAAGACAATACTGATGGGGTCTGTGCGATTATTGACACCGCTCAAAGAAATATCCTCATACGCGCGCATAACTTCGCTATATACTCGGATAATTTCTCAGTCCGGATTTATGTCTTGCAATCGTTCACAGACGGATGGGATGGTTCATAGTGTGTGCACTGTGACCTTATTACTCCTCGTCGATTTATAGGGACGATGCCCAGACGATGACGTTGTTGCAGCTATATTAGGCGTTAAGTGTAGTAGTAGTCGCGACGGCTTTACCCGTAAGCGCTTCCCAGAGGCACCGTATATACCGAACGCTACGAATGAGATCTAGGATCTCGTGAGTGTTACAAAACCAATTTTTTATTATTTTTGATTACAATTCTGCCACTTTTTGAGCAGTTACAAAGTTTGCAGTTGACTATGACAACCTGCAAATTAGTACAATATGCAGCAGTATACAATTTACATTCAAAAAACTAGACAATTTGAATGGCAGGCAAAAATTTCTATTTCGCGGGTCCTGGTGGCCTCCTGAGCCCAATACGACCCAAAATGCTAAAAATTGCAAGAAAATAGCTGAAAATGCAATTTTTAGATGGGTCTCCTTTTGCAAAAAATGTCCAAAATGAAAAACCAGGCCGAATGGGAGAAATTTTTTTTTACCCTAAATTAGGGATTTCTCCGCTAAATTTAGTTAGTTATAACTAAATTCAAAAAATCTGCTAAATTTAGCAGTTCCGCCAAAAAATTCGCCAAATTTGGTAGTGGGTGAGGGAGGGGGATTTGACCCCTTGACCTCTCTTTATGGGAAGTGTCTTACAAAAGTTATGCTAGCCACTTGGGCGGCTAAGCTAAACAAGTATATATAAAGAGAAATTTATAATTAAACACTTCCAAACTGTAAAACCATACCTCTTCATAAAACCACGGTTTTGGAAATCCGGTTTTGAGTGAATTTTCCAGCAAAGAGAAAAGCGACCAGCGGTTTTTGAAGGTGGTTTTGCGTGAAAGAAGGTGGTTTTGACTGTGTATAACACTTCTATCAATTTTCTCCCCTCCTTTGAGCTTGCAATCTCTTCCTTGGTGGATTCTATCCTCCTCGTGCTTGAATTGCAAAGACTATACACGGTTTTACATAGATTTAATGGTGGTTTTGAAGAATTTGATTGTGGTATTGCAAGGGATGGGGCTGGGAAGTTGCAGGAGGCAACTCTGGCTCTCCTCTGCTTGCAAAAGCTTCTCCAATGCTCCTCAACCTCTTCTGCAATCCTCAAATCTCCTTCAACCTGCTCTGAAACCAAATGTAGATTGAGAAACAGGGACGGAAGCCTGTATAATTTATTAATCTCAATCAACCAAAAATTACAGAGAATGGGCTGCAATATTTATAGATATTGCACAGCCAAATACACACAAGAGAATAAGTTGCACAGGTGCAACCAAATGCCAAAATGAATAAGCTTCCAATAACATCCGGGAAGCAGGAATTAGAAAAAACAAATATATTGTTTAAAACAATATAACAGTATGTAAAAAAACAAATATGGTTGATTAACCATATAACAAAATAACTATTATTATTTAATTAATAAAATTAATTAAATAAATGAACTATGCATAATTAATATTTAGGATAATAATATTTTATCCTAACAAAATATCACAAGACTCTAAAATTGTAGCATTGTACCACAAACCTTACTTATGATATTGATCATGTATGCGCTATATGGGATCACCGATACATCAATATATGTGCAACATCGAGGCTTGCACATAATTCAAACAAATATGCACTCTCACGAGATGACTTTCATGGATGGATAAAACAACCACCTAGCTATGAATAGGCTCCCAATCATTTGTTCAACCTCCACATATGACTATGGTTTTACATGGGCTCTAACCAAAAACTCATAAATGTATATGGTTTTATAGGACAACCAACAACATAAACATATTTATGGTATTATAGGACAACTAAAAACCTACACATACAAGTATCATGATGCTACACTATTCTTCTCAAAATCTCCAAGTGTTTTACAATAGGGAAAAATATAGAAAATAGAAAAGGAAATGATGAGGACTTAATCCTTATTGACTTCATATGTAGCCACCATTCTTGATGACTCTCACTTAGCTAGTCTCAAATAATATAAGTACTATCTACTATATCACTAGTTATCAATATCAAATTTAGTCATTTTGGTGCAACTCTTTTCACTAATATAATTTTGTGGCCCCATTGCTAGTGACTAACTGGAGAATATAAAATGTCTTATAAATTCCTATGCGTTCATCCTCTAGTGTGTTGATATCTAATCATCTAAATGAGTCTCGAAGCTCAACTATTTGAACATTAGTGTAATAGTATTAATGTTCCCCCTCACATTTCAGAAACATAATTAGGATGCTATATTTAATTTATAATGCATGTCTTAACACTGATAACCATGTGTAAAAATAACCTACAAAAATAGTATAAAACCGTAAATATTACCACTTACAAGTATTTCCAATTTCAGAAAATAATTTCCCCCTCATTATATAATTTTGACACAAACACTTTATAATTTATATCCCTTTAAACAGTTTGACCTCTGTTAAACAAAAAAATGTTTAAACATTCCTACAAAGTTTTAACACCTCACCTCGGTCGTTAGCAAATGTCTTATCTTGAACTGCACTAGATAGAAATTTGGACTTCTGTATATCAAAAGTGCAATTTAAAAGTGAGTTAAGTGGCTTTTGACGTGAAAAAAATGGTAAACACAACTGTGATAAAGTTTTGAAGAACATCACATATTCTGTCTGTCAATGTGGATGCTGTTATGTGGACATGCTTGGGATGCTAACATGGGAGGGTGGAGCTCATTTCCAGGTCGAGTTTGTAAAAATTAATAGTGTCAAGTTGATTAAACGGGATCTCCACGTCATTTGGTGAAAATCTCCATATGAGTCTCCTCCTTAGAATAATATTGAGATTGCAAATTCTATAGACAATAACAATGGATATCTTAAAGATACCTTCCAAATCTATAAAAACATGTTGATCAACCACCATGTGGGTAGTCTTTAAGTTGTTGAGATGCCAAAAATATATTTGGATAGCTGAAGATAAACACGAGCAGTTGAAGTGGCTTTAAAGATGAGCTATATGATGTATCAATTTGGTTTTTTTGAATAATTTTTTTGTGAGTATAGAAATACGTAATAGAATAGATTAATTCGAAGAAGTGGCAAATGTAAAATATACAATCGGCATGCAAGTATTGATATGTAGCATATACTCTTAAAAATAATAATCTAAAAAATTGTTTCGCTTATTCACAATGGCAATAGATTAGAGCAGTGCCCCTTGGACCTCTCAATAAAACACTTCATTTTCCATTGCATTTATGTGTGAGAGACATTATATTTATAGGATCAAATCTTTATAACATAATATCTTACATTTATTCTCACCTCTAAACAATTATGAGAGTGATTACAATAACTCCCATAATGTTTATTATTAATACGTACTAACTCGAGACACATACTATTTCTAACTTTAAGTTGCTTTTTTTTTTTTTAGATTAGGTAAATAGGAGATTTTGAAAGGGCCTCAAACCCTTTACAACACATCAACCAGAGATTTATCAAGAAAGCCCAACAAGGAACAAAAGAACCAAAAAAGGTCACACACACCTAAAACACAATCAATGAAAGATAGAGAGCATAACCAAACCACAGATAGAGCATGACAAAACTACAAACAACAAGAGACAAGATCAAAGTAGCTTGATCCAATAACCTTGGACAGAAACAACTCACAGCTAAAACAACTAAAAAGCAACAAACATACCACCAAGTGTCATAAAAATCTCCCCAACCCGAAAGAGCACTTATTCCTCGGTAATCCTAACATTTGAACATAATAACTATTGTGTCGAAATTTTCTAGATTGGACTTTATTCCATCTTCTTCCACATTTTCCTCACTTACTTTCACTTGCTTGTTCCTCAATGCCATGCATAGATATAACAAACTCCCTATACCCTAAGCTTTCTCATAAGTCAAGAACCTTTAAACAAGGCTCCTAAGGGTCTTCTCTCTTCAAATTTTGAGATTTATGATACTCGGGCTTCTCTAAAGTCTTGAGAAATTCCTTATCCTTAGTCGTACTAAGCAAAATTTCAATGTTCTTTGAGGTAGAGCCAATGGACCTAGGAGTCCCTCAAAGCTCCAACCCCATTAAACCAATCTCAAGCTCGTGCGCGACTCCCAGATCTGACCCGAGACGGGGATAAAAGTCATCCTCTGTTGAGAAACTATGGAAAGAACCAGGCCTCCACTAGAGCCCTCGACACGGGAAGCGATTGGGGTGTAGCAGAGGGAGCTAATCTTTGTTCCTAGTTTGCACAACGTTAGTTTCTATGTTTATAGATGGTTCATTGGCACTAAAAAAGTATCAATAATAAATAATGTTTTTTAGTTGAACTTACACATAGAGTCCGCGTGGAAGAATAGCACAGAGAAAAAGTGCGAAGGTATAGGAAGGCGTCACGCGGAGGTGTAGAGTCGACTCTCAAGGACTTAGCTGATTTTGGGGATCAGGTCTATTCTTAGAGATTGGCGTGCAGAGCACACAAAGCAATGCCGAGACTTGCGCCACTCTTCGTGGAGATTTTTGAAGGACATGTCAACTCACTCTTGCATGGGCATAAGTTAAGAATAGATCCATCACTTTAGTTAACTATCAACAATCTATAGATAGCATACTTGCATGTATGGCTATAATTGTAAGAAGGTGTGTGGTTATTATTAGCATGTGACCTATTTCTGGTAGAGTTAAGTGGTGAAGGGCTAGTTCCCCACCCTATATATATATGTAATGAATTACTTAGAAAATATATAGACACATATAGAGATACGGATGGAAACATATGCTTTGAAGAATGGGAAAACATGAGTACATGCGACTGGATAGTTGTAATAGATCCATGCGCGCATGCCTGGTATTGTATGAAGCTTTTGTATTGTTGGTACGATGAATAGATAAAGGAAATTGGCCAAACAAATAGTGTTTGATGTGTTTTATCAATGCATGTTATTATTTTCATGATGATTTACCTTTAAGCTTATAGATCTGGTTAAATATAATGATGAATAGATGGATTAGTTCCTAAATATATGTTTACTACTTTATCATACCACCATTCTACTACTGCAACTCTTAAGAGGGACCCGGTACCTTTGTGCGCTTTGGGTGAGCACTCAGCCTAGGCTGAGTGATGTGCCAACGTGACTAGGTGTTAACTAACAATTCTAGGCTGCATCATTGGTTCCATTTTGCCGGGACCTCTTTTTCAGTTTTTTTTAATGGTTTCATGATGAAGACATACCGGCTAACTTTGGTGAGTGTTGAAGAATGGATTCATGATCTGGAGGAAGAATACGCATGGAGGTTTGACACTAGATCTAGATTTAGCGCACGTACTTGGGTAGAGTAGAATCTATATGATAGTTTATATGAAAGCTTCTTTGCTATCTTTCCAAGTAGAATTATGAATGGTTGACTGCATATGCATCTAAGCGGAATTGGAGGTATCACACACTTGTTTGGACACAGGAGGAATTTCAAACACTATATGATGCTGACTTAAGCTGGACTCAACTCGGTGGTAGATACCTAGTTTTGCGGTGTCCTAAACAACTATATTTTGGAGTATTCAATTTCAACTTATTCATGCCCAGAAGTAGTGGAGTTCCAGTTTCTATGGTATCCTAGAGGGACGATATTTGCAAGGTATTCTCACTGGCAATCAAAATACTAATGGTAACGTTGAACTTGGAAGCTAAACCCATGGAAAGCTAAAAGAATCTCCACGCGTGGGGGCAGGAACAGGATTGGTGAAAGATGGCAGACCTAGTGGCAAAGCATGGAAAAGGGAAGAAGAGGTGGCTGAAGTATGATGAGGCGCGCGAGAGGGAATTATGCAAGAGACAAGAAATTGCAGAACGGATGGTGTTGTGGAGAGAGATGGCTCGTGAAGGATTTGAGGCTCATGGGGAGGAAGAAGAGCAAGAGCATCAGGAACTCCCCCATCTAGGAAAGCATGACAGAGAACCCTCTTCGGCCTCACATGGAAAGCGCACCAGTAGATATGACCGGGGCATGGTGCGCATCTAAGCCAACCTGTTGACCTAGCCCTTGCACTTGGTTTTCCAGTATCTAGTATAGTAGGTAAAAATAGTTTTAATTTAGGAAGTGAAAGCACAAAAATAGGTCAAGACAACAAGTACATCAATGGCAGCATAGACAACTTCGTTATTCTTTGGGGGTACATTTTTAGGCTCATCATCTGCACAGAATATGAGCGCACCGAGTGTGGGATTCACCTCTGGAACTGGGACTACTTCCCAGACTGTAGGGGTCCAGTATAGTACCACTGTTGGGGCACAGGGAGTGCATCCATGGGCCCTATTCCAAATTCTGGAGGAGGATCGGTGGTATGGGTAGTTCTAGTTCGGTGGTTTGGGTGGTATTGGAGGAAGAGGAAACCAAGGAGGTTCTGGGTCGGGTGGTCAAGGCCCGCAACAACCCCAGAACATTTATATGGAGATGTCCCTTCATCTCCCAGAATACAGAGGTATCGAGGATGTTACTTGAACATGTTCATATGTGTGAAATATTGTGGGCACAAAAAGGTATTATGGCCTCTGAGCGCAAGGCAAGTCAATTTGCTACTACATTACAGGCGCGCGCGCACAACTGGTATAGGAAGTTTGATCCCAATCAAACTTGTATTGACTATGCAAGCATTGAAAGAAGCTTTCTTAAAGGAGTTCCACATCCCAGAGTTTGAGTAGAAGAGTATAAGCACACTCAAGGATATAAAGCAAGGCACTACTGAAAGTGTATGTGAGTATGATGCACATTTTAAAACACTTCTATCCAAACTCTCTTATGACATTCATGCAAGTCAGCATGCACAATGGTTTTTGGGGATTGATTACCCCATTTCAAAGAGCACTATCACATAAGACTTATACCGATCCACGCAAAGCATTGGAAGCCACTTTACGCGCTGAAGTAGTTGGGAGTATTGACACTGGAGTTAGTCCATTTTTGGAAGCTCAAGATAATAGCTATGGCAAAATAGTTAGAGAAATTATCGGCAAACTCAGCTCATGAAATGCGCTCAGGATGGTGTATAGATTGTGAAGTGGAAGGGCACACTAAGGATAGTTTCCTCGCAGAACTGTATGTTCATTGTTATTAGACTGTGAGATTTTCCATTTGAACCATGATGCTAGTCACTGCCCCCTACTACAACGCGATCAGAAGAATGTATCCTCCTTTTGTAAAATTTGTAGGTCCATGACCCATGATACTGAGGATTGTAGATTGATTGGCCTAGATCCATGATGCCATTGATATTGGGGTCGACAGGTGAGTGTGGCTGATAATTCTAAAGGGAAGAATGAGCATCAGGATAGGGATTATAATAAAATGTGCTATGACAGGAATGATGAAAGGTTTGAAGGGGTTCGTGAAAGGGGATGAGGATATCGAGGTGGATATGGAGGATGAGGCCGAGGTGGAGGAAGGAGTGAATTCCCTCGAGGAACTTGCTATACATGTGGTTCACCTGACCATTATAGGCGCGAATGCCCGTAGAATATTTCCTGTTCATTTTGTGGAAAGGGGCATAGTTATGAAGAGTGTCCGGACTTGTATGAGCATCTCAGTAAGCAGCACAAGCAAGAAAACAAGGGCGTGGGGATGGTTAGAATCAGTGCATGATAGAGAATCAAGTGGATGCCAAAGTTAACACCAGAACCTGAGGTGGTAACAGTCAAGATAACCACACGAGCTGAGGTGGCATGCACAAGAGAGGTGTTGCAACAGAAACCGACAATCACTAGGGAGGAGGTTTTGCATGCTAGATATCCAGATCCAACTCATCAGAAAGAAGTCTATCAGGAAACAATGGAGGTCCTTAGGAGCCTTCAAGGTGAGATACAAGGTTTAAAAGAGTAGTCTCGGAAATTGGAGCACAAGGATACAGAACAAGTCCCATCGGATATTGATGACATCAGAGAGGTATGTAGAATGTTGCGCTAGGAGAATATTATTCCTTTATTAGGAAATTGGTTGAAAGGGAATACTCCATGCATGGGAACTGAGACTAAACTAAGAGACAAATACTTCATGTGAATCTTCCCCGATAGCATTGACTATGACAAGGAGATCACTTTGAATGTTGTTGTGGATGGATGGCTATTGAGCAATATCTTGATTGACACAGGTGTGGAAGTAAATGTACTTACATTAGATGTGGGAACAAATGGGGAGACCCCCATTGCAGCCATCATCTAATGTATTGTTCATGGAAAATAGAACAAAAGCTACTCCCATAGGAGTTTTGAAGGATGCATCTATCACTATACAAGGGGCCAAGTTCACAGGAGACTTTGAAGTGCTAGCTTGTGGAAGCAGATAGTTTCCCAGCTTTGCTTGGGTGCCCTTGGTGTTATGCGAACAATGCTGATTTGAGGTTTAACAAAGGGTATATCAGCTTCGAGAACAAGGAGGAAAGGGTCATAATACCATTGACAGATGGGAAATCCATGCCATATGTGGAACCTTTAAGTGAAGAGGATTTGAACAGAATCTATATACGCTATTCGGACCCCAGAGGTCAATGATCCATCTAAGGAAGGAATCCTTCATTGGGAAGATTCTCAGTCAATCAAAGCTGATACTACTAGTATTGCTTGTGATAATTGGGCTCATGGCACTTATGAACTGGTGGGGCGTGAAGTTAAGCACGTGTGGTTACTTGCAAAATGGGTTTTTGCTCTGTTTGATGTATAGGTCACGCAATACCTCGCTATACTGGATCTGAAGATTTGGCTGGATTTTTATAGGTCATGGAAACAAATTGGGTTGACCAGCTTAAATGATGAGATATGTTGTCATATACTTTGGGTGGGATGGCCACGCGCTGGTGGGTAGTCCATGGGATAATCTCTTAGAATGGGGAATGATTGGGACCGCCTTATCAACCAAGTTTTCAAGAAGTAATGCACCTACAAAAATAAGCCCTTATCATGGTGATCAACCTGCTCAACATCATATCCAAGCAAAGTGTGAGAGACTCTGGACAAGTAGGACAGAAGCATTACCCCTCACTTTGGGTGCATCGGTTTTATTCTACTCTACAAGGGTTGCGTGCTTGGTATGTCTATGTTGAATTACATCGCGACACTGGCAATTGGAAAACTTTGACTACAGGGATGATCCAAACTTTTGACTTCTTTTCATCTACGCCACCAGTGAACACAACTTTAAGCTTTATCAAGTGCTTAACTATGGGAGACAGTGGGAAAGTGGAAGAACTTGTTCAGGAATTATTTGGTGAGACAGAGACAGGGGTGCGCTTTATGGATGAAGAAGATGATATCATATTACTTGAGCGCGCTTCTCTGGAAAAAGATAAGGGGAAGATGGTTTACATAATTGATGAGGAGGAAGTTGAGCACTTGGACGTGGATCATTCACATGGAACACGTGAAGTGTTATCCAGTGTGGATGTAGATGCGCACGCATATCACGAACCTATGAAGACAACAAAGGTCAATATAGGCACAAAAGTTGAACCTAAGGAGGTGATAATTGGGGATTACTGGTCAGAATCAGAGGTAGCAAAGATCATAGAGTTACTTTGAGACTATGAGGACTTATTCCCAAGAGGATACCATGAACTTAAAGGCGTGCATATATCACTCGGAGAAATGAAGATTAAGCTCAAGGAAGGTGTGTGCCCTGTTAGGAAGTGACCATATCGGATGAATCCCAATTTGTGTGAGAAAGTAAAGGAGGAGATTGACAAGATGTTGAAATTCGGGATCATTCGACCATTGGATGAATCAGAATGGGTCAGTCCTATGGTGATAAGCATAAAAAAGGATGGTAGGATTGAATTTGTGTTGATTATAGGGAGTTGAATGCAGCATGTGTTACAGATCCCTTTCCTACGCCATTCATGGAGGAAATATTAGGAGTGGCTGGGCATGAAATATATTCATTTATAGATGGGTTTTCAGGGTATCATCAGGTTAGGATTGCCCGGAAGATCAAGAGAAGACCACCTTCACTACTGAATGGGGAAGCTTTGCTTATACTGTGATGCCCTTTGGATTGAAGAATGCACCTAGCTGTATTTTCAAGGATAGTGGTACAAGCCTTCAAGGATTTTATTCATAACTTCTTACAGGTCTATCTTGATGATTGGACCATTTATGGGCTGATTAAGGATCATTGTGACAATGTGCTTAATGTTTGAAAGATGTCGATAGTTGAGTATCTCATTAAACATCAAGAAGTGCATCTTTGCTACTCCCTTTGGCACACTTTTAGGACATATTATCTACAAGGAAGGGTTGTTGGTTGATCCAGCTAAAGTTGTAGTCATCATTGGCTTGAAAGCCGGCCAGTCAGCGTGAGGTGTGTGGATTTTTGGGTCATATAGGGTATTACAGAAGTTTATAAAAGGGTATGCAAAATTTTTCACACCCTTGGAAGAATTGCTCCAAGGAAAAGGTACATTCTACTGGGGGAGTCACAAAGCAGCGTGTGTTTGAGATATTGAAGGAGAAACTTACTACCATGCCTATCTTGCATTTTCCTTCATGGGATAAACCTTTTCATGTTCATGTGGATGCCTCTGGCACAACCATTGGTTGTCTTAGCTCAACCAGGAGAAGGTATCATTGATCATCCCATTTGCTTTGCTAGTAGGAAGTTGACCCCTGCAGAACAGAATTATACCACTACAGAGCGCGAGGCCTTGTCCATGATCTATGCCTTGCACAAATTTCATCAGTATTTGTTGGCTACACCATTTGTGTTTTATACAGATCACATGGCATTAAAATATTTGGTGAACAAGCCCATTTTATAGGGGCGCATATGCCGATGGGTACTCTTATTTCAAGAGTTTGACTTTACGGTTGTGGTAAAACCAGCAAAAGCAATTCTGGACCGGATCACCTGTCTAGAATTCAATCAAGGGAAGAGGCACAAACAATAGAAGAGACCATGCCTGATGCACAATCTGTATAGGTTACAATGCACGCCATCGGAATTAGAGGACATTGTTATCTTTCTAAAGACTGGTATGGTGCCAGAAGACATGAAAGCTTTAGAGAAGAAGCAACTTGCTATTCACGCGGCACCATTCATGTTAATTAGTGGTGATTTGTACAAGCTAGGTAGAGATGAGGTGTTACGCCATTGTGTCTTGGAGCATGAACGAAAGGACATAATGGAAGAAGCACATGGTGGTATTGTGGTGGCCATTATGTAGGTGATGCAACAACGTGCAAGATCCTACTTGTTGGGTTGTGGTGGGAAACATTGTACAAGGATTGTAAAGAGTATTGTAAGACATGTGACCATTGTCAACATCTCGGTCGACCAGGACAAAGGGATGAGATGCCCCTACGACCAATAACAAGTGCAGAACCCTTTGAGAAATGGGAAATTGACTTTTTCGGGCCTATTTCACCAGCCGCGCAGTAGATTGGATCACGCTATATCATCACTTGTACAGATTATCTTACCCGATGGGTAGAAGCAACACCTACAAAGGACTATACAGTGGCTACAACAACATGGTTCTTATGGGAGAATGTTCTTACAAGGTATGGCTGTCCTTTAAGTTTAACAAGTGATAGGGGCACACATTTTTTAAATGAGACAATAAGAATTCTTTTAGATGAGTTTATGGTTGCCCACCATAAAACTACACCCTATCACCCTCAGGAAAATGGGACTGCTGAGGCTTTTAACAAGATTTTGAGCCACACATTGACCAAGATTTGTGATGTTGGAAGGAAAGATTGGGATGATAAAGTATCTGTTGTTCTTTGGGCTTATAGAACAACATACAAAAGATTGAACAAAGCCACACCTTTTCAATTAGTGTTTGGTGTGGAAGTTGTTCTTCCTCTAGAATTTATGTTACCTTCTTGCGCATTACGTGTGCTGGAGGTCTAGCTGATGAGCAAGCCTTGGAAGAATGGATTGAGAAGATGGTTCAACTAGATGAGTGCCGAGCCATCACACGCTGGAGTCAGAAACAGGAGAAAGCATGCCAAAAGGCATGGCATGATCGACACATCAGGGATAAGAAACTTGCGGTGGGACAAATGGTACTTTTATATGACTCCAAGTTTTTGTGCCATCCAGGAAAGCTCAAGGTGCATTGGTTGGGGCCATATGTTATCACTCATATACTTGAGTCAGGTGCTTTGCTAGTTGGAAACAATTGATGGCACAAGGTTGCCCTAGTTACTTTAATGGGAGTAGGTTGAAGCCCTACTATAAATAAGTCTTCTTGGTGTTTGTAATAAGGTAGTATTTCCAGATACATTAGGTTTCCCTTTATGCATTTCCTTAATGTATTTCTTTCATCATCGCTATGCTTTGTCAATTTTAGCTCTTGTTTGTGTAATAAGTGCTTGCATGCGCATGAAACTAACTACAATATGAAGCATGTTGATGCGCAGAGGACTGCACATCCTTTTCATGTGGGGTGGATTGTTGGTGACTCTCAGGTATATGTGAAGATGTCATGTTGTGGGTGTTGAGAAAGAAGGTTGCTAAGGGTAATCAAAAGATTGCTTCTCAAGATAAGAAAGGATGAATATGGATAAGGGAAAGTATAACGCGAGGTAAGTGGTGGCCATGGTAATTACTAGGAGATGGTGCAGTGATGAGGTACTTGGGTGCTAGAGCACGTGATGAAGAGAAGTCTTGTGACAAAGGGTAAAAAGGCGCGCTAGAAGGTTATAGCTTTGGCGAAAATATACCACGTGGAAATGATAAAAATGGGTCATAAATGAGGAGAATTTGGTAGGTGGAGGAGCAATTAATGCAGCAAAAAAAGTAGAAATCTATATAAGGATGGGATGTGATTTCATTTTTACCCTTGCGACTATGAGAATTGACAAAGAGCCTACACACGAAGAGCATAAAGCTAACTGATTCAAGGTACGAAGCAAGCAAGTGAACCAGGCGGAGAAGAGATTTGTTTATTAGAAGGGCTTGGATCCCCTAGGAAAAGGGTTTGATGAAGTAGAGTAATAAAATAGAGCTAGGGTGTGCAAGTTCATGATTAAAAATTAGGGCACAAAAGAATCGGGTTAGGGTTTGAAGCAAATTACTCAAAACACACAACAATTGATCTACAAAACAAAACCCTGAAAGAAGAATGGCACCAAAGAAGAAAGCAACACCGATAAAAGAAAAGAAGAAGGTGGTGGTGGAAGAAGAGGAGGAGATGGCCCCGAGAGAGAAATTTCTCTAAAATGTAGTACCCTGAGGAAGTTATTATGGGGCAGGAGTGGAATACCCACATAAGACAGAGTAAGATAAGTGAATACAATCACCAAACCAGTGAAAACTAGAAGAAATTAGATGACCTGCTCACTTCTCGAATGAACAGGTGCACTGAGGATGGCATGCCGATATATGATGATGCCGGGAAAAGCTACTCAAAGGAAATGGTGTCTACCAACTTTATGAGCTTCCATACTTTGGAAAGTATGCACCCTTGTATAGATGGCTGATGAGCCGAGTCCATGAGGACTTCTTCTACTTTGCAGGATGGAGGGTAAGACTGACACCCATCCTTATTGCCACAGTTACTGGATTATGGGAAATGGGTGAAGACATTAAGACCGACTTAGCTGACAAAAGTGCCATTTTGGAGACACAGAAGGTGCATTGGGCTATCAGAAAGGACCGCGTGGGATGGACATTGACAAATTGAAAAATTGTCCAAGAAGATACAAACAACACATCTAACCACAAAATTGAATGACCAAGAACGTTGGTCACAAGTTAATTCTATGTGGTTGCATGTGGCCAAGCGCATGTCAGAAGGAACCACTTATAACATCACCGGTTTCATTACAGAGTGGATAGTAGAGGAAGCGCGTGAAGGGAGTAAGATAAGTTTTGGTTATGTCCTACTAAGTTTAGTCTTCATGGAGATTGGGGTACCAGATGGCCCAAAAGAGAACATATGGGAATACCCCATGAATCATAAGTCTCCAACTGAGTGATTCAGCAAGTATCTTTGCAAAGGGTCGATGACGGAGGAGGTGAAGGAGCACGCTGAGATGTGGTATGATAGGCTCACGTGGCATTTGGAGAAGAATGGCGCATACCCAAGGATTTTCCTCGGTCCTTGGAAAATAGGTACAATTTGTGGTCTACCAACACTTTTGCATTATGTGCTTTCCAATGGTAGATGGGTCATGGAGCCCCTGGTGCAAACTGCCATATGCATTTCCCACACAAGTACTTCCAAGCTGTAGTTCATCGGTTCACCAACACACGGAGGTTGGTGTTTAATGTAGATAAGGTGGACTGTGAGTATCACACCCTGAGGAAGACTTATGGATATCTAGGGAGGAATGCATACAATGAGAATAACATCTCAGAAATCTTAAGCATTAAGCCAGAGACAAAGTGGCCATCATGGATATCGGGGCCGCGCTAATATACCTCCAACTGAAGCCTAAAATGGAGAATAACAAGTACGTGGAGAATGAATTCATGCTTCTCCAGGGCCACCGAAGGGAATACATACTATGGAAAACATTCTGGCACCTAGGCCCTCTACACCCACGCAAGATGATGAGGAAGAGGATGAAGAACATGAAGATAGTGGTGGCCTGGTTTGAAGGAGGAAGCAACCATCTGGCCAGGAGGGGGAGCGTGACAACTCCCTAGGGAGAAGGAGTTACGGGGGGAGAGGGTGCACAAATATTTAAAAAGGTGTTTAAGTGCACAAGGGCGTAAGGAGGAACCCCAGTGAAGGAGCCAGAGGAGAAGAAACGAAGAAAACTCAGGCTGAGCGAGGAAATAGAAGAATCTGAGGAGAAGGTGCCTTCATCTCCAACTGAAGAAGAGCCTCAACATGAGGAGGAGAAGATGGAAGGAGAAGAAGGGGGTCAATCAGAGGCTACACAGACAAGGGTGGGGATACATCTGGTATTCCCAACCTTGATGCAAGCCATTCCAAGAGGACCCCGATCCCATCGAACAGGGGAGGATGCCAAGGCACATACCATGGGGTATGCAGAAGACCCAAAGCTGATCATTCATGCTTGGTTCCAGAGCACCATCGAGTAGAAGGATTTATTGGATGGGTGCTCATGGATGAGGACAAGGTGACTCTGTGCACAAGGAAGCAACTTTCATGGTCTATGCACACGCACATGGATGAGCCCGACTTTGATGTCGGTGAAGAATCATGCGCGTCAAGGTGGTTGAAGAAGGCACCTGAAACATGCCACATGACAATCAAACCAACAATGATGTCAGATGAGTAGGTGAGCAATGCTCTAGTAAAAGTATCCTCCGAAGTAGCAAGAAGAAACATAGATAAATCTGCTACCATCAAGGCACTGACAGAGAAATTAAAAGCCAAGGATGTGGAGATAGTGCCTAGTATAGGAAAAGGACTTAATCAAAAGAAAATATGACACTTTTGTTAGTATGGCAGAGGAAATTGGAGATGATGTTCTAAAGGTACGCCCACATCTGGAATCCTGGGTACCAAAAGAATTTCCTTCTGCAATGCATTATGTAAAGACAATAATAATAGTAGTGTTGGAAGATGAAAAAGCGTGCGTATCCTCACAGCCCAAGGACTCGGGAAAAGATAGAAAAGGGCACAGGCTGCGTAGAGCTAGGAAGATTGCTACTTATGAAGGCCTACTGCAAGCCACCCACGATGAACTGAAGAAGGCCGATCATGCGCTAACAATATGCACAGCCCCAGATGCGCTGATCATGGTGAAAACATTGGAGGAGGAGAATGAGGTCCACAAGGTGATGAAGGATGCTTCCCTAGGCCACGTTGAATGCTTAGTCCTGGTAAAGAAAAAGTGTGAGGCACTAGCTGCATGGCATAGGCACCACATAAGGAGAGGTTGGAGGAGCTAGGAAAGCTCATTGCTTAGAAGATGGATGTACTGGAAGGGGTGCAAACCTCTATGTCAAGCGTAATGCTTGTGATACAAAATGAGCAAGGGAAACTCTCCATGGAAGAGCTGCAGTCCATCATTAGCAGACGTGCCTGAAACAACAGGAGCAACGCTAATGGCGTGGGAGAACCTGGAAGTAGATATCAAAGAAGAATATCCAGAGTTGCTGCTTCAGGATGAGACGGAGGGGCCTGAGGCTTAAACAGTTTTGTTAGCTATGTATATCTTCTTCAAAATTCTTATTCAAATTCTTATTCAAAATTCTTTATTCAACTATTCTTTATTTATCCATTCTTTGTATAAGTTTTGGGCATCGCCATTGTCGGGGTGACAATGAGATTAGTGTGGGGTAATGTTGATAAGAGAAAACACTTAGTTGAACTTGCACACAGAGTCCGCGTGGAAGAATAAGCACAGAAAAAGTGAAGGTATAGGAAGGCGTCACACGCGGAGGTGTAGAGTCAGACTCTCAAGGACTTAGCCGATTTTGGGGATCAGGTCTATTCTTAGAGATTGGCGTGTGGAGCACACAAAGCAATGCCGAGACTTGCGCGCCACTCTTCGTGGAGATTTTTGAAGGACATGTCAACTCACTCTTGCATGGGCATAAGTTAAGAATAGATCCATCACTTTAGTTAACTATCAACAATCTATAGATAGCATACTTGCATGTATGGCTATAATTGTAAGAAGGTGTGTGGCTGTTATTAGCATGTGACCTATTTTTGGTAGAGTTAAGTGGTGAAGGGCTAGTTCCCCACTATATATATATATATATATATATGTAATGAATTACTTAGTAATGAATTACTTAGAAAATATATAGACACATATAGAGATACGGATGGAAACATATGCTTTGAAGAATGGGAAAACATGAGTACATGCGACTGGATAGTTGTAATAGATCCATGTGTGCATGCCTGGTATTGTATGAAGTTTTTGTATTGTTGGTATGATGAATAGATAAAGGAAATTGGCCGAACAAACAAGTGTTTGATGTGTTTTATCAATGCATGTTATTATTTTCATGATGATTTACCTTTAAGCGCTTATAGATCTAGTTAAATATAATGATGAATAGATGGATTAGTTCCTAAAATATATGTTTACTACTTTATCATACCACCATTCTACTACTGCAACTCTTAAGAGGGACGTATTTTCAATTTTAAATAAAATAGTTCACTACCAGATTATTTTGGTGGTCAAAGATTATTTTTCTATAGGGTAGGCCTCCCATCAAATCTCTTTTCTCCCACGCCGCCCGATCCCTCAATGACTAAATACACACATGTATGTCCAACACTTGCAAGGCTTCGCATCTACTAAGATGATATAATTGAATTTGAGGATGTACCATTGCATGGCTTGAAATTCATTCTTTATATTACTTTGGCCTCTGCTTAGGGCCTATAATGTAGCCATATTCATTTTATTCCATTGAATTTGCTCCTCTTGGAAGGATTGTTGGACTATGGTTATTCAAGGTGTACTATATTCCCAATTGATGTTTAATAAACAAGTGTTAAATTCAAGAGCTTGCCTTTTCATTCATAAATTTTGTTGCAATTTCATTGTTAAGAATTGAACAAGGAAATGCGGGAAAAACAACCACTACCCCATTTAAAATTCTATTTTAATCGATGGGTTTACATTGATTGCGTTTTGAAATTATGAAATACGGGGTGATAAATAGAATAATTAAAAAAATCTCATTAGAGGTAGACCTCACATAGCGAGATACTTCCATCTAAATTAAATTTTAATAATTTGTTTTCTTTAGAAGGGCATTAGCCACTCTTTTTTCATTTATAGAATTTGGTCACTCTATGCATTTGCAAAAATAGACATGTTGCATCTTAGTTTGGAGCATATCCTTTTTACAATCATGGTTTCTCGGTTGCAACAATTGGATTGAATCAAAACTTTTATTGAAACTTTCCTTGAACCGGGAAAAAATCAACTATGCTTTGCCTGACCGAGAATACTATATAAGCCAAAAAGTGTAATTTTAAGGGATATACGTGTGTTTTATTTATTTTGGACTTCATAACTGGATTTTCCTTTGTAATGGAGGAAAACTACATCTATTACTAACTATTCAATATAAAAGTCCTATCAATATTTCAAATCAAATTAGAACTCTCTTGGAGGTAGTATAAGAGTAAGGTGTGATTCCTCCTAATAACACTGCAATGCTGGTCATATTAACTATGCACCTCTTTTTGAGGGATTATAACATGTGTTGCATGCTTAATCCTAAGAATTACTCCCTTTACATTTATGTTCATCACGTGATCAAATTTTTTGATGTCATACTCCAACGTGTTCCTTATTGGTGAAGATATTTTCCTCACTTTATTGAACACAATGTTTAGTTTGTTGTGCTTTTTACGGCCACATCCACAAGTGCATGCACATCTACCTCTTTATTCACATCAGAGTGCATGAATGTTCCCAATGGAGTAATGGCTATACTCCATTTAATACCAACTTCATTTACAATGTCAACAATTATGATTTCGGCTTCGTGTTTTATGAACAATTGATTTACAAGGTAGGCATCCACCTTTGAAGATACTCTTGCTAGAAAGTGTCAAATTCCTACAGTTAACTTTAGAGGTTGTCATATTTTATATATTTTTCTACAGTCCTCAATTCCTTTCGAATCTCTTAACCTTATGATAAATTTATCATTACACTTATTTTGAGATCCATCCTCACCTTGACACAATATTTTAGTGTCAAACACACTCCATATCTCTGCAGATTTCGATCTCAATTCCCTCCCCTGCTCTTCCACCATGATCTTCTTCACATCTTTACAAATATCATTCCCTTCAAATCTTCCATACTCTCCTCTCTCAACCTCCACTCCAATCATGAACTCCTCCACGATGAGTCACATAAATAATTGAAGAAGCCTCTTGCTTTTCCAGCCACCGTAAGCTATAAGCATTAACATCCTCTACCTGATCCCCCTGATCACATGGCAATAGAGGACCTAATGCAAACACGGGTTTTCCTGAAATTGTTTCTAAATATTTTCTAAATTCGAATTTCAAAGAATTTCAAGCAAGCGCCAAAGCATCCCACCACTCGCTTCAAACGGCCTAAAGGTGATGCAGGAGGAAGGGAAATGGACGGGAGGCTTCATCAAGTCTCCTTCTATCATTTCTTCTTTTATTTTAACGGCGTTGTTGTGCTAAAAAAATAGCTGAGTAGTCACAACATTGATGCTAAATCAATGACATCCGCAAGAACCAAAGTGTTGTATTGCGCCAAAGATGACTAATTCGAGACAAATGTGGCACAAAAGAGCTTGAAAAGGATTTTCTAATCCGTCCATGGATTTTTTTAACAGAGGCGTAAGCTGCACCAAAGGGAGATCTATAGTATTTTCTACGCCTGGAGGAAGACCCTCTACAGGGGGCAATTCTAACTCCACTAATTGCACTTTGTTCTGTTTAAGAAAGAGAGGGGTAATCCTAGAAATGTTAACAGGGGTTGAAAGGAAGGATATACTGATGCCTTTGGCGGATAGTGTTGTGGAAAGGTGAATGAAGGCGAGAGATATGGCCGTGAGTGGGACATGGAAACATCAAAACATGTAAGTTTTCATCGTGATTACCATTTCCATTTTTGGAAGCAGAGAATAGGTATCTCCATCTTAAGTAATTCGCAAAGGGATATCAGATCGATACTTTCTACAATATCCACCCCAATTTGATATTACACATTTGGAACAAGTTCTCAATATGTTTCTACACCTTGAGAACAAGTTCTCAATATGTTCTAACTCCACTACCCGCACTTTGTTTTGTTTAAGAAAGAGGGGTAATCCTAGAAATGTTAACATGGGTTGAAAGGAAGGATACACTGCGATGCCTTTCGGACAGGTGTTGTGGAAAGGTGAATGAAGGCAGAGATATGGCCTGAGCGAGACATGGAAACATCAAAATGTGTAAGTTGTCATCACGATTACCATTGTTGTTTTGGAAGTAGAGAATAGATATCTCCATCTTAAGTAAGTAATTTGCAAAGGGATATCATATCAGTACTTTCTACAATATCCACCCCAATTTGATATTACACCTTTGGAACAAGTTCTCAATATGTTTATACACCTTGAGAACAAGTTCTCAATATGTTTCTACACCTTAAGAACAAAGTTCTCAATATGTTTCTACACCAAAAATAGCCAGAATAGTCAGTAGTCACGGCGTTGATGCTAAATCAATGGCGGCCGCATAGAACCAGTGTTGTATTGCGCCAAAGACGACTAATTCCAGCACAAATTTGGCGCGAAGAGCTTAAAAAGGATTTTCTAATCCATCCATGGCTTTTTTTAACAGAGGCGTGAGCTGCACCGAAGGGAGATCTACGGTATTTTCTACGCATGGAGGAAACCTCTCTACAGGGGGCAATTCTAACTCCACTACCTACCCTTTGTTCTATTTAAGAAAGAGGGGTAATCCTAGAAATGTTAACAAGGGTTGAAAGGAAGGATATACTAACGCCTTTGGTGGATAGTGTTGTGGAAAGGTAAATGAAGGAAGAGATATGGTCGTGAGCGAGACATGGAAACATCAAAACGTGTAAGTTGTCATCGCGATTACCATTGTCATTTTTGAAAGCAGAGAATATGTATCTCCATCTTAAGTAAGTAATTCGCAAAGGGATATCAAATCGTACTTTCTATTATATCCACCCCAATTTGATATTACACATTTGGAACAAGTTCTCAATATGTTTTGGAAGCAGAGAATAGGTATCTCCATCTTAAGTAAGTAATTCGCAAAGGGATATCGGATCAAGTACTTTCTACAATATCCACCCCAATTTGATATTACACCTTTGGAACAAGTTCTCATTATCCACCCCAATTTGATATTACACCTTTGGAACAAGTTCTCAATATTGTCAATTATTGATATCACTATCATTGGTACTCAATTAGATGTGCTTATTGAGCTTAAAAAGAAGATTTCTTAGTACACCTTTGGAACAAGTTCTGAAATATGTTTCTAAATATTTACAAAAGCAATGAAAATGGGTGTTTGGAGTTTCTTGATATATGTATTTATCTATACTTGAGACATTTGAATCGCACTTTGGATGACAACATTCATTTGGGTAAAGCATTTGTTCGAAGATAATTGATTACCTCAATATTAGGTTTGTTGACATGCAAATCTTTAATGTTGCAAAGATTTTTAATCATCATTTACTTTGATGAAGAG
Organism: Taxus wallichiana var. yunnanensis; assembly: GCA_018340775.1. Classification (NCBI taxonomy): domain Eukaryota; kingdom Viridiplantae; phylum Streptophyta; class Pinopsida; order Cupressales; family Taxaceae; genus Taxus; species Taxus wallichiana. Next base: position 366,139,070 of record CM031237.1, read on the forward strand.
GATAGACATTGAAATACAAAGGTGGTTGGAAAAGCTATGTAAAAAGTTTGATGTGGTGATCCTCTAATAATCCACACAGAAAAATTGAAAATTAGACAATTTTGTTGTGAATCTACATAAAGCACATCCAAAGAAGACTATGTTCAAGGCATGGGAGCAATGTGGAGAAGATGAAATGTGGAAAGATTCATTCCCTAATTTAATGAAACTATGGCAAATAGTTCTCACACTTCCAACAAGTACATCAGCGTGTGAAAGAGGATTTTCTAAGTTAAATCACATTAAAACTATTGAGAGGTCTAGACTTTGTCTAGATACATTAGACACATTAATGTTTTTATCTCTTTTTACACCTCAAAATTTGGATATAGTAGATTGGAATGAGGTATACGAGGAGTGGAAAAGAATGAAATATCATAAGCCAACCTCTTCCTTTGAGTAATACAAGTTGAATATATAATTACTTTGTTGAATCTTTATTATTTTATTTAACTACCTTTCAAAATTTTTGGTTGATTATTCAATATTTAATAATTTTGACATTTTCATATAATCAAATATATATAGAAAGATAATTTAAGATGTTTTTTTTTTTCAATTGTTGGACAATCTATTTTTTTATTGAAAGTTATGAAAAGTCAAGCTTGACCTCCACCCTTTCAAATTAAAGTATGGGAAGCCCTTCAATTGATCACTAATTTATTTTTCTAAAGGGTGGGCGTGCCGTGCCGTCAAATCTCATCCCTTTCACCGTCAGCGGCGGCTGATTCCTAAGCAACACTGTCACATAACAATTATTTTTTTGTCTTCTTTTCCTAGAAACTTCCCCAATGCTGTTTCCTGGCTGCTCATACAAGCCAATCGTGTTTACTACATAAGCAACACCCCCTGCTTCATCAACAATCATTTCACTTCCAGATCTCTCTACGCTTATAATTTGCAGACTTCAGTTATTTCAATTCGTGGAAAATGAGTTACTACAATCAGAACCAGGTGCCTGTTGGACCTCCTCCTCCACAAGGTATTTCTCCGTCTTGAATTTGGGTCTTTTTTTCTTTGGAGGTTTTTACGTAAATCATGCAGCAATACAGGCGTTAAATCCCAATGGCTTATCTCTTAGATTTAGACTGATCCATGTTTCTATTTTATACTGACTTTATTCTTGCCTCAGAAATCATAATTCTTTTACTTTTTTCCATGTGAAAAGGATATCAGCAGGCGTACCCTCCTCCACGGCAGGGATATCCTCAGCAGGGTAATCCTCCACAAGGAGGACCACCGTCTGAGACACAATCTAGAGGCGATGATGGCTTTTGGAAGGGATGGTGAGTTCTTATCATATATAACATGAATTAATTAATTATATTTGTGAGGCGATGATGGCTTTTTGAAGGGATGGTCCATTCAAGTTCCATTTTCTCTGTTAATTTATGTGCAGCTGTGCTGCCGTGTGCTGTTGCTGCGTGTTGGATGCATGCTTTTGAGCTGAGACACCCATTTGCAAGGCATCTGGATCTACTAAGATGATATACCTGAATTTGAGGATGTACCATTGGGTGGCTTGAAATTCATTCTTTTTAGTACTTTCGCCTCTGCTTAGGGCCTATAATGTAGCCAAATTCATTTTATTAAATATTGCATTTGCTCCTCTTGGAAGGATTGTTGAACTCTGGTTATTCAGTATAATATATTTCCAATTGATGTTTAATAAACAAGTGTTAAATTCAAGATCTTGCCTTTTCATTCATAAATTTGGTTGCGATTTCAATGTTAAGAATTGAATACGGAAATACCAGGCAAAACAATCGCTTGCCCCATTTAAAATTCTATTTTAATCTGATGAGTCTATATTGATTTCGTTTTGAAATAATGAAATACAGGATGATATTTAAAATAAATGAATAAAATCGCATGAGAGGTAAACCTCACAGGCAGGATTAAAAGCATATACTTCCATCTAATCTCAATAAAGTTAAATTTTGATACTATATTTTCTTTAGGAGGGCATTAACCACTCTTTTTTCATTTATGGAATTTGGTCACTCTGGGCATTTGCAAAATACATAAATGTTGCATCTTAGTTTGGAGGACATCCTTTCTACAAACATGGTTTCTCAGTTGCAACAATTGGATTGAATCAGAACTTTTATTGAAATTTTCCTTGAACCAAGCAAAAATCAACTATGCTCTGCCCCAGCCAAGAATACTTTATAAGTCAGAAAGCCTAATTTTAAGGGATATACGTTTGTTGTATTCATTTTCAGACTCCATAACTAGACTTTCCTTTGAATGGAGGAAAACTACATCTAGTTTAAACTATTCAGTATAAAAGCCCTATCAATATTTCAAATCAGAACTTTCTGGACTACTACCATTATTCCCCAAATAAGATTTGTTTTCAACAAGCTTTATATTCATATGGATAGTCTCCACCTCAAAACGACTTTAGTCTGTAGTTTGATCATATTATATTATACAATGCATGATGGTGATTAGGCCATGATCAAGGCTAACTTCAAAAACAAATAATGGCATTTGTAGATTTTCAAGCAGTAAATTTAAAACATTGCCATATGCTAAACTTTGTAAGACTAGCAATTATCCAAAAACATAAATACAAAGAGAAGAGGAATGAAAGCGTGGACATAAACAACAATCCCTATGTTAAGATAAAAGTAGAACCGAATGGTTACAAATTGTACATATACCATTTACAAGTGTTTTCTGCGCTTTCTATGCGATGTTGGTGTTCGGCATCCCGAAAAGTGAGTTATAAAATGGTGCAAATCCTCCGCTCTGCGTGCACCCAACAATCAAGCAAAATTTTCCAAAAAGACTACTTGTGATGGCAAATATAGCATGACAAAAATGGCATGACGGTTGTTGCTTTTGCTTGTGGTTGTTATTATACTAGAGCAATCACATATAAATGATGCAATGGATACACCGCAAAAAGTGCGAGCAATGAAGAAAGAGTGGAAGGAGCTAATGTGAAATAGTGTAGGAAAAAGAGGGGTGACGAAGAAGGGGATAGTGGAAGAAGAATTCCAAGGAAAGGGAAATTGCTGGAGGGATGTCGACAATCCTCTTCTTTTTAGTAACTCACATATGACCACGTGTCACTCATGAAAAGCGCTTTCGAAAGAGGAAGGGGATGCAATGCATAAATCCTTGCAAGGCAACATTATCTTGAGATAACTATGAAAGTAATCCCTTGTCATTCAATACTATCAATGTCAACAATTATTATTTGTAACGTCATCCCTTATGTTTTGTGGATAGTCCGAGACCACATCATTTTGAGGCGAAATCACTTGTGCTTTCTAGGTAAAACTATAGAGATAAGGACATGGCAAGGAGACCGACATTCCTTGTCGGGCGGATGCAATTGTTGACTTTGATAACTACAAACATGGCCGGCGTGTGGTTTTGCATTAGCATTTTAGAAAATATATTGAACTTGGTCAATCGCACCATTGACGTAGAGCAACCTTTAGCCACAAGTTGGCACTAAGAAAAACCTTTTGACCCTTGTAGAGAAGAAGTTTGGCCTACAATTCATATTGAGGAACAAAAAGTATATCTTTATTCTAGTGACAAAAAGCATATGTTTTTGGTATGAATTGGATATATTTTCTAGGATGTTCAACTAGTTATTTAGCATTCATAAGGATGGACACCTACAAAAATTTATATCTTGCAAGCTTTTAACTACCGACACACTTAAGCTAAATTTTTCATTGTTATCATTAGATTTTTTATTTTCTATATTTATCAAAATTGGTCATGATGAAGAAGGGGATTGAGGAAGGATAATTTATGGGTTGTGGAATCTATTCTAGAAAACATAGGTGATCCTCTTTTTATTTCCACAAGTCACATATGGACCACATGTCACTTTTGCTTAACATCACGAAAACTACTAAGAAAAGACTTATGCCAAATATTGTAAACAAGGTGCCCTAAATGAGAAAGCTTCTCCACAAATTTGAATCTAAGAGATTGCAATATACATGGGGATATCTTTCACTAAGTGTAATTGGGTCAAGTCACTAAGTAGACACAAAATCATCCACTTTAGACAATATTTAGCCCAATCTTATACTACTATTTAAAAGGTTCTCAAGTGTACAAAGTACTAATTAATCCCGCCTTTTGGCCATCTTTATTTAATATTTTATTTCATAGTTTTGTGTATTTTCGTACACTTATCTTCCCATTTCGTAAATGCCCGGTCATTCTAGCCCATAATCGTGGCGCCCACTGCATCTTGGGGCGCCCATTCCCCCACTATGGGCGCCCGATCTATGCAAATCCCCTTTCGCTCCTTTTTGGGTCATTTCTAGTTATTGGTCATCTTTATCTTTTTCCTAGTCGTCCTTGTTGGGATTAATTACAAAATTAAGCTTGAGATCCCTATAAATATAAAGTTATAAGACCATAATGAGGGTCCTAGGTCCTAACATTACACACTATTATCACTCCATCTAGAGTTACATCCATTGCATCACTTGCATCCACATAGTATCATGCATCAAGGCTAGGAGATCTGCATCACACACATTGCATGGGGGGGATTCTATTATATTCCATGCACACATGTTATTTACATTTTCTATAGTTATTATTTCTCGCTACTTCACAAAGTGTGATTGACACAAGAGCACCTAGGGCACGACATACACACACTCACCAAAACTACATCCAGGTCTGAAATGTAGTGCAATGCTCAATGATAAGACCACTAGTTTGGCGGTTGAGGTCAATTTGACCCATTCATTTGCATCTTTTATTTTTCTAGGGTTTAATACTTCTCTTTGCATTGTAGGTCATTTTCCAGCTCATTCGGCAGATCCAACACGAAAAACAGGGAAGGTTCAGAACCAACTTGCGACCATACCAGCCGCGGGTTTTAAACATTTACAAGAATCGAGAGCACATGATTAGATCATGGTGCCTCAGGTGCCCCTAAGTATACTCACAGGTGCCCTGGTCACTTCGGATCTTCCAGATCTGCCCTTTGCTAGCAGGTCCCCGAATGTTCTGCTCGCACTTCTTGATTTTATTCTCAAACCTACGATATTGTGTGACCATCTACAACAATCAGCTAAGCCATTTCTCTCTACTCTCTTGTAGATCTAGGGTTTTATTTTTACTTAAAATACTTATTTGCATCTACTTCATATTATTTACTGCATTTATACAATGTTTTAGTCCTCCTAATTAGATTAACTAGGGTTACTATTTCTTAGCTTATAGTTTACATTTTAGTTAATCATTTTGGTGAACCCATTGTTTCTTCACCGCACCTTCTAGGTTTCTTGCCTCCATTTCCCATGGCTCCTTTCTTTGAAGAATTTATCGATGCCCACCTTAAGGCTATTGACGATCATCTTGCCGAACACCCACTAGATCTAGATCTACTTTTTCATGTGGCTTGTGAAGAAGCCACCAACTTGGTTGAACTCAATTCTTCTGTAGCTCTACCCACTTCTATAGCCACTCCACCCCCTACTTCTACGCTTCCCCTATCTCCATTGTTCGATTTTAGTCCGCAATCCTACCAATCACTTCATGCCTCCTTTGGTCTCACATCAACAACACCCTTCCTCTGTTGGTAATCAAGATTTAACCTCTTTGTATCACGATCTCTAGTCCCAAATGCACAAATTGCAACATGCCACTAGATCTCCATATTTATACTCCACCTTGTTGTTGCACACTCCATTTGCACCTATCCTCTCCCTCCTAATTTTTTCACTCCTAAATTTCCCATTTTCAATGGACATGGTGACCCACAGGAGCATCTTTGTGCCTTTCATGTTGTTTGTCTTGATTTTGCTGATGATCATCTCCTCTTAGCTAAACATTTTCCTCGCAGCCTCCATGACTACGCCATGTACTAGATTTTATGATTTACCTATTCATTCAATAGCTTCCTTCACCCATTTAATTGATGCTTTTCTTACACACTTCTCCATCAACATCGGTTCTAAGATATCTTATGCCCAACTAGCACAACTTAAGCAAGGACCCAATGAGAAGTTTGCTAATTATGTTTTAAGATATAAGAACAATCTGGCCAAAATGACTAATGTCCTCGCCGACCTTGAACTGTAAGATCTATTTATACAAATCCTCTTACCATCTCTCCAAGAAAGTTTTTCTTTGAAACCTTTCCCTCCTTCGATTAACTTTGTCATACTCTTAAGCTCCGTAAATCTAAACTCTTATCTCGTTAGCAAACTCAAGTATTAGGAGAAACCCCCTCCTCCACCCATTTTCAAAACAAAACACCATTTAAACCCTCTACATCTAAACCAACCGACAATAATCTTATCGTTAACACTATTACCCCTTTTAAGAAATTCAATCACATCCACCTCAGCGTACATTCACCAATCTCCCTATGGCACCACATCTTATTTTACGTCAACTCCTCGAATGAAATCTCATTACCCTCCCTCGCCACTCAAATTGGACCTATCCGGCCTAAAGGACACAATTACAATGAAAATTTCTGATGTGATTATCATTTTTGTGTGGGACACTCTACTAATCGGTGTCTAAAGCTTTGCATGATCATCCAAGACCTCCTTGATAATGATAAGCTTGAATTTCTAGAATCTACTAGCTTTCCTCCGTGTATGGATACCGGTAAAATAAAAAATAATAATAATGATTCCCACCAGCATGAAAAAAATACCATGGATTCTTCCACTAACCATACATACCACGCAACACCACCTCCAGATATGGGTGCGCTTGACTTCTTAGTTGTTAATACTAACATGACCCCACCTACTATCTCTTTCTCCCATTGATTATCATGCTACATTTGCATCGACCATTTACATATATAGGCATCTATAGGCTCAACCTTTATCAACAACACTAAATTTGATCCATCTTCCCTATTAGTGCATGTTCTTTGTCCTTCTTATGCTCTATCGGGTACCCTCCATCACGAATCAACTACCTGTTCAATAGACCATATGGTGTTGTTAAGTTACATATCACCGTTGGTCCTCTCACTCTTCTCATCCCTTGCCTTTTCAATCAAACAGTCAAAGTATGTGACTTAATTCTTGGCCTTAATTGGATTCACCAATCCCAAGCTATTATTTCCATGAACCATTTACGTCTCAAATTTGTTTATGACAACCAAGTTATTTCCATTAACGACGTTCCCCTTCACCTTCATTATCATCACCTTCTCGTTCGATATTGTGTGCCTTCTTCCCTCTTACTCGTACAACTCCTCTAAAATTCCCCACAACGAATCCCATTCCTAATTCACCGCCTCGATATGCCTCTACGCAACCATGTCATCCCATTAGTTCCCACACACCAAGCATAGGCCTCTTTCTAAGACCATTACCGCATCCCACCACCGACCACCGCCTCACTTTATGCCACATGGATCATCCTCCCCTATGCACAACTGGAGCCTCTATCTCCATTGTCTACACATTCTACTACACCACGATATTCATCTTATGTGCACCCATCACATGCCTATCGGATTCATTCCCCTATGCAACATTTATCTACCATACCACCATTGCTCGAGCATCCCCTCCTCCTTCATCATCCTAGAAATTGATCGATTGCCTTTTTTCCTTCAACCTCATCGGGTGATTTCTCCTTCATGAACAGTTAGGGGGTGACATCACTACACACTCCCCTGTCCTCCTTCTAGCCTCGTTGCCTTCTCCTTCCTTTGTTCCTTTGCATATGGAAATCTTTCTCACGCATTATCGCACCCTTGTTACCTAATGACACACTCTTGTGCTTCGGTTCACACTGGATTGTTGAGGGATTACCATTACACTGAACCCCACACACTGCACTATAGGTCTTACACACTTACATTATATCATCATAGTCTACATCCTACATTATCTTATACATTTCTCATCTCGTAGCCATCTATACATCATCTATCTCACCCACACTACACTAGTCATCATTATATATGAGTCTAGTTTTATATTTCATCCATACATTCTATATTTACGCTAGGTCACATTATCTATGGGTCTAGCTTTACCTATCATCACTACATATTCTATCTACACATATATCCGCATCTCACATTACATAGCACATCTATCCATCATATACATTCTATATACTATACTAGATGCCATTGTATATGGGTCTAGTTCCATCTATCATCTTTGCATATTCCATTTCTACATACACCTATTAGTGTTTTTCCTACATTACACATGCTACGTATCTTACATCGCATTGTTTACACCATTCCTTTACACCTTGTATTCATCACTTGGTCATTTATACTATGTTTTTTTCTACGCGATGCACTCACTACCCTATGACACACTCTAGTTCCTCGATCCATACTCGACTGCCGAGGGTTTACCAATCACATGGACCTTACTTTCATCATGCGACATCTTTCTTTCTCAACATTCCCCGTGATAGTGACATACACCTTAGGTTAAATTGTCACCCCTTCTTATCATCTTGTAGTGGTATATGATTTAGGATAAATCACCATCCCCATTATCATTTTGTAGTGGCATACACCTTAAGATACATCACCACTCACTTCATGTTCATCCCATAGTGACATACGCTTTAGGCTAAATCATCACCCGTCTTCATCTTTTCATCTTATAGTGATATATTCTTAGGGATAAATCATCACTCTTCCATTCAACAAGTCATGGTATACGCTTAGGCTATAGGATCCATGCATATCTTTCCATACATCTCATCCCCATACACTCATTCTATAGTGATATATGCTTAGGGCTAAATCATCACTCCTTTGTTCAACAAGTTATGGTATATGCTTAGGCTATAGGGTCCATGCACATCTTATCCCCATACACCCATTCTATAATGATATATGCTTAGGGATAAATCATCACTCTTCCATTCAACAAGTCATGATATACACTTTGGCTTTAGGGTTCACGAACATCTTCTCCCCATGTCACATTTCACCACCACTACACATTCACACTCATCACAACACACTAGATACAACCGACACTACTCGACCCTTTCCCGATAACGCACTCTCATTTATGGTTCATTCTTGGCTACCGAGGGGAAAATAAAATGAACCTTCATTATAGACACTTCCATCCACTCGGGGCACGATGATCCTATCATTCCATTTTTCATACCATTCCATCCATCCATGCATATTGCATTGTCTTGGGGGCATTTACTCTTGCTTACTAGTGTTTTGCATGTTCACTTTATTACACATGTTAGATTTCTTTATTATATGTCATTATCATACACACATGTGCATTCATGCCTTTGTTTAGTGTGATCACAGATACAAGACTCTACACGTGGCATGGATGCTCGCCTTCTACCCTTCCTATACTAGTCATTGGGGGCATCCACATTCATCTTATCCAGGTGTTATTATTTCATTTTTGTACTTAACATCTTATTACTTGCTTATACATGCTTTGACATATTGGTTATTGCTCTAACATGCTAACAGGTGTTCCATGTGCAACACTTGTTTTGTAGGATTACATGTTTCCATGACTACTTGTTTGTTTCTACTTGTCTGTTTTGTTTGCTATTGTATGTGGGCTTTGCCCTTTTCTTGTGTGCACACTTGTTTGTTGTTTGCGGCCATGATGGCCTTGCGTGTCTTGCGACATCGTGAGTGATGTCCCATGTTTGAAACCCGCTTTGTGCAGTCTTCTTGTTTTCTTGCATGTTTACACTAATTTGTTTGGTAGTTACTACATTGTCTACGTATTTTACACTTGTCTTATTACATGCATGTGTTTTTGGACTAACACTTGTTTTGGCTAGCCATCCTTTTTGTGCACACCTTGGTATATACAAAGTGCTTTCCCTTTCCCCCTATAGGAATATTTCTATAGGTTAGAGTGCGGTTGGTCCTCTTTTGGGGCCACATTCTCCTTCTAGGGTCATTGCATGCACCCCCAAAGAGGGGGTATCATTGTGGGTTTTCTACTAACACAACATATTTACACCGGTTCAGACACATCGAGTGAGTTCAAACCAGTCTACGAACTCCATACATAGCAGCCATACATGACATGGTGTCCTTTGACATTTCTACGGAGCGGTTACAGGCTTGGGGGTTACAGTGGGTGTGCCTCTCTACACTTCTCTGTCAAGTGGTGTCGAATCACCAAAAAATAGAACAATACAAAGATATCATCACACATTTCAATAGAAGTAGTTAAAGTTGGAGGATAAAGTACATCTCCTCCTATACATCATCACCCAGGGTGGCGTGATATCACCCAAAAAACTCGCGACAGTACAGGATATCCTTATCCACCCTTTTTCTCGACATCAATCAGGTGCACATGTTCCATTTACACTTTTTCTAGCATATTTTACATTTTCGTACATTACATTTGCATATTTTACACAACATTTTTAGATACATATATAGTTGACTACTTGTTCATTTTCTCCTTATAGTCCACCGTATGAGAAACAATCATTTAAATTTGGGCTAATAACAAAAACAACAACAAAGTGACAACGACAATGATAACACACCGCTAGAGGTACTCGCCTTTACTAACCATACAGTACACTAAACACACATAGTAGAAGCTACACGCGTTCCACCCTAGGTTCACTCTCATCACTTTTTTATGCACATTTTTCATCTTTAGAATCCACGCTCCTCCATATTTTTCTTTTTTCATTCCATGCTTGAGTCTAGTCTATTGACATGTTTTCTTCTACACTCTACATGGATATCAGTACGCATCTCTATCTACTTTATGTTACTGAGCGTTCGCTCACCAACATAAAGTGGGGGAAAATTTAGACACAAAATCATGCACTTTAGACAATATTTAGCTCGGTCTTATACTACTATTTGGAAGGTTCTCAAGTGTACAAAGTACTAATTAATCCCACCTTTTGGTCATCTTTATTTTGTAGTTCCCTTGTGTTTTTCAACACTTATCTTCCCATTTCACAACTTCCCCAAAATTCTAACCTTAAATCGGGGGCCCACTATATTATCGCGCCCCGAGGTGCCCTAGTCCCACTCTGGGCGCTCCGATCTATGCAAATCCCCTTTAGCTCCTTTTTGGTTCATTTCTAGTTGTTGGTCATCTTTATCTTTTTCTTAGTCAGCCTTGTTGGGATTAATTACAAAATTAAGCTTGAGATCCCTATAAATATAAAGTTATAAGACCATAATGAGGGTCCTAGGTCCTAGCATTATATGTTACTATCACTCCATCTATATTTTCATCCATTGCATCACTTACATCCACATAGTGTCATGCATCAAGGCTAGGAGATCTACATCACACACACTACATAGGGGAGGGATTCTATTCTATTCCATGCACACATGTTATTTACATTTTCTATAGTTACTATTTCTCACTACTTCACAAAGTATGACTGACACAAGAGAACCTAGGGAATGACATGCACACACTCACCAAAACTACATCCAAGAGAGAAATTTAGTTCAATGGTAAGTGATAATACCACTAGTTTAGCACTGAGGTCATCTGACCCATTCATTTGCATATTTTATTTTTCTAGGGTTTGATACTTCTCTTTGCATTGCAGGTCATTTCTAGCTCATCCGGTAGATCCAACATGACAAACAAGGAAGGTTTAGAACCAACTTACGACCATACCGATTTGCAGGTTTTGAAGCATTTACAATTATCGAGTGCTTAGATTGTAGACCTGGGCACCCTGGGTGTCCCACTACACTCCTGTGCACCTGGTCACTTCATATCTTCCCTTCACAGGGTCCCTGAGTGTTTGTTCTACACTTCCAAATTTTATTCTCAGACTTGCGACACTATGCGACCATCTACAACAATCAGCTAAGCCATTTCTCTCTACTCTCTTGCACATTTAGGGTTTTATTTTTACTTAACATACTTATTTGCATCTACTTCATATTATTTACTGCATTTATACAACATTTTAGTCCTCCTAATTAGATTAAATAGGGTTACTATTTCTTAGCTTATAGTTACATTTTAGTTAATCATTTTGGTGAACCGTTGCTTCTTCATCGCACCTTCTATGGTTTCTTCCCTCCATTTCCCATGGCTCCTTCTCATGAGGAATTTACTGAAGCCCACCTTAAGGATATCAATGATCATCTTGCCAAACACCCACATGATTTAGATCTACTTTTGCATGTGGCTCATGAAGAAGCCACCAAGTTGGTTGAACTCAATTCTTGTCACTCTACCCACTTCTATAGCCACTAAACCCCCCCTTCTTATGCTTTCCTCTATTTCCACTCTTCTCGGTTTTAGTCCCCACTCCTACCAATCAATTCATGCCTCATTTGGTCTCACATCAATGATAACCTTCTATGTTGGTAATCAATATTTAACCTCTTCTATCACGATCTTCGGGCCCAAATTTGCAAATTGCAACAAGAAACTACATCTCCATCTTTAGATTCCATATTGTTGTTGTAGACTCCATTTTGCACTCTCTTGTTTCACCATTTTCTTTATGGATTATGACGAAACAAGATAAAGGTTATGGGCTAAGGAGGAATACATGTTGTTATGTTCGGTTTGAAGGTCATGTGCACATTCTGAATTATTGATCCAATGCTAACTATGAGAGCTTCCTTTTGGCTAAGAGGAACTACCTGAAATACAAAACAAGACCACAAGAAAGAGTTAAAAATATATGTCAATGGGCTGCCTAACGTGTGCTAGATCCAGGAAGTGTGGTACTTCCTTAGTGGCAGTCAACCCACTATTTAATATAACTTAATGTAAGAAATGTCGTAAACACATAATTTCCTACTATAGTTGATATGATTTAGGTATCTCATCAAAATACAATAAGAAAATCTAATATACTGTGCTAGGTCATGAAAGATCTAGAAGTAGGGTAGGTAGTCATGGTGTTGGAAAAGGTCAGGGTCGGATCTCGGGTAGCTTAGACTACTTAAATGAAGGTTATTAGGTTTGAGTTATTAGAAAGATTATCAAATACAGAGACCAACGTTGGTCAGGTATGACCAATGATGGTTGATGAAGAACCGACGATGGTTATAGGTAACCAGTGTCAGTAGAGGCGGGATGATAAGAACTCAATGGATCATGGTTTTGGGGGTTTGTCTGAGATTAAACAAGGATGATAAGGAGAATGGTTAGGTCTGTGGAGGTATTGGTAGTACTCAGAGATATTCAAGAATCAGGTATAGGTGATTAAATGATTGTGGGTAGTGGAATGGTTGGGTTCACAGGAAGGTGATAACAGTGGGGTGAAAAATGTAAATAGGTGTTGATAAACAAAGATGAAGAAACTTTGTAATCTGAATAAATATGAAATGATGCAGGTTATAAGCACACTTACTTTGGTGTTTACAAATTTGGTGGCTAGATGATGATAATGGCCGATATGAAGAACGGTGGTCGGTCTTTGCGGCGAGTTCTTTTCGAATGCTACCGTGGATGCAAATACCTTTGGATCCGGCTTGGTCTTGGCTATATTTATCGGATGTGTGAAAGGGCTCTGGTTCTTGCTACGTCACAGATCTCCTTCGTTCCAAAACTCAAAAAAATGGTCAAACTCTCAAAAAATGTTACCAAAGTGAATATATGGTAACCGAAACGGTTTGATTGATCGGAATTGGTTTGAGTTGATTGGCATCAATTAAGGTGAGATATCCTAGGTTTAATAAAAATGATAGATCTTGGCAATATTTTTTCTAGCTCTTTCCATTCTCCGATCAAAACGGAATGTTGTGCTTAGATGAGTAGGAATGTGGTTAGAGGAAGAATAGGCATGTGATTTAAGGCTTGAACTAAGTCTTAGTTAGTTATGGTGAGTGGATATTGAGTCCAAGTAAAAGGGAAACATACTAAGAATAGGTTTATGATGAGGTATCTAGGTGAGGTGGAAATTAGTTTAATTAAGGTAATTAAATAATGAATATTGTGGGAGTGGGCATTAATTTAATTAAAGTAATTAAATTAATAAATAAGGTGAGGATGGGTATTAATTTAATTGTACATAATTAAATTAATATTAATGTGGGGTGAAAGGGGCCATGGTTAGGTGAATATGTTTAAGTTAGTTATTCGAAAAGGGACCAAGGGAGTGTGACCCAATTTTGTGTCTACATTTGCCCCTTTTTGTCACGTAGCTTGTATTGGTAAGTGACGCTGACAAAAATAGGATGTGGTTGTCCCAAGTGTGGGTGGAGGTGATCCCCCTCAAACCAGGAATTGATGAGGTGGAAGATGAAATCGGTGAGTGGTTTGATAAAAGGTGGATGTGATGAAAATAAAGGTAAGTGGGCATGAGTATAGATGTGATCATATTGGGAAAGGGGCACAGTCAAATCAAGAAAAAGGTAAATGGGCGGGGTAAAAGGCGGTGTAATCGAATGCATGCACACGTAAAACTACATCACGGTACTAGGTTGAAGATATTTCCAAGGTCGAGAGGTTTATCTAAACAAGGTTGAAGTGATTATGGTATCCAAGGTATAGGATATGGTGCGGAAACACATTGTAGGTCGAGTGCGGGAACATTTACGTATGTTAGGTAGACACCAAAGGTTGGGTCGGGATAAACAACACGAAATAGGAAAGGTAAAGTCATTTGGCCAAACAACACAGTAATAATGCCGTAAGGTATAACGAGCATACACATTCAAAGGTCACCAATAATGTTAGGGTGTAAACATATAGGTAACAAACGGGTAGGGCCAAGGTATGGGTAAAATAACAAGTCCCTAAATGCAATTAAGGAAAATTATAGGTAATGTGGGCTTATGGGTAGGTTGTAATAAGTGTGGGTAAGGTCAACAAGTGGGCGGCACTAATAAGTTTGGGTCAAAATGGGTAAATTAGAGTATAAGTGGAACGATGGCTAACCGATATCGGTTAAGGTATAGCCAACGTAGGTTTGGTAGGACACGACTTGAGCAACGTCGGTCTTGTCGATTTGAGTTTATAAGGTAAATTTTTTGTAATTTAAGGAATCATTGTTGTTTTGTGACTTCGAGAAAACAACAATTTGGTTTGACCATTGCGCTTTTCGTGGTTAAAAGGAAAAGGCACTTGTATCAAACCGAGGTGGAGAGTATGAGTTGGTGAGAGGATCTAGGTAGACAGGTCCACGAGCTTAGGGGGATTTATTTGATTGGTTGGAGTGGAGGAGTGGATTTGGTGATTTGGGCATGGAAAATGTGGGAAAGGGTTTGGGTGGTACAGTGTACAAGGTCCGAGACCAATGGCACTACCGCAAAAAGTACCATTGGCTAGGTTCAAGGATGCCTGAGCGAGGCATGATACTATCGGGACCACCTAATCACCGTAGGGATATATGTCCCCTCTTATTAAGAGTATAGAGCACATCATGCATCAAGTGAGAGGACTAGGTCCCACACTCACAAAGTGTAGAGTACATGGGGGCCTGGTGAGCCTAGAGACAGTGGTCGGGGTGAGACCACTATTTCATGAAGGCCAACTCTAGGTGAGGGGATAGCAGAGGTCAAAATGAGGCCCATGGAGGGTGGCAATATGTTATTTGGGCACCACACGTGAGCAAAGGAGGAGGATCAAGTGATACATGCATGGAGGGTATCTCGATGGGGAGATGATTGATATCGTGTGTACTTCCCTTGTTGTTTATTTTGAGCTATACCGGCCTGAGTGCCAAAGAGAGCGAGGATGTACATGAAAGGTTTTGAGTCTTTTGATTATTATATCGGCCTACGTGTCAAAGATGATGAGATTGTATATGAGAGACACTTGTATTGATTTGGCATTTGTCCACTTATATATGGACACATAGATTTTGATAATTTATATAGAGATGGCAATATTAATGGTATGATGTTGTACTTGTGTTTATAAATTTCCATTGTTATTTGTGTATGTGATGGAAACTAGGTAATTTAGGAATGATGGATTCATGTCGGTTTAAGCATGGTGGAGTTAGGTTAGTTTAGGCATGGTGGAGTTAGGTCAGTTTAGGCATGATGGAGTTAGGTCATATGCATGGTGGAGTTAGGTCATAGGCATGGTGGAGTCATGTCGGTGTAAGCATGATGGAGTTAGGGTTTATGGTTTTTATTTATTTCCAAGTGTTGATATTATGGAAATGGGAAATGATGGATGTATAATTGTGGTGATGTATATAAAATGGTTTGGTTGATTGTTTACTTATTTAATTTCCAAGTGTTGTATAAAATGGAAACTAATTAAGGTAGAATGTGAATAGGAAAATGTGTGGGGGAAATGGTTAGGGTAAAGAGTGTTGAACTAACCTTCAAGGGCCCCATGCCCTTGAAGTGTTGCCTACATAGCCCCTGGTGAAAGGGGGCCTCAAGCCGATGTAGTTCTCCCATAAGCTAGGGAAGAATATGATGAGGTAGAGGAATGGGTTGGTAGGTTTTAGGCATGATTGAGTCTAGGTCATATGTGTGATTGATTTTAGGTCATTTAGGCATGGTTGAGTTTAGGTCATAGGCATGGGTGATGTTTGGTTGATTTTGGTGAAAGAGGAATTCCCAAAATGTAGGTTTCGATGGTCTAGTCCTGTATAGGAGAATCAATAAGTAATGAAGGAAGGAGAATGGTAAATGGTGAAAAAAGAGCCACCTAATTGATAAGAACCATAACGAGTCAATCATACCATAGAGAGACCTATGAACATAAGACCCTAAATGTGTTGCATGATCGATTATTATAAGGGTGAAGAAAGTCACATGATCACAAAATTTCGTATTTGCGTTAAGTCCCTTGAGGTGGTAGGAAATGAGGGTGAAAAAGGTGATGAGGTGAAAATGGCTAGCTTTAGCATAACCTGGTATGAGACAACCTACCTATTTGGAAAGAGACCCAAGATCAAAATAGGCAAGTCCATGACGAAAAAGTTCCCTTTTTATTTTTAATTTTGTTTTTTTGATAGACTGATCAATGCGGGAAGTCTATGTGGGATGAGTATATTTGTCTCCTTAAGGTCTTCATGAAGCTAATCGATGCGGGAAGCTTCTAAATATTTTATTATTTTTTTGCAAGAATAGTCTTCATTTGTGAAAGACTATGTACAATATGGCGAGCTTTGTATAGTTGTCCTTTGAGGGAGCAGTCTATTTATAGCGGTGAAACAGAGAATATATGTCCTTTTGAGGGAGTCATATTTTTACTAGAAGTTTGACTCAAGGAGTTGGAATCCCATCTTGAATTTATTTTATTTTTTGGCTATTAAGTCATGGACAAGACTATAAAGTAAATATGATTCTTGTTAGGAGGAAAACTGGAGCATACTGAGAGGTTAACTATGACGAGTTACGTTGTAAGTGATGAATGACAATGGGATAACATATTGAAAAATATGAAATGTATCCATGCGAATCATGCCATGAGAAGATTCATGGTACTCATATTGAAGATAAAGTTGAAAGGTGACGGGTAATCACATGATTCTTGTTTAGTCGTTGGTCCCAAGAATTGGAAATAAGGGAGGTGAATGGGCACTCAAGGGACGAGCGTGAAATAGGCCAAAGGTGATATAGGAATCGAATTTAACAATATATCGGTCGAAAATGCAAGGCATTGAGGGGTTTAGGTTGTGGTTTACCTTCGAGTGAAGACAAATGATAAGTGCCTGACCCATAGGCATGAGTCATGATATAAGGTCCAAGCCAATTAGGAGAAAATTTTCCCATTTACTTTTCTCTTCTTTGGTTACATGTTGATTTTCTTTCAGGACAAGATCACCGACCTAGAAGGTTCGTTCATGGACACGTTTTTCATAGGCACGTTTGATACATTTTTGGTAGATTTGGAGATGGTCAAGAGCATTAAGACGACGTTTGTCTAATAACTCAAGTTGTGCCAAACGGTCCTGGCGAAAGTCATCATCGTTGAGCATGTCTTGAAGGGAAATACGAAGAGATGGAATCTAGAATTTGAGAGGCAGGAAAACCTTAGTACCATAGACCAGAGAGAAAGGTGTGGCAGCAGTTGAGGTGTGAATACTAGTGCGGTAAGCCCACAAGGTGAAAGGAATGTGCGTATTCCAATCCTTCCCAGATCATCAACTACTTTCGTAAGAATTTTTTTCAAAGTTTTATTGGTTGATTATGCTTGGCCATTGGTTTGTGGGTAATAAGGTGAAGAAAAACTAAGTTGAATGTCGAAGGCGTCAAAGAGCTTCCGTAAGGTTTTTTTCCGTTATCAGTGATGAGGCGGTGCGGAACACCAAAGTGACAAATAATGTGATGATTAATGAATTCACATATTTTCTTGGCTTTTGTAGAAATGAGAGGTACGGCTTCAACCCATTTAGTATAATATTCGGTAGCGGTAATGATCCATTGATGTCATTGGGAAGAATGGGGATTGATCTCTCCAATAAGATCCAAACCCCATTGAGAGAAAGGCCAAAGGTCACGGGTGACTTGTAAGGCATGACTAGGTGTGTGATGAAGATTAGCATGTTGTTGGCATTTCACACAACATTTGACATAGTCACAACAATCATGGTTGAGGGTTGGCCAATAATATCCTAGGCAAAGGATGCACTTAGCGACAAGAGGCCACTCAAGTGACCCCACATATGTCGTCATGAACTTCCTTGATGGTATAGGGAATATCATTACTTGTAAGGCATCGTAAGAGAATACCATCAAATCCACGTTTATAAAGAAGGACACCCATGATAACATAGCGAGAGGCACTTTTGAGAAAGGTGCGTTGTCCATTACGAGTAAGGACGGGAGGTAGAATTGAAAGGGAAAGGTAGCCATCAAACTGCTTATACCAATGGTCACATGGGTTAAGTTCAATGACCCCAAAAATTTATGTCACAGAGTGAATAAGAAGGTTATTACAACCTTTTACTATGACAAATATTTTAGAGTCGAAGGGCGAAGCAAGTATCTAAGATGCGAGAAGGCTATGGTATCCACAAATTTATTAGTGGAACGCAGAGTGGTTTGTAGTTCATAACGATCAAAGGAGGTCAAAAGTGTGTTGACGTGATGTTTATACTTTGGAAGTATTTCATTAAGGTACCGATATATATCATTGACTGGTTTTACTACTAGTTGAGAGTCACAAAAGATATTAATTGACTTAACGTCTAAGGTAATGGCGGTTTGTAGGCCTAATACGAGTGCTTCATATAATCAAAACCAAGTTTGAAGGATAACAACATAGGTTCACCATTAAGGGGGATGAGGATAACACTGCACCACCCCCATGCGACATTTTGAACCATCGAAGAACAAGGTAATCGGTAAATGGTATCATCAAAGAGAGGGTAAAGAATGGATTCATCGGAAAATCAAAGTTAGAAGATTGATTCCTCAGAGAGAGTGCGTCTGCGAGTTAGTCGAAATGGCTTGGCCCTTGATAGATTTTTTATGAACGAATTCGAGGTCAAGTTGATAGAAGCATGAGCCAACAAGCAACACGTTGATTTTGATAAGGTTTGGCAGACATGTAATGTAAGGGGTCAGTGTTGGTGACAAAAAAAGTTTTGTGGTTGAGTAGGTAATGACGAATTTTAGTGGTGACAAAAACTAGGGCTAAGAAGAGTTTTTCAAAGCATGGGTGTATTTGGTTTCGTAATCCAAAAGGGTACAAATTATGTAGTAAACCACTCGCTCCCTATGTTGCTCACCATGATGAGCAAGCATGGCACCGAAGGAATGATCAATAGCGGAAATGTATAGGTAAAAGGGTTAGACAGTCATGCCTAAATTACCTAGTTTTGATCACATACAAAAATAACAAATAATGATGGATATAAAATTTTCCAAACTATCTTCAAAGAAGGCCCGCATTGAACTCATCGAGGATAATGAACCTTCTTCACCCCATTTACCAACTTCACCACCTTCACCAATGGAGTCGATGGATTGAGAATTCATTCCTCCTAAAAAAATTCTTTCATAAACACCATTTCCTTGGGACCTTTGACTTATCAACGCGATAATGAGGCCCCCTCTTCTATTCCCTTCCTGTATCATGACATGATTGATGATGATACACCTTCTATTAACGTCGTTTAGTGTCAGGATGATGATTTTATTCGTCACCCACCTTGGTGTAGAAGATTCTTATATCCACCGATCGTTGCCTTCTGAGATGCAAACCATCTTGAATGAGTCGACTATCAAAGTCAACATTAACACTCAAGATGACCCACACATTTTAAATATTGGCCAATATTTAGATGTAGTTGAATAGGAAGCCATTACTTCTTTCCTCAAGAATCATAACCATGCTTTCACTTGGTCCTATGTTGATATGATCGGTATTGACCCCAACATAGTCGTTCAAAATATTTTAACCATTCATGACTCTAAACCCGTAAAACAAAAGTCATGAAAATGCACCCTCACATTTCTCTTCTTGTTAAAGAAGAAATTTAGCGCCTTCTTTCTATTTCCTTCATCTTACCCATTGATCGCCCCAATGGATTTCTAACATTGTCCCTATCACAAAGGTGACAGGGGGACTTCGCATCTGTACTGCATTTACGTGACCTCAACCTAGCTTGCCCTCAAGACGATTTCCCTCTACCGTGTATTGATCAACTAGTTGATATTACATGTACCATCATGAGATGCTATCACTCATGGATGGTTTCTTGGGTTATAATTAAATATTAATTTCTCCGAAGATCATCAAAAACCGCCTTCATCGCCCCTTGTGGGGTCTTTTGCTATCGAGTCATGCCTTTTGGTCTTTAAAACGCTAGTGCTACATATCAAGATGGCTATGACTTATATCTTCCATGACATCATGCACCACATACTAGAATATTACGTAGATGACCTCCTCGCCAAATCCAAGTGTCGGGCCGAACACCTTACAGTCCTAAAGGTCATCTTTGACCGTCTCATCAAGTATTGTGTTCGCCTTCAACCCAAGAAGTGTGTCTTCGCAGTTCTCTTAAGAAAACTCCTTGGTTTCATCGTTTCTTTGCATGGCATAGAAGTTGACCCTACTAAAATAAAGTTTATTCTTGAAATGCCTCTGCCCACTAATATCTGCCAACTCCGTAGTTTTCAATCTATTCATCGGTTTATTTCACAACTTTCTAACCGTTGTTAACCATTTCATCATCTCCTCAAAAGGGATGTCTCCTTCAAATGGGATGATGAATGCCACAAATCCTTTAATGCCTTAAAACAATACCCTCTCCAACCACCGGTGTTCATTCCTCCTAAATTACAAACCCTATTACCTATACATTTTTGCTACTGATCATTCCTTAGGTTCCATGCTTTCTCATCGTGACGAGCAACATAAGGA
Organism: Taxus wallichiana var. yunnanensis; assembly: GCA_018340775.1. Taxonomy (NCBI): domain Eukaryota; kingdom Viridiplantae; phylum Streptophyta; class Pinopsida; order Cupressales; family Taxaceae; genus Taxus; species Taxus wallichiana. Next base: position 366,160,360 of record CM031237.1, read on the forward strand.
GCGAGTGGTTTACTACATAAGTCGTACCCTTTTGGATAAAGAAACTAGATACACCCATGCTGAATTTTTTTCTTAGCCTTAGTTTTTGTCGCCACTAAAATTTTTCATTACCTACTCAACCAAAAAACTTTTGTTATCACCAACACTAACCCCTTACATTACATGTATGCCAAACCTTATCAAAATCAACATGCTACACGTTGGATCATGCTTCTTGCAGACTTAGACCTCGAATTCATTCATCAAAAATATATCAAGGGCCAAGCCATTTCCGACCAACTCGCAGATGCACCCCTCTCCGGGAATCAATCCTCTAACTTCAATTTTCCTAGATGAATCCATTGCTACCCTCTCTTTGGATGATACCATTTACCAGATGACCTTGTTCTTCGATGGTTCAAAATGTTAGCGTGGGGGTGGTGCAGGTGTTATCCTCATCCCCTTGATGGTGAACCTATGCCGCTATCCTTCAAACTTGATTTTGATTGTACTAACAACATTGTCGAAGTACGAAGCACTCGTATTAGGCCTCCAAACCACCATTGCCTTAGACGTTAAATCAATTAATATCTTTGGTGACTCTCAATTGGTAGTAAACTAGGTCAATGGTATATACCAGTTCCGTAATGAAATACTTCAAAAGTATAAACAAAGATGTCAAACACACTTTTGACCAAATTTGACATTATGAACTACAAACCACTCCGCATTCCACTAACAAATTTGCGGATACCATGGCCTGTCTTGCATCTCAGATACCTACTTCGCCCTCCGACTCCAAAATATTTGTCACACAAGACAAAGGTTGGAATCACCTTCTTATTCGCTCTGTGACGTTAACTTCATTAGGGCCGGTTAAATTGACCCACGTGACCTTTGGTATAAGCAGTTTGCTGACTACCTTTCCCTTTCAATTCTACCTCCCGACCTCACTCGTAATGGACAACGCGTTTTCCTCAAAAGTGTCTCTCACTACGTTATCATGGGTGGTATTCTTTATAAATGCGGCTTTGACGGTATTCTCTTACGATGCCTTACAAGTTTTGAAATTCCCTATACCATCAAAGAAGTTCATGACGACATATGTGGGGGTCACTTAGTGGCCTCATTATCGCTAAGCACATCCTTCACCTAGGCTATTATTGGCCAACCCTCAACCATGATTTTTGTGACTATGTCAAACATTGTGTGAAATGCCAACAACATGCTAATCTTCATCACACACCTAGTCATGCCTTACAGGTCACCCGTGACCTTTGGCCTTTCTCTTAATGGGGTTTGGATCTTGTTGGAGAGATCAATCCCCATTCTTCCCAAAGACATCAATGGATCATTACCGCTACCGAATATTAAACTAAATGGTTTGAAGTCATACCTCTCATTTCTACAAAAGCTGAGAAAATATGTGAATTCATTAATCATCACATTATTTGTCACTTTGGTGTTCTACACCACCTCATCATTGATAACAAAAAAAAAAAAAAAACCTTACAGAAGCTCTGCGACGCCTTCGGCATTCAACTTAGTTTTTCTTCACCTTACTACCCACAAACCAATGGCCAAGCAAAATCAACCAATAAAACTTTGAGAAAAATTCTTATGAAAGTAGTTGACGATATTGGGAAGGATTGGAATACGCACATTCCTTTCACCTTGTGGTATTACCGCACTAGTATTCGCACCTCAACTGCTGCCACACCTTTCTCTCTAGTCTATAGTACTGAGGTTGTCCTACCTCTCGAATTCCATTCCCATCTCTTCATATTTCCCCTCAAGACATGCTCAATGATGATGAATTTTTCCAGACCGTTTGGCACAACTTGAGTTATTAGACGAACGTGATCTTAATGCTCTCGACCTTCTCCAAATCTACCAAAACGTATCAAACGTGCCTATCACAAATGTGTCCATGAACGAACCTTCCGTGTCAATGATCTTGTCTGAAATAAAATCGACATGTAACTAAAGAAGAGAAAAGTAAACAGGGAAAATTTGCTCCCGATTAGCTTGGAGCTTATATCGTGACTCATGCCTATGGGTCGGGTGCTTATCGTTGTCTTCACTTGAAGGTAAACAAGAACCCGAACCCCTCAATGCCTTACATCTTTGGTATTCTATTGTTGAATTTGATTCCTATATCACTTTTTTCCTATTTCATGCTCATCCTTTGCGAGCCCATTCACCTCCCTTATTTCCAATTCTTGGGACCAACGAATAAATAAGAATCATGTCATTACCCATCACCTTTCAGCTTTATCTTCAATATGAGTACCACGACTCTGCTCATGGCATGATTCTCATGGATGCTTTTCGTCTTCTTTCAATATGGAATCCCATGGTCGATTTCATCACTTACAACCTCACCATCATAGTTAACCTCTATATGCTCCAGTTTTCCTCCTAACAGAACCAAATTTCTTCTATACTCTTGTCCATGACTTAAAAGCCCAAAAATAAAATAATTTCAAGATGGGATTCCAACTCCTTGAGTCAAACTTCCAATAAAAAGATGAGTCCCTCAAAAATGACATTTATTCTCTCTATTTCACCGCTATAAATAGACTTCTCCCTCGAAGGACAACTATACAAAGCTCGCCATATTGTACATAGTCTATCACAAAAGAAGACTATTCTTGCAAAAATATAATAAAATATTTAGAAGCTTCCCGCATTGATCAACTTCGTGAAGACCTCAAGGAGACAAATATACTCATCCCACATAGAATCCCCACGTTGATCAGTATATATAAAAAAAGTAAAAATAAAAAGGAACTTTTTCATCATGGACTTGCCTATTTTGATCTTGGGTCTCTTGCCAAGTAGGCAGCCTTTCTCATACTGAGGTTACGCTAAAACATGCCATTTTCACCTCATCACCGTTTTCACCCTCATTTCCTACCACCTCAAGGACTTGCCGCAAATGTGACATTCTTCACCCCGAATAATCGATCACGTAATGCCTTTAGGGTCTTATGGTCATAGGTTTCTCTATGGTATGATTGACTCGTTATGGTTCTTATCAATTAGGTGGCTCTTTTTTCACCATTTACCATTCGCTAATTATGTTAAGATATATCTTTTAATCTTAAAAGGAATGTGTTACTAATCTGGACCCTTGTTTACTGTAATTTGTTTACTTGGGACGGAGGTTATTATAGCTTGTGTTTTGCAAGAATGAGACAGCAAACTTGTTTGTATGTTTGATGAACTCTTATCGTTGATTGATAGCACACCTTGAATCAATTCCATTGATCCAAGGTATGTTGTGGCCTTCTTGTGATCACTTTGTCGATTTACTTCTAAAACGGAATGAAGTCTGAAACCAGACTGAAGGTTGATATAAATGTTACAGCACCAGATTACAGGTATAAATATCTGGTACCTTGATGCCGATGGAAAAGGTTCGATTCCCGAACCACATACAGTTGTAATGCTAGACAACGTAAGACAATAAGAGCCTTGATGCAAGTGACACAGGTATGTGTCGAACATAGGACGAAACGTCCTGCATTGTGTTGAATGTGAACGTAAGTTGTAAGACTTACTAAGGAAACTATTAAGTAAATACTATGGGGATTAAATTCTAACCTATAACTATGTTTTAGCCTATAACCTAACTACTACCCTACGTGGATTTTAAATAGCATGGGGTGTAAGTTATGGCAAATCCTAATGATTTGCAACCTAGGTGAAAAACCCAACTATGGAAAATAAGATCCTAAACTATTACTAACCTATGGAAGGGGACCTATGGACCCATGTTGATGAAGCGGATAAGATGGAAGGTTAGAAATTTATTAGGACAATAAATGATGTCCTTGCAGTTTTCAATGCCAAGTTTGGCGGGAACATGGGAAAAGTTGGAGACATCCAACTAGCTAAGAAGCTAAGAAGGAATTGCATGCAAAATTTTAAAAATGAACTCGCCAAACCTGAGTCGGTGGTGGCGTGAAAATTGAGGAAAAGCAATGCATTCAATGCATTTAATGATCTTGGTCTTAGCGACCAGCTCGCCTTGGAAAGAGGATAGAGGAAATTTTGATGGTCATTGTGTTCTTTCGGGTTTTGAGACTGCTCTGTATTTCTTTCATGGTTATTTTGAACCTGCTATTATTTTGGTTATTGTTGTTGTTTTGGAGTAGCCATGGCTATTTTTGAGCCTGAGGAAGTTAGTGGATTGTTGGGAAAGCTTTGTTGTGGACGCCGTGGAGAAAAATAGCTCCTGTGGGTGCGGTTTTCTTCAAACCACAAGAAAAATTAATCAGGCATGTTGAGCCCTTCTCCTTAAACCGTTTTGCTCTTGTTTAAGCGTCTCATTAAAACAACCTGCTCTTATGATGGGTGTTTTAGTTAAATGAAGTTGTTGATATGTTTGAAGTAATTTTTGGGTTGAGTCATTTTTTTTCTTTTGCTGCATGTGACTTGGGTATTTCTTTGCAAAATGAGTAAATCAAATGAATCTGTCCATGTTGTGTGAGTTTGTTTTGATAGTGTTGGGTATTCGTTTCTATTACCCAATATGAGTTTGAGTTGATGAATGTATTAGCTATGCGTGTATTATTTTCTGAGTTCTGTGCGTGAAAATGATTTGGGAAAAACAAAATTGTGATAATGCTTGAGGAAACTGTTGTGAAGGTTATTACCATAGTTGCTTACATTGCATAGAATACGATTCACTAGGGATAGTGATTTCATGCCCATGTTTTACCCTTGCTGGTTAAAAATGAGTTAATATCTCCATGTGGGTTGAAGGCCGGGACTGGTTATTGGAGAAATAAATTATTTGAACATTGAACTGGGTTAATTAATGAGTGAGAAAAAGGTATTGTTATCTTGCTTTGAATTTTTTTTGACAAGTGTGTATATAAATAACAGAGATACTTATTTGAACTCCTTCAATGTATTCGATTGGAACTGAACTTGAGTAGATTCTTGTTCTTGTAAAAAAAAAAAAGATCTTCTTACTTATCTTTACTTTTTAATTTTGAAATGATGGTAATATATTTGTTGTATTTTATTTTACTATATGATAATATAATATTTGATATTAATGGGAATATATATATATAGTATGTATGTATTTATATATATATATATATATATGTATATATATATATATATATATGTATATATATATATATATATGCAATTCGTAGTCTAAACTTCTTGTTGTTGCATTAAAACTGAATCGGAATTGGAATTCTTCCTTGGTGTTTGGAAATGAGTCCTTTTATTATTACGATGAAAACATGATTTGTTATCTGTTGTACATTCTTACTTGTTTGTTTTGGATTGAAAATGTCTGTTGGGTGAAAAACTAAAGGAAATGAATTTATTTAGAGGTGTTTGAAATATTGAAACTTATTATTACGGAAAACATGATAAATGAATTTGGTAAACCCTCTGGAATAGTAGTTAGTTTTTTTTAATTACTAAAAATATATATAAAGGAAATCACCCTATGGGGAATAGGCTGGCACTGAATAAGTTGATATTCAGCTAAGCAAGGAGAAGAGGTAATAGGATACTCTTCCTTTTCATTTGATTATTAACTTCAATCGCTTTCTCTTTTGGCTGTTATCTTTGATTGATATCATTCTTGTTTAAACTATTCAGTACAACTAGGATGAAAAGAAAGAGAATATTGAATGGATAACTTGAAGTAATGATTATTTCTTCTCTTATACAGTTGACATTCTATATTTGATATTGAAGGAATTTCTTACTGCCTTAGGCGTAAGCATTTGCATCTAATTGTTGTTTACTTTCTTTCTGATTTGGAAGAAGTATTATGTTGTTGTTGAATTTTGAGAAATGACACCAATGTTTCATGGTGAATGACTACTTTTCTCTTCTGCATTTGATTGTTTGAAATTAAATGAGTAGTATGAAAGGAAGTAGTTCTGTTGGAATTCTTAATTAAAATATATCTCTTGAAATTTCAACTATTTAAAAGGAAATGGAATTGATAGCAATTACATTAGAACAACATTATATACATATGTGTATTAGTTCTTACAGATGTTTTAATCTGGAACTATTTAGAGGAAATTACTTCTTGTAGTAATTATTTGGAAAAAGGTTAGTAATCTTTTTGTCTGATTGTGATGGTAATTAGATGATTGGGTTGTTAAGTTGTTCATCCTTATCAGCACTTAATTCTTGGATGATGTTCATCTCATTTTTTTAACGTTTCATAAAAGCAGGGTTCTTTTATTGAGACAGTTAATTAAGAGCACCTCATTTTAATGATAAGTGCTTAATATGCTCAGTTCAATGAACTGACCCGTGCAAGTAAATTTTGCAGATGGTTTCCTTGAGTAAAAATGAAGACATGTTGTTTTCTGATGCTTCTTCTGAGTAGCTAAGGATGGATCGTATTTGATAGTTTATTATTCCTCTACGAGGAAATGGGAAAAGAAGAAGTTGCATTCTTCTTCCTTATGTGTTGTAATGTTGTTTGATATAAATGAAGTTCAGTTGTATGGACTGGTAAATTGTATAGATTTTAAATCTTAAGGATTGAATACAAGGAAAGGTGTGATATTTTAATGGCTGTATCACTTTGAAACTGTTTGAATAAGATTGAGAATATAATATTATTCATTGATTTGGAATTATTCAAATGATAGTTGATAGATTTTAAAAGGACATAATATATTCTTTACTTGAATACAACTTTTAAGTTGGAATGTGCAATTAATTCATACTTGGGTTAATATGAAATTTAGATTGACATTGAAAAGGGTTTAAATGAATATGAACTCTTAATTGAATGATATTCGGGATTAGTTTATAAGCTAAGGAATATCAAAATAATAAAAAAGAGGCAGTTGAACCTTGTATTCGGACTTCGTTAATATCCTCGAAATGTTTAAATTCAGAAAATATTAGATATGAGGAAACATATCTATTGGTAACAAACCTTAACTGAAGTAAGGTTATGGAGAATAAATGAATACATTCATTTAGAATTAGACCTCATTCAAATGATGTCTAATAAGATGGAATTCTGAATTTAAATACAGTTGTGGATAAAACTTGGTTAAGTTTAATAGGTTGAACTTACTACGTTAAGCTGTAGTGGACTATTAGTCCGAAGCTTAAAGTAAAGAACCAAGATGGAAATATGCAATCCTTCGGTATGGAGGAGTAAATGTATATTAAGCTATAAGACAAATTGAGTCTCTCTTAGCTATATACAACTGTAATGAACAATGAGGTTAAAGGATCAGCACGGTTGCTGAAAATTGATCTTAAATATTTAAGATTAAATCCAATCACACTCAAGCTGGATGTGTATTCCTTGATGAGAGGATTCCATAGGACCTTGACACACGTCAGCTGCAATATGGTGTCTTCATGAAGGCGGGGCCTTCATGACGACACAATGTTGTAGCTGACATGTTACAATGCCCTCCGAATCGAATCATCAAGTTTACATAAGTTGGGACTAAGTTACTTGGACGATGATAGGAATGTGACCGCGTATACGGAGTGACTCCGGAGGGCTAAAGGTAACTAGACACACGCAGTCATCTAGGGTCGACATCGGTATGTCTGCGTACCTTTAGTTACCGTGAGTGCCTTCCTATACTCTTTCATATTGCTAGTTTGGGTTAGAGCTTAACTTTGGATGGAAGGACTGACAGAGGTCAGAAAAGACCATTCTAGATAACAGATGAAGTGAGGTGAAGGACATATTCCATTGATGTGTATAACATCTGGGAATATGATCATGCAAAGCATGTGAAAATATTTGGCCAAAGTATCGCAAGTTGTTGGTTGCGTTGTCCTAATCACCTAGTTTAAGAAGCAGGATATCAGATGAATATCAGTAACAGATATTCAGATAGGCCTCTTAAATGGAACACTTCGATAACTGGAAATGGTAAGAGAACCCTGTATACTTAGTATACAATGCATGGATTAACATGAAGGATCGGTAAGTCACCGAGTCATGAAATGAGAGATCACTGAAACTCCGAGCCATAAAATGGGAGATCGGTAGTTCTTCGAGTCATTTACAGCAACATATGGTATCTGTTATATGATTGAATGGCATTGAATGTGTGTTCCATATTGTAAATATGTGAACAGAGAACATTGGTTTTAAAAAGAAATTGTGTGATCTGATTTACATTAATTGGATAGAGAACAATTATTAAAACTTGGTCGTGTGTTTTGAATTACATAATTCAGAATAGAGAACGTTATATATATATAAAAAAATTCCCTTGTTCTAGTATCTTAAAATGGGGATGTTACATCTTGGTATCAGAGCTGAAGGTTGCAGCTCTTGGACCTAATGAGTCCACAATTTAATAAGGTTTACATTTTCTTATTGAACAGAAAATGGTCAGAACAAGAGGAAATGTTGTGAACAACCCGTTATCGGGTGGAGAAGCAGCTACTACTCAAAAGCTAGATGAAATCCTTGCTGCCCTACTGGATACGAGAGATCGTTTGACTGTTTTGGAACAGCAATCAATGGGAAATGAGGAGGAGGAAGAAGAAGCTGATATGAATGATCAGCCACCTCCTGTGGACAACACCAATGGAGGGAATCCGGGTGTTGATAATAGTAATGTGAACGCTCCTAATCATCCTGAAAATAAAAGGGCAAGATTAGCAGCTGAACTTACAAATGATATAAAGAGAATAAGTCCTCCAAAGTTTGATGGAACAACACTTGGGGATGGAGCTGAAAATTGGCTCAGTGAAATGGAGAAGTACTTTGCAATAAGAAACTTCTCCGAGGAGACCAAAGCGATATGGGGAGCATATCAGCTTTCTCATGAAGCATCATCATGGTGGGACAACCGTAAGGTTGAGTTGAATATTGTCAAAACAGACATAACTTGGGATCAATTTAAGGTTATTTTAGGCAACGGTGGCTGCCTCAACTCTATTTTGATAGGAAAATGACTGAATTTCAGAACTGGTCGCAAGGAAGGCTGACGGTGACAAAATACTGGGAAGGGTTTACTAAACTCCTTAAGTATGTGCCGCAGTACCAAGCTGACGAGAAGTTTAGAATATGAAAGTTCATAATGGGACTGAATCCCATCATTGGTGGCGAAGTGGATGTCCACGGTCCAACCACTATGGAAGGAGTTGTCGAAAAGGCAATAAGACAGGAACAAAAATTGAGAGCAATTTCTGCTCATAGGGAGGAGATTAGGAAGAAGATTCCCAACTCTTCTTCATCTCTCGCACCCAAAAAGGGGCCCTGGAAAAGGTTTGGTATGAAAAAAAAATTGTTGTGGATAACAATAAGAAATCAGTAATGAACAAACCTGTAAATAGTGTGCGGAGCAGCTTTGCAAAAATTAGTGGTAATGGACAAAAGTCCTATGGAAGCCAGAGTGATAACTTCAAGGCTGGTAGCAAATTCGAGCCTAGGAAGGGGCCAGTTGGAGGTTGCTTCAACTGTGGAAAGGACCATTACGTGAGTCACTGTCCTCTGAAAAAGGATGATCACGATCAGCAGCATAGGATACACGTTGCGGTGGCTAACAAACAAGCTGAAAAGCAAGTTACACCCATAGAAGTTCCGGGTAAGTTATTCGGTACACCTGTAGTCATACTTTTTGATACTGGAGCTACTGAATGTTTTATTTCTACTAAACTTGCAATGAAATTAAAAAGGAAAGCTGAACGAATGGATAAGACATGGATAGTGCATTATGGGAATAATGTTGTCCATACAGTCGAAATGTGCCTTTTTGGGGCAATTCTTGACTTGCCCAGTTTCTCCACAGAAGTTGACCTGTATGTCACTCCTTTAGGGTCATATGATGTCATTATAGGAGTTAATTGGTTGGCGAGAACATAAGGCAAAGGTCGACTGTTATGAAAAATAGATTTGTTGTTTTGATGACCTGCAGAAAGCAGCAGTCATTCAAGGTGTAAAGCGTGAGGTTGCAGTTAGGAAACTAACAACTATGCAACTAAAAAGGGCTAAAAATAGAGGTTGCACTTTGTATGCCATAAGAATGACAGAAAATGCTGAGGAAGATAATGATTTCATGGAAAAGTATCCATTATTAAGGGATTTTAGTGATGTATTTCCGGAGGAGTTACCAGGTCTTCCGCCCAAACGAGAGTTTGACTTTGCAATAGAGATCAAGCCAGGAACCGAACCCATATCTAAGGCACCTCTAGAATGACCACCCTCGAGTTGGTGGAGCTTAAGGCTCAATTACAGGAACTTTTGACTAAAGGGCTGATAAGACCGAGCGTCTCACCATGGGGAGCGCCGGTAATTTTTGTAAAGAAGAAGGATGGCACACTAAGACTGTGCATTGATTACAGAATGTTGAATAAGGCAAACTATTAAGAATCGATATCCACTTCCTAGGATTGATGATCTGTTTGACCAGATGCGTGGAGCATCAGTCTATTCAAAAATAGATCTTTGATCTAGATATCATCAGCTGAGAATAAAGGAAGAAGATATTCATAAAACAACTTTTAGAACAAGGTACGGGCATTATGAATTCACGGTGTTACCTTTTGGGTTAACGAATGCACCTGCCGCCTTCATGAATTTGATGAATAATATTTTTCAAGAATACCTAGACAAGTTCGTGCTTGTATTCTTGGACGACATTCTTATATACTCCAAAAATGTCGAAGAGCACCAAGAGCATTTAAGGATAGTGCTGGAAGTTTTGAGAAAGAGAAGGTTGTATGGTAAATTATCAAAATGTTCCTTTTATGATGCAGAGGTGCATTATTTGGGGCACGTTATAAGCAAGAACGGGATAGTTGTAGACCCTTCAAAGATCGCAGCTATAACCGAGTGGCCTGCACCTAAGAACGTGCATGAAGTAAGAAGCTTCATGGGCTTGGTAGGATATTATAGAAAGTTCGTTAAGGACTTTTCAAAAATTGCTGCCCCAATCACTTCACTAAAAAGAAAGATAAGAAATTTTTCTGGACTGACAAATGTGAATCTACCTTTAAAATTTTAAAGGAACAGTTAACTACAACACCTATTTTGACTGTACCTGACCCAAATGGAAATTTTACGGTCATAACGGATGCGTCTGGAGAAGGTCTTGGAGGCATTCTGTTACAAAATAACCATGTCATAGCTTATGAAAGTAGAAAGCTTAAGTTACATGAACAAATTATGCTCCACATGACCTAGAGCTCACTGCCATTGTACATGCACTTCAAATGTGGAGGCATTACCTTCTTGGCAAACCCTTGAGTTAAAAACCGACCATCTGGGGTTGAAGTATATTTTTACTCAACCAAACCTGAATGCAAGACAACGAAGATGGTTAGAATTTCTGTCTCAGTATGATTTTGATATAAGCTACATCAAAGGCAAGGAAAATAGGGTGGCAGATGCTCTGAGTCGTAGGAAGCACATCTCTGCTCTTATAACGTTAAGAACTCAGTTTAAGGATGAGGTGAAAGATGTCATGGAATCTGACTCTTATTTCCAGCAAGTTAAAACAGCACTTGCTGCAGATCCAAAGGATGTGAAGTATAAGGGATTTCATTTTGATAATGAAGGAATTCTGAGGTTGAAAATAGGGTATATATACCCTTGGCAAATGATTTAAGAAAGAAATTGTTAACTGAATTTCATAATTCACCTTTTTCTGGACACCCTGGCATTACAAAAATGCTTGCTGATCTCAAGCAACAATATTTCTGGAAGGGAATGAAAAAGGATGTGGTGGAATTTGTGACACACTGCTTGGAATGTCAGCGTGTTAAGGTGGAACATATGCATCCCAGTTGGATTATTGTATCCCCACAGCATTCCGCAGTACAAATGGCAAGTGATAACGATGGATTTCGTTCAAGGATTGCCTATGTCAAGGAATAAGCATGATATCATCCTGGTTGTCGTCGAACAAATTAACCAAAGTGGCACACTTCATTGCTAGTAATTTAAAAGATGATGCACCAGTGTTAGCAAGAAGATTTGTACATGAAATTTTTAGATTGCATGGAATACCCGAATTGATCATATCGGACAGAGATCCGAGGATGACATCAAGGTTTTGGCAAATGCTTAATGCGGCCTTGGGAACTAAATTAAACTTTAGTTCTGCATATCATCCGGAAACGGATGGACAGACCGAAAGAGTCAATCAAGTTTTAGAGGATATGTTAAGAATGTATTGCATGGACCAGCAGTATAAATGGGAGGAATACCTTCCGCTGGTTGAATTTTCCTACAATAATACATACCACGCCTCTTTAAAAATGGCACCTTTTGAAGCATTGTATGGAAGAAAATGTAGAACCCCTATTAGCTGGGACAGCGTAGAGGACAGAGAGGTAATTGGGCTAGAAATCCTTACGGAAATGGAACAACAAATCAAAATGATTCGGGAACATCTAAAGGAGGCTGCCAATAGGCAAAAGAGTTATGCAGACTTAAAGCGGGTTGATAGGAATTATAAACTTGGTGAGAAGGTCTTTCTTCGGGTTAAGCCGAAAAAGAGCTCAATAACTTTTGGCAAGGCTGCCAAGTTATCGCCTCGTTACGTGGGACCTTTTGAAATTGTTGAAATAATCAACCCTGTAGCTTATCATCTAGCATTACCTCCTGCTTTATCACAAATGCATGATGTTTTTCATATTTCTTTACTTAAGAAATACGTAACAGATTTATCACATGTGTTGAATTGGAATTCCTTGCAGGTCCAAGACCCAGGAATAATCATGGTTAAGCCCATTCGAGTGCTGGGAACTCGCCAGTTGTACTTAAGAAATCGTGAAGTGAATCAATGTAAGGTCCAATGGGACCAGTTTAGCGAAGAAAGTGCAACTTGGGAAAATCTCGAAGAAATGAGATCTGCTTTTCCATACTTGTTTGATCGAAATTGAATTCGAAAAACTGATAATTCTACCAAATTTAGACAATTACTGGTCTATTTTATAGTTATCTTAAAACATTGTTTTAATGAGTGAATCTGTTTTTGGTATGAACTTATGAATGGAAGGACGATAATTGAATTTTTCCTAGAAACTCTATGAATTGGCTAATTTGATCATCGGGATGATGATTCTTTAAGAAGGGAGGAATGTAACGTCTTGATTTTTATAAGCTATTATGATAACCTCTTTTCATGATGTTGTAACTGTAGAAATGAGGATAATTATGTTAAGATATATCTTTTAATCTTAAAAGGAATGTGTTACTAATCTGGACCCTTGTTTACTGTAATTTGTTTACTTGGGACGGAGGTTATTATAGCTTGTGTTTTGCAAGAATGAGACAACAGACTTGTTTGTATGTTTGATGAACTCTTATCGTTGATTGACAACACACCTTGAATCAATTCCATTGATCCAAGGTATGTTGTGGCCTTCTTGTGATCGCTTTGTCGATTTACTTCTAAAACGGAATGAAGTCTGAAACCAGACTGAAGGTTGATATAAATGTTACAAACACCATTTAGGTATAAATATCCGGTACCTTGATGCCGATGGAAAAGGTTGATTCCCGAACCACAAACACGTTGTAATGCCAGACAGCGTAAGACAATAAGAGCCTTGATGCAAGTGACACAGGTATGTGTCGAACATAGGATGAAACGTCCTGCATTGTGTTGAATGTGAACGTAAGTTGTAAGACTTACTAAGGAAACTATTAAGTAAATACTATGGGGATTAAATTCTAACCTATAACTATATTTTAGCCTATAACCTAACTACTACCCTACGTGGATTTTAAATTGCATGGGATGTAAATTGTTGCAAATCCTAATGGCTTGCGACCTAGGTGAAAAACCCAACTATGGACAATAAGATCCTAAACTATTACTAACCTATGGAAGGGACCTATGGACCCATGTTGATGAAGCGGATAAGAAGGGAAGGTTAGAAATTTATTAGGACAGTAAATGATGTCCTTGCAGTTTAAATGCCAAGTTTGGTGGGAACATGGAAAAGTTGGAGACATCCAACTAGCTATGTAGCTAAGAAGGAATTGCATGCAAAATTTTAAAAATGAACTCGCCAAACCTGAGTCGGTGGTGGCGTGGAAATTAAGGAAAAGCAATGCATTCAATGCATTTAATGATCTTGGTCTTAGCGACCAGCTCACCTTGGAAAGAGGATAGAGGAAATTTTGATGGTCATTGTGTTCTTTTCGGGTTTTTGAGATTGCTCTGTATTTCTTTCATGGTTATTTTGAACCTGCTATTATTTTGGTTATTGTTGTTGTTGTTTGGAGTAGCCACGGCTATTTTTGAGCTGAGGAAGTTAGTGGATTGTTGGGAAAGCTTTGTTGTGGATGCCGTGGAGAAAAATAGCTCCTGTGGGTGCGGTTTTCTTCAAACCACAAGAAAAATTAACAGGCATGTTGAGCCCTTCTCCTTAAACCGTTTTGCTCTTGTTTAAGTGTCTCATTAAAACAACCCTGCTCTTATGATGGGTGTTTTAGTTAAATGAAGTTGTTGATATGTTTGAAGTAATTTTTGGGTTGAGTCATTTTTCTTTTGTTGCATGTGACTTGGGTATTTCTTTGCAAAATGAGTAAATCAAATGAATTTGTCCATGCTATGTGAGTTTGTTTTGACAGTGTTGGGTATTCATTTCTATTACCCAATATGAGTTGAGTTGTTGAATGTATTAGCTATGCATGTATTATTTTTTGAGTTTTGTGCGTGAAAATGATTTGGAAAAAAAAAATCGTGATAATGCTTGAGGAAACTGTTGTGAAGGTTATTACCATAGTTGCTTACATTGCATAGAATACGATTCACCTAGGACAGTGATTTCATGCCCATGTTTTACCCTTGCTGGTTAAAAACGAGTTAATATCTCCATGTGGGTTGAAGGCTGGGACTGGTTATTGGAGAAATAAATTATTTGAACACTGAACTGGGTTAATTAATGAGTGAGAAAAAGGTATTGTTATCTTGCTTTGAATCTTTTTTGACAAGTGTGTATATAAATAACAGAGATGCTTATTTGAACTCCTTCAATGTATTCGATTGGAACTGAACTTGAATAGATTCTTGTTCTTGTCAAAAAAAAAAAAAAGGTTCTTACTTATTACAGTGAAATGATGGTAATATATTTGTTGTACTTTTACTCGTTTCAGACTAAGCTGGGAATGACTGTTTTTAGCAAACACGTATGTTTTCATTATATATATATATATATATATATATATATATATATATATATGTATGTATGTATGTATGTATGTATGTATGTATGTATTAAAATGTATGAATGTATGTATGTATGTAATTATTGTATAATGGTGTTTGGGAAATGACTTCCTTTTATTATTAAACGATGAATTGGAATTCTTCCTTGGTGTTTGGGAAATGAGTCCTTATTATTTGTTTCATGATTTGTTGAGAATGTTTACATTCTTACTTGTTTGGGTGAAAAACTAAAGGAAATGATTTTATTTAGAGGGGCCGTTGATATTGAAACTTACGGACCAGATGCAAATGAATGCTTTGGTAAACCCTCTGGAATAGTAGTTAGTAAGTTTTTAATTACTAAATTCTAATTGTTAAAGGAAATCACCCTATGGGGAATAGGCTGGCACTGAATAAGTTGATATTCAGCTAAGCAAGGAGAAGAGGTAATAGGATGCTCTTTCTTTTCATTTGATTATTAACTTCAATTACTTTCTCTTTTGGTTGTTATCTTTGATTGATATCATTCTTGTTTAAACTATTCAGTACACAACTAAGATGAAAGAAAGAGAATATTGAATGGATAACTTGAAGTAGTGATTATTCTTCTCATATACAGTGGACATTCTATATTTGATGTTGAAGGAATTTCTTACTGCCATAGGCGTAAGCATTTGCATCTAATTGTTGTCTATTTTCTTTCTGATTTGGAAGAAGTATTATGTTGTTGTTGAATTTTGAGAATTGACACCAATGTGTTCATGGTGAATGACTACTTTTCTCTTCTAGCATTTGATTGTTTGAAATTAAATGAGTAGTATGAAAGGAAGTAGTTCGGTTTGAATTCTTAGTTAAAATCTATCTCTTGAAATTTCAACTATTGTAAGGGAATGGAATTGATAGCATTTGCATTAGAACAACAGTATATACATATGTGTATTAGTTCTTACAGATGTTTTAATCTGGAACTATTTAGAGGAAATTACTTCTTGTAGTAATTATTTGGAAAAAGGTTAGTAATCTTTTTGTCTGATTGTGATGGTAATTAGATGATTGGGTTGTTAAGTTGTTCATCCTTATCAAGCACTTAATTCTTGGATGATGTTCATCTCATTTTTTTAACGTTTCATAAAAGCAGGGTTCTTTTATTGAGACAGTTAATTAAGAGCACCTCATTTTAATGATAAGTGCTTAATATGCTCAGTTTGATGAACTGACCCATGCAAGTAAATTTTGCAGATGGTTTCCTTGAGTAAAAATGAAGACATGTTGTTTTTTGATGCTTCTTCTGAGTAGCTAAGGATGGATCGTATTTGATAATTTATTATTCCTCTACGAGGAAATGGGAAAAGAAGAAGTTGCATTCTTCTTTCCTTATGTGTTGTAATGTTGTTTGATATAAATGAAGTCCAGTTGTATGGACTGGTAAATTGTATAGATTTTAAATCTTGAGGATTGAATACAAGGAAAGGTGTGATATTTTAATGGCTGTATCACTTTGAAACTGTTTGAATAAGATTGAGAATATAATTTTATTCATTGATTTGGATTTATTCAAATGATGGTTGACAGATTTTTAGGGACATAATATCTATGTTTTACTTGAATGCAACTTTTAAGTTGGAATGTGCAATTAATTCATACTTGGGTTAATATGAAATTTAGATTGACATTGAAAAGAGTTTAAGTGAATATGAACTCTTAATTGAATGATATTCGGAATTAGTTTATAAGCTAAGGAATATCAATAAAAGAGGCAGTTGAACCTTGTACTCGGATTTCGTTAATATCCTCGAAATGTTTAATTCAGAGGATATTCGGTATGAGGAAACATATCTATTTGTAACAAACCTTAATTGAAGTAAGGTTATGGAGAATAAATGAATACATTCATTTAGAATTAGGCCTCATTCAAATGATGTCTAATAAGATGGAATTCTAAATTTAAATACAGTTGTGGATAAAACTTGGTTAAGTTTAATAGGTTGAACTTACTACGTTAAGTTGTAGTGGACTATTAGTCTGAAGCTTAAAGTAAAGAACCAAGATGGAAATATGCAATCCTTCGGTATGGAGGAGTAAATGTATATTAAGCTATAAGACAAATTAAGTCTCTCTTAGCTATATACAACTGTAACGAACAATGAGGTTAAAGGATCAACACGGTTGCTGAAAATTGATCTTAAATATTTAAGATTATAATCCAATCACACTCAAGCTGGATGTGTATTCCTTGATGAGAGGATTCCGTAGGACCTTGACACACGTCAGCTGCAATATGGTGTCTTCATGAAGGCGGGGCCTTCATGATGACACAATGTTGTAGCTGACATGTTACAATGCCCTCCCGAATCGAATCATCAAGTTTACATAAGCTGGGACTAAGTTACTTGGACGATGATAGGAATGTGACCGCGTATACGGAGTGACTCTGGAGGGCTAAAGGTAACTAGACACATGCGTGTCATGCCTAGGGACGACACAGTATGTCTGCGTACCTTTAGTTACCATGAGTGCCTTCCTATACTCTTTCATATTGCTAGTTTGGGTTAGAGCTTAACTTTGGACGGAAGGACTGACAGAGGTCAGAAAAGACCATTCTAGATAACAGATGAAGTGAGGTGAAGGACATATTCCATTGATGTGTATAACGTCTGGGAATATGATCATGCAAAGCATGTGAAAATCTTTGGCCAAAGTATCGCAAGTTGTTGGTTGCGTTGTCCTAATCACCTAGTTTAAGAAGCAGGATATCAGATGAATATCAGTAACAGATATTCAGATAGGCCTCTTAAATGGAACACTTCGATAACCGGAAATGGTAAAGAGAACCCTGTATACTTAGTATACAATGCATGGATTAACATGAAGGATCGGTAAGTCGCCGAGTCATGAAATGAGAGATCGTTGAAACTCGAGCCATAAAATGGGAGATCGGTAGTTCTTCGAGTCATTTACAGCAGCATATGGTATCTATTATATGATTGAATGGCATTGAATGTGTGTTCCATATTGTAAATATGCGAACAGAGAACATTGGTTTTAAAAAGAAATTGTGTGATCCGAATTACATTAATTGGACAGAGAACAATTATTAAAACTTGGTCGTGTGTTTTGAATTACATAATGTTACACCCGAGGTCCCTTTTCAAGGGCTATGTAGGAATCACTTTGAGGGTATACGGCCCTTAAAGGTTAACTCGCCACCCTTTACCCTAACCATTTTCCCCCACACATTTTCCTATTCACATTCTACCTTAGTTAGTTTCCATTTTATACAACACTTGGAAATTAAATAAGTAAACAATTAACCAAACCATTTTATATACATCACCACAATTATACATCCATCATTTCCCATTTCCATAATATCAACACTTGGAAATTAAATTAAAAACCATGAACCCTAACTCCATCATGCCTACACCGACCGACTCCACCATGCCTATGACCTAACTCCACCATGCCTAAACCAACCTAACTCCACTATGCCTAAACCGACCTGACTCCATCATGCCTAAATTACCTAGTTTCCATCACATACACAAATAACAATGGAAATTTATAAACACAAGTACAACATCATACCATAAATATCACCATCTCTATATAAATCATCAAAATCTGTGTGTCCATACATATGTGCACAGATGCAAAATCAATACAAGTGTCTCTCATATACAATCTCAACATCTTCGGCACGCAGGCCAATATAATAATCAAAAGACTCAAAAACTCTCATGTACATCCTCTCTCTTCGGCACGTAGGTCAAAAGTATAGCTCAAAATAAATGAAAAGGGAATTACACACAAATATCAATCATCTCCCCACCGGATACCCTCCATACATGTCTCACCTGTCTCCTCCTCCTCTTCTCCTATCCGACGCCCAACTAATATCTCACCACCCTCCATGGGCCTCGGTGTGATCTCTGTTGGCCCCTAACCTGGAGATGGCTTCCTCGAACTAGTGGCCTCTCCCGACCCTTTCTTTGCGCTCGTTGCCCCTTGTATTTCTCTACAATGTGAGTGCGGGACCTAGTCCTCTCACTCGATGCTTGTTGTGCTCTATACTCTGCATAAGAGGGGATATATATCCCTGAAGTCATTAGGTGATCCTGATAGTACCGCACCTCACTCAGGTGGCAATCCTAAACCTAGCCATCAGTCTTGTCTTCGGTGGTGCCATCGGGTCTCGGACCATGTACACTGCACCACCCGAACCCTCTCATGTCTCTATCATGCCCAAATAACCAAATCCACTCCTCCACTCTAACGAATCAAATCGATCCCCCGAGCTCGTGGACCCATGTACCTAGCTCATCTCACTAACTCGTAATCTCCACCTCGGCCGACGATTACGGTGCCTTGTCCTTTTCACCATGAAAATTACAAGGGTCAAACCAGCTCTATCATTTTCTTAAAATCCACAACACAATAAATATCCATAAAATATGAAATTTTTACCTTATAAACTCAAATCAACATGACCGACATCGGCTATACCTTAACCGACATCGGTTACCTTTCATTCCACTTATACCCCATTTTGACCCAAACTTATAAAGTGCCCCCACTTGTTGACCTTACCCACACTTATTACAACCTACCCACAAGCCCACATTACCTATACTTTTCCTTAATTACATTTAGGGACTTGTTATTTTACCCATACCTCAGCCCTACCCATGTCGTGACCTATATGCCTACACCCGGAACACTATTTGTGACCTTTGAACGTATATGCTCGCTATACCTTGACGCTCTTACTCGTGTTGTTTTGCCAAATGACCTTACCTTGCATATTTTTGTGTTGTTTATCTGACCCAACCTTGATGTACGGAACATACCTAAACGTTCATGCACCTGACCTACGTTGTGTTTCTACACCATATCCTATACCTTGGATACCGGAATCACTTCACCCTTGTTTGGATAAACCTCTCAACCTTGGGAAGATATTCAACCTAGTATTGTGCCGCATGATTTGTATGTGTGTGTGCATTTAATTTCCACTACCTTTGACCCTGGCCCATTTACCTATTTTCCTAATTTGACCTCTACCCTTTTCCAATATGCTCACATCTATACTCATGCCCACTTACCTTCATTTTTATCACATCCACCTTTTATCAAACCACTCATCGATTTCATCTTCCACCTCATCAGTTCCTAGTTTGAGGGGGATCACCTTCACCTACGGTTGGGACAACCACATCCTATTTTTGTCGGCGTCACTTACCAATACGAGCTACACGATAAAAGGAGAAAATGTAGACACCAAAATTGGGTCACACTCCCCTTGGTCCCTTGTCGAATAACTAACTTAAACATATTCACCTAACCATGGCCTATTTCACCCCACATTAATATTAATTTAATTATGTACAATTAAATTAATACCCATCCCCACCTTATTTATTAATTTAATTACTTTAACTTTATTGTAAGAGTTAAGCTTGTTTAACTCCTTTTTGGGACTTCACGTTTTCTTTTCTTGATCGTCTTGTCTTGTTCTATATTTTGTTTTGGCCTTGAGAGCCGATCCCTATTTTTTCCTTATCTAATAAAAAAATTAATTAATTTAATTAAATTAATGCCCACTCCCACAATATTCATTATTTAATTACCTTTATTAAACTAATTTCCACCTCACCTAGATACCTCATCATAAACCTTTTCTTAGTATGTTTCCTTTTACTTGGACTCAATATCTACTCACCATAATAATTAAGACTTAATTCAATTCCTTAAATCCTAAGCGCAACATTCCGTTTTGATCAAGAAAATGGACAGAGATGGAAAAAAATATTGCCAAGATTTTTCATTTTTATTAAACCTAGGATATCCCACCTTAACCGACGCCGATCAACCTGAAACCGATGCCGATCAACCAAAACTATCGTCGGTTACCATATATTCACTTTGGTAACCTTTTTTGAGAGGTTGACCGCATTTTCAAGTTTTGGAATGAAGATCTGCATGCAAGAAAGAACCAGATCCCTTCGCACATCCAGGACATGACCATAACCATCACCAAGCGGATTTGAAGGTATTTGTATCCACGGTAGCATTGCGGGAAGTGCTTCAGCAAGACTTAACCACCGTTATTCACATCAACCATCATCATCATCCAACCACCAAATCTGTAAACACTAGTAAGTGTTCTTATAACCTACATCATTTCATCTTTATTCATAGTACAAATTTTCTTCTTCTCTGTTTATCATAACCTATTTGCATTTTTCACCCCACGCTATTACCTTCCTGTGATGAATGCAACCATCCCACCACCCACAATCATTTAATCACCTATACCTGATTCTTGAATATCTCGAGTACTACCAATACCTCCAAAATCTAACCATTCTCATTACCATCCTTGTTTAATCTCAGAAAAACCCCTAAAACCATGATCCATTGAGTTCTTACCATCCCGCCTCTACTAACGCCGGTTACCTATAACCATCATCGGTTCTTCCTCAACCATCATCGGTCATACTTGACCGATGTTGGTATCTATATTTGGTAATCCTACTAATAACAGAAACCTAATAACCTTCATCCAAGTAACCCAAGCTACCCGAATCTGACCCTAACCTGTTCTAGCACCTTGAATTGCCTACCCTACTTACAGATTTGATCATAACCTAGCCTATTATATTAGATTTTCTTATTTTATTTGGATGAGATACCTAAATCATATAAACTACAATAGGAAATTATTTATTTACGACATTTCTTACATTAAGTTGTATTAAACAGTGGGTTGACTGCCACCAAGGAAGTACCACACTTCTGGATCTAGCACATGCTAGGAAACCCACTAACATATATTGTTTAACTCTTTTTTTTGGTATTGTTTTGTATTTCAGGTAGTTCCTCCTAGCCAAAAGGAAGCTCTCACAATCAACATTGGATCAAGAATTCAAACGTGTGCACGACCTTCAAACCGACCATCATACTGAGGTATTCCTCTTTAGCCCACATCCTTTATCTATTTCATCATAATCCATAAAAAAGGGTGAAACATGGATGAAGGTTATTAGGTTTTTGTTATTAGTAGGATTACCAAATACAAAGACCGACATCGGTCATGTATGACCGATGATGAATAAGGAAGAGCCGATGACGGTTATAGGTAATCGGCGTCGGTAGATGGGATGATAAGAACTCAATGGATCATGGTTTTGGGGGTTTTTCTGAGATTAAACAAGGATGATAAGGAGAATGGTTAGGTCTGTGGAGGTATTAGTAGTACTCGGAGATATCCAAGAATGGGTATAGGTGATTAAATTATTGTGGGTGGTGGGATGGTGGGTTGACAGGAAGGTAATAGCAGTGGGGTGAAAAATGCAAATAGGTGTTGATAAAAGAGATGAAGAAAATTTGTAATCAATAAAGATGAAATGATGCAGGTTATAAGCACACTACTTGGTGTTTACAAATTTGGTGGTTGGATGATGATGATGGTTGATATGAAGAACGGTGGTCGATCTTTGTAGAAGTTCTTCTCGGAATGCTACCATGGATGCAAATACCTTCGGATCCGGCTTGGTGTTAGCTATGGTTGTCTGGATGTGAAAGGGCTTTGGTTCTTGTTTGCATGCAGATCTCCTTTGTTCCAAAACTTGAAAATGTAGCCAACCTCTCAAACAAGGTTACCAAAGTGAATATATGGTAACAGAGGATGGTTTTGAGTGACCGATGTCGGTTTCGGGTGACTGTCGTCGGTTAAGGCGGGATATCCTAGGTTTACTAAAAATGATAGATATTGGCAATATTTTTTGGCCAGCTCTGTCCATTATCTTGATCAAAATGGAATGTTGTGCTTAGATGAGCGGGAATGTGGTTAGAGGAAGAATAGGCATGTGATTTAAGGCTTGAACTAAGTCTTAGTTAATTATGGTGAATGGATATTGAGTCCAAGTAAAAGGGAAACATACTAAGAATAAGTTTATGATGAGGTATCTAGGTGAGGTGGAAATTAGTTTAATTAAGGTAATTAAATAATGAATATTGTGAGAGTGGGCATTAATTTAATTAAAGTAATTAAATTAATAAATAAGGTGAGGATGGGTATTAATTTAATTGTAAATAATTAAATTAATATTAATGTGGGGTGAAAGGGGCCATGGTTAGGTGAATATGTTTAAGTTAGTTATTCGACAAGGGACCAAGGGGAGTGTGACCCAATTTTGGTGTCTACACTATCCTCTCTAATTATCCTCTCCCTCCTAATTTTTTTCACTCCTAAATTTCCCATTTTCAATGGACATGGTGACCCATAGGAGCATCTTCGCGCCTTTCATGTTCTTTGTCTTGATTTTAATGATAATCATCTCCTCTTAGTTAAATTTTTTCCTCGTAGCCTCCATGACTATGCCATGCACTAGTTTTATGATTTACATGTTCATTCAATCGCTTCTTTCACCCATTTAGTTGATGCTTTCCTCACACACTTCTCTATCAACATCAGCTCTAAGATATCTTATGCCCAACTAGCACAACTTAAGCGGTGACCCAATGAGTAGTTTGCTACTTATTTTTAAAGATATAAGAAAAATCGCCAAAATGACTAATGTCCTCGCCAATGACGTTGAACTACAAGATCTATTTATACAAAGCCTCTTACCACCTCTCCAAGAAAGTGTTCTCTTTGAAACCTTTCCCTCCTTCGATCAACTTTTTCATAATATTAAACTTCATGAATCTAAGCTCTTATCTGTTAAAAACTCAAGTATCGGGAGCAACCCTCCTCCTCCACTCGTTTTCAAAACAAAACACCATTTAAACCCTCTATACGTTTAAACCAACTGACAATAGCTTACTATTAACACTATTACCCCTTCTAAGGAAAGTCAATCATAACCACCTCGGCATACGTTCACTAATCTCCCTATGACACCACATCTTATTTTACGAAAATCCACGAGAGAAATCTCATTACCCTCCCTCCACCACTTGAATTGGACCCATACCATCCTAAAGGACATAATTATGATGAAAATTTCTGTTGTGATTATCACCGGTGTGTGGGACACTCTACCAATCGGTATCTAAAGCTTCACACAATCATCCAAGACCTCCTCGATAATGATAAGCTTGAATTTCCAGAATCTACTAGCTTTCCTCCCTCTAAGGATACCAAGTAAAATCCAAATTTTTAATAATGATTCCCACCAACATGAAAAAATACCATGGATTCTTCCACTAACCATACATATCACGCAACACCACCTCAGGATAGATGTGGGCTCACTTGACTTCTTAGTCGCTAATACTGACATGACCCCACCTACTATCTCTTTTTCTCCCCCATTGATTATCATGCTACATTCAGAATCGACCATTTACATATTCATGCATCTATAGGCTCAACCTATATCAACAACACTAAAGTTGATTCATATTCCCCTATTAGTGCATGTTCTATGTCCTTCTTACGCTCTATCGGGTACCCTCCATCACGAATCAACTATCCATTCAATAGACCCTATGGTGTTGTTAAGTTACATATCACCATTGGTCCTCTCATTCTTTTCATTCCTTTCCTCGCAATCAAACAATCAAAGGATGTGACTTACTTCTTGGCCTCAATTGGATTCACCAATCCCAATCTATTATTTCTATGAACCATTTACGTCTCAAATTTTTTTATGACAACCAAGTTATTTCCATTAACGATGTTCCCTCTTCACCTCCATTATCATCACCTTCTCGTTTAGATATTCGTGTGTCTTCCCCTCTTACTCGTACAGCTCTTCCGACATTGCCCACGACGTATCCCATTTCTAATTCTCCGCCTCGATTGTCCTCTACATAACAACGCTAACCCATTAGTCCCACACACAAACATAGGCCTCTTCCTAAGACCATTACCGCATCCCGCCGTTGATCACCGTATCTCTTTATCCCACATGGATCATCCTCCCCTCCACACAAGTTAGTGCCTCGATCTCCATTTCCTACACATTTTACTATGCCACAAAATTCATCTTATGTGCACCCATCACATGCCTATCGATTTCATTCCCATGTGCAACGTTTATCTATCATACCACCATTCCTTGAGTATCACCCTCCTCCTTCATCACCCCGGGTGGTCGATCGCCTTTGTCCTTCAACCTCATCGGGTGATTTCTCCATCATGACCACTTAGGGGTGACATCATCACTACACACTCCCCCATCCTCCTTCAATCCTCTTTGGCTTCTCCTTCCTTTGTTCCTTTCGCATATGGACATATTTCTCATGCATTATCAGACCCTCATTACTCGAAGACATACTATTGTGCTTCCATTCACACTAGATTATTAAGGGATTACCATTACACTAAACCCCACACACCGCACTATAGGTCTAACACACTTACATTCTATCACCATAGTCTACAACCTACATTATCTTATACATTTCTCATCTCGTAGCCATCTATACATCATCTATCTCACCCACACTACACTAGTCATCATTATATATGTGTCTAGTTTTATATTTCATTCACACATTCTATATTTACACTAGGTTGCATTATCTACGTGTCTAGCTTTACCTATCATCATTACATATTATATCTACACCTATATCCGCATCTTATGTTAGATAACACATCTATCCATCATATAAATTCTACATGCTACATTAGATGCCATCGTATATGGGTCTAGATCCATCTATCATATTTACATATTCCATTTCTAAATACACATATTAGTGCTTTCCTACATTATACACACTACATAGCTTACGTCGGATTGTTTACACCACACCTTTACACCCTATATTCATCACTTGGTCATTTATACTATGTTTTTTTCTACATGTTGCACTCACTACCCTATGCCACACTCTAGTTCTCGGTCCATACTCGATTGCTGAGGTTTACCAATCACATGGACCTTACTTTCATCATGCGAGATCTTTATTTCTCAACATTCCCCGCGATAGTGAGATACACCTTAGGTTAAATTATCACCCCTTCTTATCATCTTGTAGTGGTATATGCTTTAGGATAAATCACCATCCCCATTATCATCTTGTAGTGGCATACACCCTAGGGTACATCACCACTCACTTCATGTTCATCCCATAGTGACATACGCTTTAGGCTAAATTGTCACCCATCTTCATCCTTTCATCTTATAGTGATATATGCTTAGGGCTAAATCATCACTCTTCCATTCAACAAGTCATGGTATACGCTTAGGCTATAGGTTCCATGCACATCTTTCCATATATCTCATCCCCATATACTCATTCTATAGTGATATACACTTAGGGCTAAATCATCACTCCTTTGTTCAACAAGTCATGGTATACGCTTAGGCTATAGGGTCCACACACATCTTATCCCCATACACCCATTCTATAATTATATACGCTTAGGGTTAAATAACCACTCTTCCCTTAAAAATTCATGATATATTCTTTGGCTATAGGGATCACACACATAATCTCCCCATGTCACATTTCACCACCACTACACATCCACACTCGTCATCGTGCGCGCTAGATACAAACAACACTACTTGACTATTTACCGATGACGCACTCTCATTTATGGTTCATTCTTGATTTTTGAGGGGGAAAACAAAATGAACCTCACTGCATACACTTCCATCCTATCGTGGGGCACGATGCTCCTATCATTCCATTTGCATTCCATTACATCCATCCACAACATACCGCATTGTCTTGAGGCATTTACTCTTGCTTACTCATGTTTTGCATGTTCGATTTATTACACATGTTACATTTCTTTCTTTTATGTCATTATCATACACACATGTGTCTTCATGCCTTTGTTTAGTGTGATCATAGATTTAAGAAGGGTTCATTTTAAGAGACCTCTTGGAAATCGGAGGTGGAGAATACCTGGCGAATATCCCTGAACCGGTTTCACGGGAAGGCGAATTTTTTGGGGGTTGTATGAAAAAATTTCACTGATTGTCAAGTGGTGCGATAGAAGGCTGCAGACGCGCGATAGGAGATTTTTGTTGTCGCGTCAAGAAAATGCAGTGATGCGCGTCAATAGACCTTAGTGACGCGCGTCAACAACCTTGTTGACGCGCGCCACCGAGGGTCTTTGTCCAGGTCTATTGACGCGCGTCACTGCATTTTTCTTGACGCTGCGATAACAAAATCTCCTCCGCATCTGCAGACTTCAACCTCTGCTTTCCCATCAAAATCTACGTGTCGCGGCGTAACACTGCCTTGTGTGCATCAACACTTCTCTGCCGCCGTCAACACCTCCTCTATCGGCGTCACCACTATGCGTCAACACTTCTGTCGCGCGTCACCACTTCCTCGCACACGTCACCACGCCCACAAGCGGCTAACACTTCCTCTGTCACGCGTCACCACTTCCTGCATTGCGGCGTCATTGCCAAGTCGCGTCAACACTTCCTCTGTCACACATCAACACCTCCTCTGTCGCACGTCACCACTACCCAAGTCACGTGTCAACACTTCCTCTGTCGCGCGTCACCACTTCCTCTGTCGCGCATCACCACTGCCCAAGTCGCGCGTCAACACTTCCTCTATCGCGCGTCAACACTTCCTCATCGCGGCGTCAACACCGCCAAGTTGCGGCGTCAACACTTCCTCTGTCGCGACGTCGATAAATTTGGCCACGCGCGGCGTCGACAATCACAAAGCTAATAGTAATCTGAATCTCTGGTGCTTAAGGGTATGCGAGTTCAAATTTCACAGTATTGGTAATTTGTTAAGCTACTTGAGGTATACTACCCGGTGAATCAACTAGGTTTTTATAGGAGATGTTTTCAAATGAAGGCGAAGCCGACCCCCCAGAAAAAAATATACTATATATTTTAGGCGAACATGACACCAACCCACTCCGAATAATTCACCTTTTCAAATTTTCATAAAATGAAAATTTCGCCATATTATGAATATTCGCCGCTAAAATTATCCTGGATTTAAGACTCTACACATGGCATGGATGTTCACTTTCTACCCTTCCTATACTAGTCATTGGGGGCATCCACATTCATCTTATGCATCCACATTCATTTTTATACTTAGCATTTTATTACATGCTTATACACGCTTTGACATAATTGCTATCACTCTAACATGATAATGGGTGTTCAATGTGCAACACTTATTTTGCAGGATTACATGTTTCCATGACTACTTGTTTGTTTCTACTTGTCTTCTTTGTTTGTTATTATATGTAGGATTTTCCCTTTGCTTGTGTGCACACTTGTTTGTTGTTTACGGCCATGATGGCCTTGTGTGTCTTACAATATCGTGAGTGATGTCCCATGTTTGAAACCTACTTTGTGTAGTCTGCTTGTTTTCTTGCATGTTTACACTACTTTGTTTGGTAGTTACTACATTGTCTACATATTTTACTGATTGTCTTCTTACATGCATGTGTTTTCAGACTAACACTTATTTTGGCTAGCCATCCCTTTTTGTGCATGAATCGGTATATACCAAGTGGTTTCCCTTTCCCCTGCAGGCGAGTTCTACATGTCAAAGTTTGGTTGGTCCTCTTTTGGGGCTGCATTCTCCTTCCATGGTCATCGCATGCACCCCCAAAGAGGGGGACATCATTTTGGGTTTTCTACTAACACAACATATTTACACCGGTTAAAACACAATGAGTGAGTTCAAACCAGTCTACGAACTCCATACACAGTGGCCATATAGGACATGGCATCCTTCGTAATTTCTGCGGAGTGGTTACAGGCTTGGGGTTACAGTGGGTGTGCCTCTCTACACTTCTTTGTCAAGTGGTGTCGAATCACCC
The DNA here is from genome assembly GCA_018340775.1 of Taxus wallichiana var. yunnanensis. Taxonomy (NCBI): domain Eukaryota; kingdom Viridiplantae; phylum Streptophyta; class Pinopsida; order Cupressales; family Taxaceae; genus Taxus; species Taxus wallichiana. Next base: position 366,189,277 of record CM031237.1, read on the forward strand.
AAAAAACTAGGACAATACATAGATCTCATCACACATTTCAATAGAAGAAGTTAAAGTTGGAGGATACAAAGTGCATCTCCTCCCTATACTTCATCACCCAGGGGTGGCGTGATATTGCCCAAAAAACTCGCGACAAGTCACGGGATATCCTTATACACCCTTTTTCTCAACATGGATCAAGTGCACATGTTCCATTTACACTTTTATATCATATTTTATATTTATGTACTTTACATTTGCATTTTACATAATGTTTTTACACACATATATAATTGAATACTCAATCATTTTTTCCTTGTAGGTCCACCGTATGAGAAACAAGCAGTCAAATTAGGGGCAACAACAACAACGACGATGACGAAAACACACCACTATAAGAACTTACCTTTATTAACCATGCGGGTACACTACACAACAATAAAGCTTTACACATGCGTTTTGCCATAGGTTCACTTTCATCATGCTTTTTATGCAAATTTTTCATCTTTACAATCCACGTTCATCCACATTTTTCTTTTTTTCATTCCATGCTTAAGTCTAGTCCACGGACACGTCTTCTTCTACACTCTACATGGATATCAGTGCGTATCTCTGTCTACTTTATGTTACCGAGCGTTCCGCTCTCCAACATAAAGTGTACACAAAATGTAGATGCAAAATCATGCACTTTAGACAATATTTAGCCCGGTCTTATACTACTATTTAGAAGGTTCTCAAGTGTATAAAGTACTAATTAATCCCACCTTTTTGTCATCTTTATTTTATATTTTATTTTGTAGTTCTCGTGTATTTTCAAACATGTATCCGCTCATTTCGTAACTACCTTGTCATTTTAGCCCAAAATCAAGGTGCCCCAACCTATTGAGGTGCCCCATCATCTGTCTAGGGGCGCCCGGTCCCACTCGGTGTGCCCCGACCTATGAAAATCACCTTTCGCTCCTTTTTGGGTCATTTCTTGTTGTTGGTCATCTTTATCTTTTCCTAGTCGGCCTTGTCGGGATTAATTACGAAATTAAGCTTGAGAGCCTTATAAATATAAATTTATAAGACCATAATGAGGGTCCTAGGTCCTAGCATTACACGCTACTATTACTCCATTTAGAGTTGCATCCATTGCACCACTTGCATCCACATAGTTTCATGTATCAAGGCTAGGAGATCTGCATCACACACACTGCATAGGGGAGGGATTTTATTCTATTCCATGCACACATGCTATTTACATTTTCTATAGTTATTATTGCTCGCTACTTTACAAAGTGTGACTAACACAAGAGTACCTAGGGCATGACATGCACACACTCACCAAAACTACATCTGGGTATGAAATGTAGTGCAACACTCAATGATAAGACCATTAGTTTGGCGGTGAGGTCAGTTCGACCCATTCATTTGCATATTTTATTTTTCTAGGGTTTGATACTTCTCTTTGCATTGCAAGTCATTTTCCAACTCATCCGACAGATCCAACGCAACAAACAAGGAAGGTTTGGAACCAACTTGCGACCATACCAATTGTAGGTTTTGAGCATTTATAATGATCATAGTGCCCGGATTGCAGACAGTGGCACTCCATGGCTCCCCAAGACACTCCTAGACACCCCGGTCACTTCAAATCTTCAAATCTGCCATTTGCATGGTCCTTGAGTGTTAAATCTCCCGCACTTCCAGATTTTATTCTCAAACTTGTGACACTGTGCGACCATCTACAACAATTAGCTAAGCCATTTCTCTCTACTCTCTTGCACATCTAGGGTTTTATTTTACTTAGCATATTTATTTGCATCTACTTCATATTATTTATTGCATTTATATAACGTTTTAGTCCTCCTAATTAGATTAACTAGGGTTATTATTTATTAGCATATAGTTAAATTTTAGTTAATAACCAAGAAGGATGATTGACCACACACTAAAAGGGGTTGTTTTTTTGGTGGGGAACACCTCATAGAGGCACATGTCAATAAGGGAAAGAATATTTCACTCTACTACGCTCATTTCATCAATGAGAATATAGTGGACATGTTTGAGAGATTCCTAGAAAGTTATAAGAGATTGTCCCTTAAAAGGTTTCATTTCTTTGACAAGTATTATAAGGCATGCATGCATGGTGGATGAGGAGATGTTGAAAGCGGCAAACCCTATTAGAGTGAGAAAAAGTAATGGGGAGTCATTGGTACTGCAAAGAAGAGTGAGTGCATATTTGATGGTGTTAATTTTAAATTTGATCCTAAATCCCGCTCATTGACTCCATTTCCTCTAAATCCAACTTGTAGCTTCATTTCCCTTCTTTTATGTAGGGTGTCATGAATCATTGTTTTGCACTAGAAACAACATTGCTAGCTCAATTTTCTATGCCCTCACTCAAATAGAGTTTTTTTCTAAGAAATTTTCTCTTGTTTTTTGTAATGTTAGAGGAATATGGCTCTCACTATTCATTATTTCTTGGAAGATAAATTGCCTTGCCTCTAAATTATATGGTTGGATACAAATTTTTGAAGAAATGAAAGCAATAAGAAGAATTTCTGGACCTATGGTATTAGTGGGATTGTTGTTGTATTCTCAAGCAATGATATCAATGTTTTTTTTGGATGGCCTAACAGAGTTGGAGTTGGTAGGAGGATCTCTTATTATTGGATTTACAAACATAATGGACTACTTTTTCATTTCATGATTGGAAATGGGCATGGACCCATATGCAACCAAGCTTATAGAGCGAAACGATGGATCCTTCTTGGCATCGAGTTCAAAGGACAATACTCATTCTCTTATGTGCCTTTATGCCCATTGCCTACCTCTGGCTCAACATGGAGAAAATCCTTGTCTAGCACAAACAAGACATCATATTATTAAAATGGCATGGGTTTATATAACCTTCTCTCTTGAAATTTCCGGTCCAAAATTTCTCCATCGTCTCATAATTTACTTACGGATGCAAAATATGACAATGTTCATCGTGTGCAGTGCAAAAATTGTTATTCCCATAAATTTAATGCTCACAATATTCATGAAGATGTGGATCCAAGGAGTGGTTGTTGTTGCTTTTCAACATGGGTTCCTCTTGTGGACTAAAGGTCTCTTCTTTAGACCATAATCAATGTTGATTTGATAGAAATTGAGATGATGTTTGAATGTCTTGAAAAGGTTGTGCATCAACAACGCCTCAAAAGAAAACATCATCAAAATATCTACCACTTGTCAACTTGTGAGTGTCTTGTTTCTAAATGGGAATTCGTATTGGCATGATTAGTAGATGACTTTTTTTTTGAAGTGGTGTCAAAATTATTAAGATTTAAGAAGAAACATAATTTTTCTTAGAAAATGTGTATAAATTTAATCGAAAATAGCTAAATGAAGAATTACGTCTCTACAACATAAACAAAATGAAATGTTGTAGATGATGGCATATAGATCTGTTTAAATTAAGCGATAATTTGTTGAGGAGGAGGATCAGGTGGTTGGTGGAGAATGGGTCTTTGATAGACACCCCAAGAGTGGTTTACAACATGGATTTGTCGTTGAGTATGAGGTTATGTCCATTCACATATTTGGACTCCTCTGCGATGAAGTAAAATGAAGCATATCCTCTACTTTGAGATTCAACCTCCTTCAAGTTGGCTCTCTACTGTGAAAGAAACCCTCCACCTCATCCTTTTGCTCCTTTGTAATCTCTTCGTAGTGCTATATGGGAAAATATGTGGCAAGCCCAAAAGGGGAAATGTTGTTCACCCTTATTATGAATTTCCCTGGCTCGGTGGTGTCATTCGCAGTCAAGCCAATGACTACATACTTTGAGGTATTGTAAGAGTAAGGACCGATTCCTTAGGTAATGACGTGCTACAATACTGGTCGTATTAAATATGCACCTCTTTTTTGAGATATTATAATCCTTGTTACATGCTTAATCGTGTCCATTACTCCATTCACATTTATGTTCACCATGTGATCAAATATTTTGATGACATACTCCACCACGCTCCTTATAGCCAAAGATATTTTCCTCGCTTTATTGAACACAATGTTTAGTTTGTTGTGATTTTCTACGGCCAAATCCACAAGTGCATGCACATCTTCCTCTTTTCTCACATCAATATGGATGAATGTTCCCAATAGACTAATATATTTGCTCCATTTGAGACCAACTTCATTTACAATGTTTGCAATTATGATTTTGGCTCCATGTTTTATGAACAGTTGATTTGTGGATTCTCCAATTCCTTTTGCTCCTCTTGTAATCACTGTAATTTTACCTTCTAGTCTTCATTTTAAAAAACATGATTAATACAAATGATGAGCTGCCACATGCATGGTCTTGACTTGAGATTGTATGTCAATAACGTCCCAAAAAAATTAGCCATGACAAGATTTCTGCTACTTGTAGCAAAGAGTGCCATGCTTCTAATATAAAAACATCTACGAACGTAAATATTTTTCAAAGTACCTAGATCTACACACCATATAGACATTTTTTTCCATAGAAAAGACAAATATATATATATATATATATATATATATATATGTTTTAAAAACTAAAAACAAAGATGATAGATAAATCTAGTAGACACTTTTTTTTCATAGAAAAGACAAGATAGATAAATCCATTTGACACTTTTTCCCACTGAAAAGACAAAAAGATATACAAATCACTATAGACAATATTTTTCATAGAAAAGATTGAAAACATACACAACCTTTAAACACTTATTTCGTGAATACCACCTTAAAAGCATATTCTCAGTACATACTCTCCCTGTGTGTATCTTTTCACACTTCCATTCAAAGACTTAATGAATCTTCCAACATATTTGGTGAAGGTGTGAGATCAATGGAAAGGCAACAAGAAATACAAATCTTTATGGAGACTTATTTTCTCGTCTTTTTCTTGAAAGCAACAACTAACCAACCGTTTTTGTCATTTGCTGAAAAGTTGATAATGCTCTACCTGTTGTTTATCTATTTATAATCACTAAGTCCTCATGAAACACAGTTGGTAGTGACATAGGCAGTCGGCCAGATATCGATTTCATCTAGATTATTTTTATGGTTGAAAAAATGTAACATAGATATGTATTGAGATCACCGTGTATGTAAAATAATTCAAATTTTCAATTGTTTAGGAATAGGGAACACCACTTAATATAAGCATAGGTTTGTATATGTAATAAGGTTTTGAAGAAATCTTTCTTGTTTTTTCAGCAATAATGTTAAAAATTAATATTAGAATAATTTCACATGTAATTGTTAGAATTGAAGAATTGTTTAATTTGCTTCAGAGCATTGTTGAATTATTTTTATATTTAAAAAAAAAAACAGTTTTTTCATTTTATTATGAAGGAAAATTTTCAAATTGAGTGTTAAGAATTTGAGTCCGTTTGAGCATTCCAGTTTGGTGAATTGTGAAGTTTTGTTTGCATATACAATTTGATGGAAATATTGTGGATTGTAGTTTTGATTAAATTTTAAATCGTCGTTGTTGAGCACAAAGGGATGACTATTTTAAATGTTGTTCCAAAAAAACTACTTGGTAAATGGAAACATGGAGAAGTTAAAAATGGGTTTTTTATGTGTCTTTAATAGTGATAGTTTTATTTGTACCATAGCTTTTGAATGATATTGGTGATTTTTTTATTAGCTCGAATCCTAAAAAAATTTCGAGCTACATGCGATCCATAAACAATTTTCATTTTTTATTAATTGTTTTAAATTTTATTCTGGATAAACTGATAAAAAAATTGCTTTAAACTGAAATGAGTTCAATTTTGAGTGTGTTCAAACCCACTCTTCTAAGTTATTCTCTTATTTGATCAATTTTCTTTTTACATCAACTTTACGTGATTCAAGTGGATCAATTAAAAATCATTAAAAACTAATCTTATAATGCCTAAAACTGATCACAATCTGATTTATAATGATTTTAAAAACTAAATTTTTGTGCATTTACTTTGTCTCGAATGTGGATAAATGATTCAAAAATTCAACTTATAACGAATTTCCCGTCATTTGCCTTGTTTAAATCATTAAATTCCTTTTATTCTGGAAATCGAAAACTGATTAAAAACAGCAAATGAAATCACCAAAAACTCCACAAATTGATAATGGAGTTCACCCAGTTTGGGCTACGTCTTGGATTCACAAAAATGTGAATTTATCTATTAGTTTATCACTTGAAGTAAAAAATTATACTTGTTCCAAATGAATAATAGATCATGTCACCTGCATTTAGAGCTTATTACAAATTTGTAGACTCGATCATCTTCGAATTTGTATCCAAGTTCATATGTGATTTCGCAAGGGTTCCATGTGCATTTTCCGTGAAACGAGCCCACAAAACTCTTCCACCGGAAAAATTACAATACATCATAGAAAAATGAAGACACCATTTTCTTCGTCTCGAATTTGGAACAATTTTTAGTTTTGACTGAAATTTGAAAATGTCTCTAAGTGGCTCTAATTTTGTGTTTTTCGAAAACTACCTCTTATGGCTTCATACACGGTCAAATTAATTAACCACTTCAAATACAATTTTTCCCTTTTCAATACCACTTACAAGTAGTTGGCGTGTTGGTAAGGCCGCCTATCTTCTTGCTAGGAGGTTTGGTGTTTGAATCCCTCCTTCCTCACTTTGCATTTGGATAGGGATATACAAAATGTGGCATGCTAAGTTTAGCGTGGAGGAGGTTTCGTCCGTTGTGAGGTAGCGAGACTTGTTGAATGGTTTCTTTGAATAGGGAGGTCCGTTTGGTTTGCGCCGAGATCGTTGTGCTAAACATAGCATGTAAGTTTGGGAAATGTGGCAAACATTGTACCTTGTGGCGATGGTGTGTATATATATATATATATATATATATATATATATATATATATATATATATATATATATATAGCCGAGGCCCCAACCAACAATTATCGAGTCCACCCATTCGTATGCGAATGTTGAAGACCAGTGTTGTAAAGCCAATTTTTTTATCCTTTTGTTCAAACTTCTATTTTGCCACGTGTCGCACCTTGATTGGCTAATTGACTCTGCTTTGACCAAACTTTGACCAACGATAACTTGAGCATACGATCTCCCCTTTCAAAGTGTTCCTTATACCATCGGAAAGCTCTCGAAATGCTCACACATTATGCCCATGATTTGTCATTGTCTTTGAAAACGGAAATGGTGTTAAGCTACTATTCATTATGCGAAGAGGTTTTTGATGATCGGGAGTAAATTTTGAAGTTGTAAGATGCCCCTCTACAACATTCTATCCAAACACAAGCTACCAAAATCGAGGAACCCTTCATCAGGGAATGCATTTCAAATCCACCTTTTACATTACATTAACGATTCTCAAACGTATGTATTCCAACATCACCTATAGTGGGATCTCAACCTTCCAAATTTATGAGTGTTGTCAACAACGGGTAGATTCATCACATTTGGAGTGTACGCCTTTTGACGTAATTAAAATTTCAATAACAAATTGTTAGACAAGAAGAATAAGGGACTACGTAATACTTATTCAGTTGTGTAGCAGTTCCCCTGTCTCAACAAACCTCTTATTATTTCCCATTCATACTTCACCCTTGACCGTATTTCCCCTCCTCTTTTCCTCTGTTCTACCATGCCTGCATCTTTTTGGGTGATGTTTTTCGTGTTTTCCATTTTTCCGATCTCAATTCATAATACGAATGCATCTGAACAACAATGGTTGTTGAGATTCAAAGCTGGCATCACACTTGATCCCAACAACTCTCTCTCTAACTGGAATTCTCATACTCCCCTCTGCAACTGGACTGGAATCACTTGCAACACCACTCCTATTTCCCAATCTGTTGTTGCCCTCAATTTATCCTCTATGAGCTTAGAAGGCACCATTTCTCCTCTGCTTGGGAATCTCTCCTCTCTCCACTCCCTCGATCTCTCTAACAATGCCCTTCATGGTCAAATCCCACCTCAACTCGGTCAACTTTCCCGTCTGCAGATACTCTGGCTCTACGGAAATCAATTGCAAGGAACCATTCCGCCCTCTCTCTCTGGTTGTCGCAATTTGTTTGACCTGGAACTCTCCTATAACCGACTGCATGGCAGCATTCCACCTGAGCTCAGCCTCCTCTCAAATTTGAAAACCTTTAACTTGGGCTCTAACAATCTCACGGGTAATATTCCTTCCTCTCTCGGAAATTTATCCGCCTTAACTGAAATCCACTTTTCCCAGAACCAGCTAAGCGGACATATTCCATGGGAAATTGGTACCAAGCTCACCAGATTACAAATCCTTAGTTTATGGGGAAATCAACTGGGTGGAAACATACCAAATTCCATAGGAAATTGTTCCAATCTCAGACTACTTCTTCTAAGCCGCAACCATCTGAGTGGAATGGTGCCGACTGAGTTGGGTAAGTTGAGCTCGCTTCAAAGGCTTTATCTACGCTCAAATAAACTTGTAAGTGGAAGCAGTAGCAGAATGACTTTTCTCGTTTCTCTCACTAATTGCTCACACTTGGAACACTTAATTGTGGCAAATAACTATCTCACTGGTATTTTGCCTCTCTCCATCGCCCGCCTTTCATCCAATCTGTCTATCTTGGATTTGTCAGGCAACAGTATAAGCGGAAGCATCCCTCAACAAATTGACAATCTCACAAACTTAACCTACTTAAATTTAGGCAATAATCTTTTCAGCGGCAATATTCCATCTGGAATTACAAGATTCCATAAGCTGGAAAGATTATTTTTGGATGGGAACAGATTAGAAGGAAGCATTCCAAGTGAGATGGGTGAAATGAAAAGTCTGGGACTCTTATCTCTTAGTCGCAACAAATTATCTGGAAAAATACCAGATTCTCTTTGTAGCCTTCCACAGCTAAGACATCTGTATCTTGATCACAACTACTTATCTGGAGGGATACCTGCTAGTCTAGAGGGATGTCAGAATTTGGAGCTGCTTGACTTGTCTTACAATAAATTAAGGGGAAGGATACCTCGTGAAGTCATTGCCAGCCTTAAAAACCTTCAATTCTATCTCAATCTTTCATGGAATTCTCTGCATGGATCGTTGCCAGGGGAGATTAGTAAAATTGTAATGGCCCAAGCCATAGACATTTCTGGCAATCAGCTGCATGGGATGATTCCAAATGCTCTAGGAGACTGCACAGCATTAGAGCATCTAAATCTGTCCCGCAATGCTTTTGAAGGTCCAATACCAAACACACTTTCCAAATTACAAAATCTCCAAGATATGGATCTTTCTGCCAATTTTTTATCAGGTTCAATACCATTGTCCCTCAGACGACTAAAGGTGCTTCAGTACATGAATCTTTCTTTCAACAATTTGTCAGGTCAAATTCCAGAAGAGGGGTTGTTTCCAAATAGCACTGTCATTGCATTGTTGATGGGAAACCGAGGCCTCTGCGGTCCGCAATACTACTCATTACCTGCATGTCCAAAAGAGAGCAAGGGAAAGGATTCACTACTCAGAAATATAGTCCTTGGAATCATTGCATTTATACTATGTTCCTTAATCTTGGGAATAGTGTGGCGGCAGAAATTCTCAAGACAACAGTTCCGTTCATCAAATTTTATTTTTGGAAGCCTGAGCTATCCAAAATTTTCATATCAGGATCTAGAGACTGCAACAAATGGATTTGATGAGGCAAATTTGCTTGGAGTGGGGAACTTTGGGTCAGTCTACAAAGGCAATTTGAGTGATGGTAAGGTAGTTGCCATCAAGACTCTGGATTTGCAGAATGAAGATGCCCACAAGAGCTTTAACACAGAATGCAGAGTGTTGGAGAGCATTCGCCACCGCAATCTCACTAGGATCATAAGTGCATTTTCGTACCCTGGCTTAATAGGTTTGGTTCTTCCATTTGCATCTAATGGGAGCTTAGAAAAGCATTTGCACCCTCACAGAGATGAGCTGGACTTCTGTGAATTGGGACTAAGTGAACGTTTGAAGATTGCCTTAGATGTAGCCCATGGCATGGAATATTTGCATCATGATTGCTCTCCACAAGTTGTGCATTGTGATTTAAAACCAGGGAATGTGCTGCTGGATTCCGACATGACAGCCATTGTGACTGATTTTGGTATATCCCGTTTAACTACTAGTACTACAAACTCCAGGGATTTACCAAGGACAACAACATTTGCACTCAAAGGATCTATTGGCTACATTGCTCCAGGTAAAAATTTTATCTGAATTTTATTTATATTTTTATTATCTCCCTTTCCCTTAATTGTTGTGATTAAAATTGATTGCAGAGTATGGATTGGGAGGGAGTGTTTCTACAAAGGGAGATGTTTACAGCTATGGAATTCTGATATTAGAGATGCTTACAAGGAAGATGCCAAGTGATGACAGGTTTGTGGGTGATATGAACCTTCCAAAGTGGGTGAGATCAGCTTTTCCAGAGAGAATAGCAGATATTGTTGATAGCAGGTTGTTGAGGGATGTGAATGACAATAGATGTCTTGTTTCTTTCATTAATGTTGGTTTGATTTGCAGCAGCGAATCACCGAGAGAACGACCCTCCATGAGAGATGTAGCGAGGGCACTGGAGAGCATGTGGGCATCTTTCATGGGAAGTGCAACTGCTTCCAATTTAACATCAACCATATCAGATCTCCTACGGAATACCACTCCCGATTCCACCGGGGCATCGTCAACCGACTGTAAAAGTTATACTCTTTAGATGCTTATGAATTCTGTTAAGATGGCTACTTTCAAGTTTGTCTGGGGTGATAATTTGAAAAAGTTTTAAATGAGGCGAAATGTGTGATGTATTGGCTATTTAACGCAGACATTTCGTAATTTCAGAATTTTGTTTTCGTTCCATTTCCCTCCTTGATATTTATGCTTTGGATCAGCTTTATAGGATATGGAGGAGGGTGCAGAATCATCTATAGTTGTTTCTGAGTAAATTTAAAACATTATTCTCATTCAGCCGGTCTCATGATAATTGAACAGTTTAAGAGGGACAATTTTTTTATTTAGTAGGAATTTTGTCGAAGGAGCACTGAAAATTCAGTAGATATTCTAATTTCTAGTGAATCCTTGATTGACAATAATAGATAGGGTAGGGTTTTGCAATTTATTTTTCGATTGAATCTCAATTTGCAGCGATTAGTTTCATAGACTTCTTAGACTTAGTTTTTAAGGACTGGGGTTTTCATTCTGGCCTCATTTTTATTTATTGATATTTTCTTGGATTGAAACTTTACATGGTTAGACCCTCAAAACCTAAAGAGGTAACGGTTTGGCATTTTTTTAGGAAGTCCCCAACTTGCAAGTTTTATGTCTTCCTGTTGTGAAAGTATTCGAAGTTCTTCCCATAGCTCCCATAGCTTCTAACTTACACATATAATAGATGACAGTCATTTTTAATGTATATCTATAATAAATATTATATCTATTTGAAAAACACTCACAAAAGTCAATTTCACGATGGTAAGCAAAAGTGACTTGTGGTCTATATGTGACTTATTGAAAGAAAAAAGAGGATCGCCTATGTTATCTCAAATAAATTTCCCAATTCAGAAACTTTCCTCCCTCTATCCCCGTCTTCATCATGACTAATTTTGATCAATATAGAAAATTAAAACTCTAACAATAGAAATGATAAAATCCGCTTAAGTGTGGTAGTTGTGATAAGCTCACAAGATATAAAATTTTTATAGGTGTCCATCCCTATGAATGCAAAATAACTAGTTAAACGTCCTAGAAAATATATTCAATTCATAATAGCACGGCCTCATGTCCAAAGCATATGCTTTTTGTCACTAGAAGAAAGATATACTATTTGTTCCTTGGTATCAATAGCAAACCAACTTCTTCTCTACAAGGACCAAAAGATCTTTGTTACTACTAACTTGTGGGTAGAGTTTGGGTTGTTCAATGGTGTAATCAACCAAAAGTTCAATCTATTTTCTATAATAGTGGTACAAACAAGCTAGCTTGCCATGTTTTGTAGTTATCAAATTCAACAATTGCAAAGTTTTAAATTTATTGGTTGAAAATATGCAAATACGAGTATTTGTTTTTGAAGCTAACCTTGATCATGCCCTAATCACCATCATGCATTGTGTAATAAAATATGATTAAACTGTAGATTGAAGTCATCCGAGGTGGAGACTATCCATATGAATATAAAGCTTGTTGAAAACAAATCTCATTTGGGGGAATAATGGTTGTGGCCCAGAAAGTTCTGATTTGAAATATTGAAAAGTTTGTAATAGATGTAGTTTTCCTCCATTACAAAGGAGAATCTAGTTATGGAGTCTGAAAATGAATAAAACACACGTATGTCCCTTAAAATTACGCTTTCTGATTTACATAGTATTTTTGGCTGGGGCAGAGCACAGTCGATTTTTTCCTTGTACTCATTAGTTCAAGGAAAATTTCCATAAAAGTTCCGATTCAATACAATTGTTGCAATTGAGAAACCATGTTTGTAAAAAGAATATGCTCTAGAGTCCAAACTAAGACGCAACATTTCTGTATTTTACAAATGCCCATAGTGACCAAATTCTATAAATGAAAAAAGGTGGCTGATGCCCCTCTAAAGAAAACATAGTATTAAAATTTAACTTTATTGAGATTGGATGGAAGTATCTGCTTTTAATTCTACCAGTGAGGTTTACCTCTCATGAGATTTTTTTAAATCATTCTAACTATCACCCTGTATTTCATAATTTCAAAACAAAATCAATATAAACCCATCAGATTAAAATAGAATTTTAAATGGGGGCGGTGGTGTCTTGCCTTGCATTTCCTTGTTCAAATTCTTAACAATGAAATTGCAACAAAATTTATGATAGAAAGGCAACCTCTTGAATTTAACACTTTTATCAAACATCAATTGGGAATATATTACACTGAATAACCAGTGTCTGGCAATCCTTCCAAGAGGAGCAAATTCAATGGAATAAAATGAATATGGCTACATTATACGCCATAAGCAGAGGCTAAAGTAATATAAAGAATGAATTGCAAGCCATGCATTGGTACATCCTAAAATTTAGGTATATCATCTTAGTAGATCCAGATGCCTTGCAAATGGGTGTCTCAGCTCAAAAGCATGCATCCAACATGCAGCAACAGCACAGGGCAACACAACTACACAAAAATAATAGAGAAAATAAGTACCTAGACCTGCAATATGAATGGTTTAAAAGATATATTTGTCTTGCAAAAAGACAATTCCATGAAAATTTTGGATATTTGACAGTCCATTTGAATTCTATCCAAATCATTCCACACGGTTTCTGAACGTATTTGAAATCAGTAGACCACATCGACAAAGTAAGGAATAATTTGGATGGAGCATGGACAATCAAAAATCTGAAAATTTTCAGGAGTCACCCCAACCCACAAAGGGTAACAGAACCCAGCATGACGAGCATATAATTAATTAATTCATATTATATATGATGATAACTCACATCCCCTCAAAAGCCATCATCGCCTCTAGATTGTGTTTCAGGCGTTGGTCCTCCCTGAGGAGGGTAACCCTACTGTGGATACCCAGCTGGAGGATATCCCTGCGATGGAGGATATGATTGTGGATACCCTGTTCACATGCAGAAAAGGAAACAAAGAGTTATTATTGATGAGGCAAGAATAAAGTCAGTATAAAATAGAAACCTGGATCAGTCTCGATCGAAGAGATAAGCCATTAGGATTTATCGCCTGTATTGTTGCATGATTTAGGTAAGAATCCATAATTCATTATAGGAAAGCAGTGGCACTTTCATTGTAACATTGTCCAGAGGCAAAAAAAAAATGCACCATCCAAAGAAAACAAACCCAAAGTCAAGATTGAGAAATACCTTGTGGAGGAGGAGCTCCAACAAGTGCCTGGTTCTGGTTGTAGTAACTCATTTTCGACGAATTGAAAAAAAGAAGTCTACAAATTACAAGCGTAGAGAGATCTGGAAGTGAAATGATTATTGTGTTAAGCAGGGGGTGTTGCTTATGTAGTAAACACGATTGCATTGGGCTTTCCATGTATGACCAGCCAGGAAACAACTTTGGGGATCTTTATATGAAAAGAAGACACAAAAGAATTCTTATGTGGCCGACATACGTGACCGCGTTGGACATACGTGTGCGTATTTATTCTCTTAGGGGTGAGATTTGCGACAGACCGAATTTCTAGAAAAACACGAACCGCAAAATTGCTTATGTTGGCCAGTGGTTGAAAGAAAGAAGTATAAGTTGAATTTTAGAGCTTTGAAGTTGTTTTGCCTAAAGAGGTATAAATAATCATTTTATAATTTTCTTTTCCAAAAACATGTTATATGTGCTCTTGGTACCCACACAATTATTTGTTATAGCAGTGAATATACATGATGGGAGATGTTATTTTTTCCCTCTGCACCTCATTGTGGTATGAATCTATGATTTTCTAATCTTATAGACCTTTGCAATGGGAACGTGGTTGATATTTCTATGCCTACATGTAGTGCCCACATTTTATACACACAATGTCAACAGTAAAATACCAGGATAATTTTTTTTTACTTACATTGCTCACTACACACAACACAACACGGGCTCCAAGTACAAAAACTCGACTCACATACGACAATCACATAAGCCATCGAATCACATAGACACAAGAGAACAACATAGGCATGTCGATGCCACACTTTTCCCAATGAACGAATACTAGCAATGCCCCCAACCACAAAAAGAAGACTCAAGGATGGGCAAACCCACAACACATCTTTTCTTTAATTGTATTTTAGTTTACGATTAACATTCCAAGAACATTATTGTGCAAGGATAAATTTCTCGTTTGTCCACCTACAGATTCTAAGTTCATACCGCGGTTAAATTATCGCTCACCCCTTTTAAGTTGGTTTCTTATTCTTTACAAAAGTTTCCATAACTTGCATTCTTATTTGTCATAATTCAAAAGCATATAAAGTACTTAATTATCTTGTCCTTATGTTAAGAATCTTCTTCTCGAACATATATTCAATGTCTACCTTTTTACTCTTACAACCCATGTGAAAGTGACTTGGTGTCCATATAGTGATATTAGGATTTAACGGAGGTTTAAAATACAAGATAGCTTTTTACCACAAAACATTCCTCGATCACGATAAGATTATTTCCCTACCATAGTTATTCTAATTCAATGACTTGTGAATTTCCATTTTGTTTTATATATGTATTTTGTTTTCTCGAAGGTTGAACACACCAAGGCAATTCATATTCTTTGAAACAAAAGAGTATTTTTAATCGAGATATAAGGTCTCCAAGAGTGGCATTATTCGAACCTCAAATCCCATTTTTACTCTTATATGCTTTATTTTCTACGTCACATTATGGTCTTATTTTTAGCATTGTCTTGAAAAGGAGTTACGAACTGTTTGTCTAACCTCTTGAAGACATAAATGATGAGGAGGCTTGAAGCTACACACGCACCCTAAGCCAACATCCAAATCGAACGAGGTTTAGATTAATTCCCAACTTCACCTAAGGGTCTATCCCTCAACTATATATGAGTTTTAAGTGAGAGGTCAAATTTAATGTTAAACCATCTTCAAGAAAGGACCAAGTTGTTATGTTGAGAGAAACCAAGGTAACACATTTGGCTTAAAACCTAGAGCAACTAAGTCGCATGACCTCCATCCATGTAAATCCGGATCCAACATGGTTTTCACTCGATGAAGAACTTTAATTTTAAATCAATCTTTGAATGACAAGGTAGTTTGCTAGGCTACGAAGGAGGGGTTAGGTCTACATACTCCAAGAAAGGTTTGACTGTGTCGCTCCTATCTACCAGGTTTATGACAATGTCACCAAACATACTGACGAAGATGATAAGCCCATTCTCGGGTTCTTGTTTACTCAAACTAGGAGGTTCCATTGAGTGCAAAGATTAAGTTCATCCTACAGTTTTCAACGTCTTCTACGGTAAGGAGTATCGCACATGAAAAACAAGTTATGTCCCGATATTGAACAAGGGTAGAGTGTTTCGATTTAATCCTCTTTATTACATTTACAAGGTATGAATGCACAAGATGACTCATTAATCATTTATTGAACACTAAATATGCACCACAAGATATTACTTCAAATTCATTTACCTAATATAAATATCAAACCTTTTTTACTAGGTGTACTATGAATCAAAATGAACCTATGATTAAATGCACATTTCCTAGATGTCCTTGAAACTAGCATTTCATACATATCAACAAATTATCAATTATAACCTTCTGTAACATGAGACTACATTATACATTTATTCATTTAACAACGAACTATCTAAATTACAATGATAATTAATGAATTACACATCGCCTTTTCGTCGTCATTCTTTCATCCTGCAAAACCATGTGAGCATGATATCAGTGATAAATCGCTGGCATGGCATCCACCCTAATCTAACATAATTATCATTTTTCAGTTTTCCCATTTACATATGATAATAATTTCAATTTGCAATTGAAATAAAAAGGTTTAGAGACATGTATTCATTACATTTCATTTTGTAACCCAAGAGAGAGAAAAGAAGGAAAGAGAGAGAAAACACCATTTTGTCAAAAGTTCTATTTCACACAACAAGTTACACTATAGAGTTTTAAACAGTTATTTGCATGTGTTAAAAGTTTCTAGGGTGGTTTGGCAACCCTACGAGGGTCATGCACTTTATTTTTACATTTTCTCACCAAACTACAAAACGTTCAAAAGCAGGCTCGGAGGCTAAGAAACTACTTCAGAAGTTATCTTCCGATGAGAACGCACACCACGATTAACCTTCTATGTGTTCCCAGATATACCAAGAGTTCATAGCAACTGATGGAATTGGGAAAAAGTGAACGGTTTGCGTTTGGTGGCTAGTTTCCCGGGGCCACTGGTCGTAGTTGGCCTAGTGTAAATTGAACAAAAGTTAGCTCGAGGGCTCAGAAAACCACATCCAAAATTGATGTTTGATGGATGAGCACGCAATGAGACACTTTTTACAAGCTCCCTATATAAGGAGAATTCATCAGAGTTGACGGGACTGAGAACTAGAAAACCATTTTCAAACGGTGACAAGTTTTCTGGAGCGACAAGTCGAAATTGGTCCAGTTTGACCTCGTCAAACTGCGATCGGAGGCCTACAAAATGGCTTTTCCAAACTATCCAGAAAATTTCTTTTCCCTAAACTGAATGTTTCATGCAATTGTCTAGTATAAACACTAGAGGTTTGCGAAGACAAATTTTTTTCTCTATCCAGGTTTCAAATGGCGGTTCAAAACAAAAGCCAACTTTCTACTACTGTAAAACTATGTAACAAGGCTCCTATAAGAGTGTCAAAAAGATCTCATATGTTCGTTCGGGGCCAATCCAAAGGTCAAGGTGACTCCTCGCATACTAAGGTACACGAATAAAGATTAACATCTCGTTTTCAGAGTTACGAAGGGTACTTAATAAGTCTTTAAAAATGCAAAAATTAACTATTTAAACCGAGTGATGATCAACGCGTTATTCTTTGGAAAGTCAATTTTTCGGACGATAAAACAATGTTTTAGCGATCCGGTTAGGTAGAATTTTTTTACATCACCTCGGAATGAGGCGGAAGTTCATGTTTTAATGCAAACGGGTTATTTTGACTTCATGAGTTACGACACAACATTTCATTGTTTTGCAACGAGTTGAAATAACATTTAATGGTATTAAAATCCTAATATTTTAAAATTCTATTAAGTTGCAAACGAGAACTAAAACACGAGAATTGTGAGAGGTAAGGGAAGATGAACCATGCCTGGGAACGATGAGCGAAATGGGGATAAGGGGCTCCAAGTGGTTTACACTCGCATGATCCGTTAAGACCACCATTGTTGCCACATGATGCCAGCAAGTCACGTGAAAACCCAAGCCATTCGTTGTGCACCCATGTCTCATAAAAAAACTATTTTGTGTTTTCAAGAAGTCATCCCGATCCATGAGACCACATTTTCTATGACAAACAGTTCACACGCCTTTTCAACAAATCCATTTTGTGCATATCCTGCAATCATGGCACTCCATGAGACAAAATTTCTTTGAGGCGTTTTGTCAAATATTTCTCCTACCTGTGTGATGTTGCTTCACAACCGCGGATAAATTTCCTTCAAATTTTCAAAGGCCTTTACAACAAGCTCATATATGAATACCTGAAACCATTGCATTCCATGAGTTGAAATATCTGAGGCATTTTGTCGAACAGTTCACATGACATGAATACACTTACACACTTTTCACACATATAAACTATGACACTTGCAAGTGCAAAATCTTACAAAAAAACCAGATTCTATTGTTCATACCTTGTTCCAAACCTTCCATTTTGGCACGGGCTTCAAACTCACAAATCCCCATTTTGGCACAGATTGGGAGGAAGCTTTTGTCTTTTACGCTTTGTGATTGTCCACATAGGTTTGGGGCACATTTTTTTACACTGAGTTGGGAGGATCTTTGACACAGTGTGTGTAGACCCATGAAATGACATCTGGCGAGGTATTTTCCTAGAACAGTATAAAAAAGGCACCCTAAGCGCATGGATCTATGAAAAAACTGTGACCCAAGTAAATGAATCTATGTAGAAGCCTGCACATTTCCATCATCTCGAGAAACAACTACCTTCTTCAACGCCTGGTGGGTGCAGATCGGGTTCAGATTTTCCATCCTTTCTCCATGGTGGTGGCTGCCCTCTCACTCTCCATTCAACAAAACCAAGGATGAGAAAAAAAAAAAAACATAACCAATGGAGCCCGAGCCCCCTTTGCCCTAAACCGCCCAATTTCCACGACTTTTTTAATTTTAATTCCTTTATTTAAAAAAAACTCAACAAGGATAAGGAACCCTAAAACGCCTCATCTCCCCCGCCCTTTTTTTTAATCATGCTTCTATTTCTTATTTTAATTTTATTTTAAATCCATTCTTCTCATTTATATATATATATATAATACGAGAGGAGACTTGGTCGGCTTCAGGTGGTAGCAATATTATTTCACCTTTAAAAGCGAATAATAAAAGCGAGTACGCAAGACAAGGACTAGCCACAATGTCGCAACACGAGGATACCCTCCTCTTGCGCGAATCGAGGATCGATTCTTGAAGCGACCAATCTAACAATAAAATCACTTATCGAGAGTTAACAACAAAGTTTATAACAAATCAACGATCAAATAATGAATTTATCGTCGATCGATACTTAATATAATAATATTATTACTATAATTATTACAACTTAATACTACTTATTAATCACATTGACAAGGACCAACATACAAGCTTGACCAAGACAATAATAGCAAGAATCGACAATTCAAAAGAATAATTATTATTATGTAGGTGTTCCCTCTAGTTGGTCATGCCCCAACAACATCAAGTCATCCTTCAAACCACCTATCGAATTCGAGAAAGATATTTTTCCTTAACAGGGTAATCGAAAAGGTGAAGCCAACAAGGATCAGCAGGAGCACAACAACGTTAAACGCTTAGCAACACTGTCGTTGAAGAAGAAAAAAGAAGAATGAGGGACGAGGCACTACACTACAAACTTATGGTACCAAAAACAAAGTCAATTTTTTTGGCCACTTAATCATAGCTCTACTTGGTATAATCAACTACCATATCATCTCCTAAGCTTTTCACAAAATCCAATTTTTTGTGCTTGCAGTGCAAACAATTCTTGAAGCTCGGTAGAAATGCTTGGCCAACTAGGCTTCCCACAATGAACACGCTTTGCCCCTTATGAAAATTGACAAGTATTAAATACCTAATGTGTAGTTAAGAGAGGAAGGGACAAACTCATTGCTTCCTCCCAAGATAAATTGTTGGGCTTAAGGAAACCAAATATTGTTCCACATTGTGTACTCAGTAAGAGTTCCACATTGCTTGGGCATGTCCGTAGTGAAGTTACAATGTTACTATAAACCTCATCTCCTTTCTTGAACTTTTTCACACCCTCACCTACTTCTTCAACTACTCCACACACATCACAGCCCAATACAACCTAAAATCAATACAAATATAAGCGGTAATAATATTTTAAAAACAATATCATGTTCTCTCATTACAAAAATATTGTGAATGTCGGATGTTGTAAAGCTTCAATATTTTTCCAGTTTTCTTAATAATGAAACCCTATAACTTCGATAATATTATGCTCATACCGGAAATTCACATTCGTTATTCCATAATATTCCTTCTCACCTCTTAAAATTTGCATGATTTAGAGCGTTGCGCGGACTTTAACCAGGCCACCTTCAAGACTAGAATATCCCCAAATTGCAAAACATGTAAAGATCCATACTCATTATAGAATCGGGCCTTACGCATTTTGCTTATTTTCTAGTTAAATACTTCAGAGAAAATTCAAGAAAATAAGGGTGCTAGCAAATATGTCAATTGCCAAATAAAATGATTTTTTCACTGTTTTCTTGCTTTGTGAAAGGGCTTTCTTGGAAATACAGGTCTGTAATAGTCACAAGAAAGTAAAAGAATGTACTGGGAGCCTGGAGGTTGTGTGTGGTGCGCAGAACGTGTCTTGCAAAGATGCATGTTCAAACCGACCTGCTAAGGTCTTGTCAAGCATGATCTAAGTAGTTATATGCAAGCTATCAAAATCAATTAGATGAATTGACAAATTGACAGGGGTTAATAAATGTCAGGCCACTTGGCCATTTACAATTTTTTGGCTTAAAAAAATAGAAAAACCTGTAGCTCAATAAGGGGAAAAATTGTCAAATCACCCTTTCTCACCAATCAAAATTCCAATAAATTAATTTATGTGAAATTATATTTATGTAAATATGTCAATTCAAAGTTTATACATTAGAAAACTTTACATGAGCATAAATTCTTGTATATGATTGGTTCACCGTGACATAGTTAATTGAAAGACATGAAATGTATATTATCCTGCCTTTTGTAAGAACTAATAATCAATGATGGTTTGACCAACAAAATAGCCTCATATTTTATGATCTTTTGAGCTCCACGGGTTTAATGCTTGCGCTTGTGTTAACCCGTTGTTTTCTCGTGCCCCTTTAGCCTTTCTATATTTTTTTCTTGTGGTTTTATCATAGTGTTAGTCAACTATTTTCTCGCCGCTAAGGTAGTGGGTTGCCTATAAATGGCTAACTCTCCATCCATTGCAACGATTGTTGTAACTGGGGTGAAAATGGCTCCCAAACGTGCTCGGAAGTTTGTCCCAGAAGGTCTACGATGAGGTATGGATTTTGAATCATCCCCGGATGTTGTTATTTCGATGAAATTTTAGACCCTACGGTCAAATGTTATTATAACAATTTCCTTGTTGCATATTTCGTGGTTCGCATCCCCTCATAATCCTTCCTGCAAAATTATATAAATAACCATTGGGAATCTAACAGTATCCCAGGTTTGAGGCATTAAGTAACCTTACCAAAGGTTTTTATCTCTTTTCGTTTCGTGAGCCTTCGCAAGTTGAAGCCCTCATTCTTAAGGAAGCTTGCTGGTATTTAGGTAATACCCTTTTAGTTATTTCTTAGTGGACTCTCGACTTTAGTCCCACTAGCCAAGTTTTTTTGAAAATCCCTATTTGGATTGAGCTTCCTAGACTCCCCGTTCATCTCTCGGTTTTTTCATTAGAGATGGCTAAAA
Source organism: Taxus wallichiana var. yunnanensis (assembly GCA_018340775.1). Taxonomy (NCBI): domain Eukaryota; kingdom Viridiplantae; phylum Streptophyta; class Pinopsida; order Cupressales; family Taxaceae; genus Taxus; species Taxus wallichiana. The sequence goes on from CM031237.1 coordinate 366,210,894, forward strand.
CAAGCATATAATTTTAGTTATTTGCATTTGTAGACTTGCATTCGAATTGTTAGATGAGAGAATTTTCAATTACAAACTATATTAGATTCAACTTGAAATTAAGATCTTAGGTTGTATAATTATCACCATTCGATTCAATTTTACGATAAGGATCTTTTCAATTAAACAACTTATGATTGTTAGCTCTAGTGCATTGGTACTCCTAGGAGCATTAAAAATTTCATTTCATTGCATTAAAAATATATTGATTTAGATAGAAACATTTTCATTCGATGTTGTTATTTATTCCTTTCACATGTTCATTGCATTTTTAAAACATCCAAAAACACCAAAAATATTGTTCTCCCAAACAAACATTGAAACAAGTGAATTAAACCAGCAAATTGGTCAACAAAACACATACAAGACAATCTAATTTTTGACATCCAACACTAGATTTCCAGGGAGTAATTGGTTCTTGATCCTACATGCAAACGTAACTCAAACAAACTTCACAAAATTTCAAACAAGAAAACATGAAGAACAATCCAAAAATATCTTTACATACTTAAAGGATGGTTATAAACACAAACGAGTTTTTGAATACTCTCACTTGGTCTTACAAACAAACACGATACACAAACACGCCATTTCAATTGTAAGAACCATCAAAACCCAAAACAAAGAATCTCATTGATCAATATGACAACGAGTGATACTTCAACACAAAAAAACCTACAAGACATTCCAAAGGCTCCATTCCTATCTCAAAATCACTTTGAGATGTATCCTAACATCACATGATCATTTATTGATTTGATCCTAATTATAGCAAGCATTACACGACGATTGTCCCCCTCAATTGTGGATGAGTCACGGATAGCCATATATTCCTTGGAAGAGTAATACATTCCTCACATCTCGAAACCCACTTGAACCGCAAAACCTCCAAGATGACATTCTATCCGAGCTTAAAAGAGAAGTCTTTCACTCTTCACCATCTCCCGTACAAATCATTACACTAGTTTTTCTTGACGGTGAATCCCCACAAGACAACAACTACATTCGACACCTCATTACATGTTTATTATCATTACAATTTGATTCTCCCTAAGCTCATCCATTACCCATTACCTTCTCCCATATGATCATGCACGATCGGGAATGACTCACTTCTAGTGACCATTTTACCTAAGTAGCAAAATATCAACCTTTCTAGTTCTTAATGATGAAATTTAAACAAGGGAATCACACACACACACACACACACACACACACACACACACACACACACACACACACACACACACACACACACACACACACACACACACACACACACACACAAACAAAAAAAAAATTACTCACTATTATTAGGAGTGGACAATTTGGGCTATTACTTATTATCTACCACTTGGGAAAAGAGCAACATTCAAAGACTGCATTTGAGATACCTTATTCACTGCATACGAGGGGTTATTTTTGAATTCCATCTCACACATTTATCTCTGGGGGAAAAGTAGTTCCATCTTGTTATCTTGGTGTGAATGGTACAAGGGCAACCTAGCTTCAAAGGACACAATTTCTCTCTCTCTCTCTCTCTCTCTCTCTCTCTCTCTCTCTCTCTCTCACACACACACACACACACACACACACACACACACACACACACAAGAACTACATAGATTTTGAAATGTAGTGCAACACCTTGTGACAATCACAATGGGGTGATTGTCGAGGTTGGTTTGAATCAAGCATATGCATTATTTTTTCCATCTAATGTTTGCTTGAGCTTTGTGAAAGTAGCTAGGGTTATTTTTAAACGTACAAGTGTGACACAAGAACCCTACATTCAAGTGATGTGATAGAGAGTGAAAGGAAGAAGATAAGTTTAGACCTTGAAAAGATTAGAAGTGGAGTCATTTCCAGAGACACTAGCACCCAGTTCAAACACCAACGCCTGGGCGGTCTTGTCCTAATCTAGGAGGTCATGTCCAAAGAGGTTTGAATCTCGGTTTCTCAAATAGAGCATACATAGTTCAGATCCAACCGTCTCAACCTGTTTCCTAGCCCATAATTAGCCTAGATCTCTAGATATAAGCTAAGTCATTATTATTTCACTATTTCTCGTACTTGTTTGTTTCTTGCATGATGGATCTTGTTTATTACTATTATATTCAACATTGAAAATATTTGATTACATACCTATATAATTCATCCAATAAAGACATCATATTTGAATTGGAGACCTACTTAAAACTTTGATCAATGTTAGGAAGCTAGAAATTATATTTTAATCTTGCATTGTTAATGTCTCTAAAATCAACATACACATACAACAACCTTATTCATCCTAACAGAACTAGATTAGCCACCAAATATGAGTATCTAATAGGGTAGATGATAATACCATCCAACATTTATCGAGCTTCTTAAACGAGGCGTTTTCAATAAGAGGGTCATTTTCTTAAGCTTCTATTTAATAAAATTAATACTAAGATTTATAGGGATATCATGTTTATATATGTTAGTACCATAGCCTTTCAAATATTTGTAAGACCAATAAAAACATAATTGAACTCTTTAAACAAATTAGTTAAATTTGTATTCTCTTTATCCTTGTAACTTATACTTCAAAGTAAACATAAAAGTTCATCATGATTGGAAACATTTCTGTATCTCTCTCCTAGGTTTTTCTTCAATTCTATAGATCTTGGGTTGATCATTTGGATAGAATAGGAATTCTACACTAACTAGTTAATAGGTAGTTTACATATGAAAAGCTTCAAATAGTAACTCTAATTAAGCACATATCGAAATGAAAATAACATCATTATGTTGGGGTTAACACACTTGGTTGTAGAAAATATATTAGATCTAAGCATACATGCAAATAAAAGTGGATATTCTACCAGAAGAAATATACAAAACAAGAGACATAAATCAACACCATATTTAACGTGGTTCACCCAGTGTGGGCTACATCCACTAAGAAACAAGCCAATCTATTATCCAAAGCTTTGACAAGATATATAATGAATATTTACAATCTTCCACACCTGTCAGATGTTCAATACTTTCTTCCTTCAAGATTTTTCTCTACCACCAAGAATTCTCTCCCACTAACCTTTTTCAAGTTCTTTCTAATTCTTGTTGATCATTCTCTTCTAAACCCTATCTTTTGTGCTTATATAGTCGTTTATAGACTTAGGGCACTTAGCCATGCAATTACAATTAATAAATCTATTTTAATGCTAAAAATAAATATAATTCCCGAGAGTTAATTAAAACTTCATCACATAGGTAACCGACGCGATTACTCGCGCTAATCGTTCCTTACTTGCATGATGATGTCGGTTTGTATTTTCCAGCAAGTTCCAATTGCATGCTAAAATGAAGTAATTAAGCTTCACAACTCAACAATATCCCACTTGGAGTTTAATTATTGCACCATACTTGTACAATGTCATTCTTGGATCCTTCCTTGGCTTTGTTTCTTCCTCTTCAAGTCTCAAACTCGAAGACCAACAGAAGTGGAGTGTAGCTCCAACTTATCCTTTGCTAATGGCTTCGTTAGCATATCCACAGGGTTCTTGCTTGTATGAATATTTTCCATATTCAACTGTCCATCCTCCAATACCTGCCATATGAAGTGATACCTCAATTGAATGTGTTTCATTCTCGAATGAAACGCTGAGTTCTTTCCAAATGAATTGCACTATTACTGTCACTAAACAATTTATAATCACTTTTCTCCTTTCCCAACTCTTCCATGAACCTACTCATCCATATCATCTCCTTGCTAGCCTTTATAGCTGCAACATACTCTACCTCTGTAGTAGACAAAGCCACAACCTTTTGCAATCTCAAAATCCAGCTAACTGTTGTTCCACCTACTATGAAAATATATCCAATAGTGCTCCTCCTACCATCCAAATCTCCAGCCATATATGAATCAACATAATGAAATATCTGAACCTCCATAGCATAACTACATGTTAGATGTCCCTTTCAAATACCTAAGTATCCATTGGACTGCTTTCCAATGCTCTTTACCTGGATTAGCCATATATCTACTCACAACTCCCACTTCCTATGCAATGTCTGGTCTAGTACAAACCATAGCATACATGAGACTTCCAACTGCTGAAGCATATGGCACTCATGTCATGTATTTGACCTCCTCATGTGATGAAGGAAACTGATCTTTACTCAATTTGAAGTGTCCAGCCATAGGTGTGCTAACAAGTTTTGCATTCTGCATGTTGAACCTTTCTAGCACCATGTAGATATAATCTTCCCGAGACATACAATTTCTTATTTTTCCCATCTCTATGCATTTGCATGCCAAGGATTCTTTTTTTTAGCTCCTAAATCCTTTATAGCAAATATGTGAGCTAGCATTCTCTTAAGCTCGCCAATGTCCCGCATACTAGATCTAGCAATAAGCATATCATCCACATACAAGTAATAAAATAATATAACTCCCATTTTCAAGCTTCTTGAAATAAACACAATGGTCGATTCACATCTCAAGTAACCATGCTTACGCATAAAAATATCAAACCTCATGTATCATTGCCTTGGATCTTGCTTGAGCCCATATAGACTCTTTTTCTACCTGCACACTAGTTTCTCCTTACCCTGGACTTCATACCCAAGTGGTTTTGAATATAAATATCTTCATCCAAATCACCATGAAGGAAAGTCGTCTTCACATCTAGTTTCTCTTAGTGCAAACATTATACCGCAACTAAACTCAATACAATATGAATAGAAGTCATCTTAACAACAAGAGAAAATATTTCACCAAAGTCAATACCTACTTTTGTGCAAATCCCTTTACTACAAGCCCTCGCCTTATACCTTTTTGTCCACCCTCTTCTTCCTTAATCCCGTAAACCCACTTGTTCTCGCAATGTCCTCTTGCTTTTGGAAACTTAACCAAATCCCAAGTCGATTTCATTTCCAAGGAGTCCATCTCCTCATTCATGTCATGTTCCCACCGAACGTGAGTCTTATCTTGTATTGCTTCTTCAAAGCTCTCTAGTTCACCACTATCAGTTAACAATAAATAAAATAGAGGTGTAAATTTTTCTGGAAGTTTACTTACCCTTTGTGACCTTCTCATAGGATTTTGGGGTACCGGAAACTCTATCTGGGCCTCCTGAACATTAGTATCAACTTCTAACAGTGACCAACATCGGTCACCTCTAACCGACGTTGGTTCTGCTAACCGATGTTGGATTGGATCCTCTGTAGCCATCGTAGTTCATCTAACAGAGATGTTGATCGGGGACTAACCGACCATTGATTACTATGTATTTCGTAGGTGTTTCATTAAAACCCAAGAGTTCATTTTCATCAATAAAATTCTCAATTTTCTCATCCTTGGGTACCAAAATTTGATCCCTATACATTCTCTTTTCATTCCATTCAACATCATGACTCCTAATAATTTTAGAATTCTCTAAATCCCAAAAATGGAAACTAAAATCACCATATCCATAACCAATGAAAGTGTACCTCTTGGATTTTACATCTAACTTTTTCTATTTTCCTTATCAACATGCACAAAATATTCTGAACCAAAAACTTTAAGAAAAGAAAAATCTACCTCTTTTCCGGTACATGCTTCCTCTGGTATTCCTCCATCTAGTGAACTTGAAGGGCCATGGTTAATCAAATAAACTGTTGTATCAACTGCTTCTGCCCAAAATTGCAAGGGAAATCCAAAATGTATCCTCATACTTCTAGCACGTTCCATGATTGTCATGTTCATTCTTTCTACAACACCATTCTCCCATGGTGTTCTTGGAACCATTATTTCTCTACGTATCTCATTTACTGAACAATAATCATTGAAATCTTTACTACAGTATTCACCACCATTATCAGATCTAAATCACTTTAACTTAGAATTTGATTCATTCTCAACAAGGGCTTTCCATCTTTTAAAAGTCTCAAAAACATCAGATTTACGTTTAATACAATAAACCCATACCTTTCTTGTAGCATCATCAATTAAGATAACATAATACTAGGATCCTCCATGATAAGCTACCTGAACTGGTCCCCACACATCTGAGTGTACAAGCTCCAATTTTTTCTCCTTCTTAGTTGCCCCAACTTTGAGAAATCTCACTCTCTTTTTCTTTCCAAAGATACAATGCTCACGAAATCAAGATTTAAATCTTTCAAATCGATAACTTACCCTTAGCCTTTAAGATCTACATTCCTTTTTGACTCATATGACCCAACCAATTATGCCACATGCATGCATCCGAATCTGAAGTAGATAATGCGAAAAGGAATCGATAATACTGGTGGATAAATATAACATTCCTACCTTCTTACCTCTTGCCATGACAAAATCACCCTTGGTGACTTTCTAAGAGTCTCTGTAAAAGTAACTATGCAACTAGATTCTTTTAGTTGCCCCTGTAAAAATAAGATTCCTCCTAAGGCTTAGCACATGCCTCACATCTTTCAATACCCATGCATTTCCATTCTACAATTTTAGATGAACTTCCCTTTACCAATAATACCGCAAGGTTCATCATCACCTAAATAAACATGCCCATAAATTCCCTGGACATAATTTCTGAAATAACCCTTATTAGGGGTTGCATGGAAAGAAGCTCCTGAATCTAAAATCCATGATTCAATTCTCTTATCCAAAGAAAGAATAAGAGCATCTTGCATTACCTCTAATGAAGCAAGATTCTCCTCTTTACCTTTGTCTGGTTGTTGATTCTCTATATCCTTTGACCAATAATCTCTCTTTGCATGTCCTTTCTTTCCACATTTCCAACAAGTAATTCCCTTACTTATGGATTTAGATCTACTTTCCCTTGACTTTGATTTCCCATTACTCTTACTCTTGGATCTCTCCTTCTGCTTGCCCCTACTTTCTACATTCAAAGAATTTCCAAATGATGTTTCCTCTGTACTCTTCCTGCAAATTTCTTCATTCAAGATTATACTAACCACATCATTAAACTTCAAAATATTATTAGCAGATGTTGTATTACTAACAACCATTACCAAGTTGTCCCAACTATCAGGAAAAGAACATAAGAATAAAAGTTCTTTTACTTCATCATCAAATGGTATAGCAACTGATTTTAATTGATTTACAATAGATCAGAAATCATTCAAATGACTAGAGGCAGATTCACCTTCATGCATCTTAAAAATAAATATTTTCTTCATCAAATAAACTTTATTTGAAGTACTAGGTTTTTCATATAAATTAGCAAGAGATTTCATTAAGTCTACCGTAGAAGTCACTTCTATAATATTAGAAGCCACGGATGTTGTTAGGCTCAATCTTATAGATCCCAAAGCCTTTCTATCAAGAATCTTCCATTCTTCATCAGTCATCTTTGTAGGTCTAGACTTCTCATCCAACGGTAAATACAAATCTCTTTGATACAGATAATCCTCAATCTGCATCTTCCATAATTGATAATTTTGGCTATCAAATTTCTCTACCTTGTATTTATTATCTTCTGCCATTGTTGTAGCTCCCACTCAATCGAAAACCCTCTCGTGAGTAAATCTGTACACACAAAAACCCTCAAATAAATCTTTGATACCATTTGTTAGGGTTAGCACACTTTGGTTGTCTGAATAATATATCGATCCAAGCATACATGCAAATAAAAGTAGATATTCTACCGTAAGAAATATACAAAACAAGAGACATAAATCAACACAGTTGCATTTAACGTGGTTCACCAAAGTGTGGGCTATGTCCACTAAGAAATAAGCCAATCTATTATCCAAAGCTTTGACAAGATATGCAATGAAGATTTACAATCTTCCACACCTCTCAGATGTTCAGTGCTTTCTTCCTTCAAGCTTTTTCTCTACCACCAAGAATTCTCTCTCACCACCCTTTTTCAAGTTCTTTCTAATTCTTGTTTATCATTCTCTTCTAAACCCTATCTTTTGTGCTTATATAGTCATTTATAGACTTATGGCGCGTAGCCATGTAGTTACAATTAATAAATCTATTTTAATGCTAAAAATAGATATAATTCCTGAGAGTTAATTAAAACTTCATCGCACAGGTAACTGACGCTATTTCTACCTAACTGCTGTTGGTTCCTTACTTTCCTGACTGATGTCGGTTACTGTATTTTCCAACAAGTTCTAATTGCATGTTATAATGAATTAATTAAACTTCACAACTCAACACATTATTAATTAAATTCAGATATCCCATAATCAAGGATCACGAGCATTAAAGTGAATGGAGATCCATAAGCACATATCAAGATGAAAATAACATCATTATTAATCAAATTCAAGATATCCCACCATCTAAGATCACGAGCATTAAATTGAATGTAGATCCATATGCCACTACTAATACCTCTCCCAAATTTTCATCATAAAGGCCTACCACTATGAAATAGAATTATTCCTTCTCACTCTAAAAATATTACTCCTAGATAAAAATAAACTAGAACCCCTTGGGAGGCTCTAACCTCCACAAGAGCTTGATTTTGAGAACCATTTTCTCTATTCAATCGACATGAATAAATGAGAAAACAAAACTAATCTCAAATTCAATATTTCCATAGATCAAAGATAGTATGAACTCATTAGTCAATTTAAAATAACTTCATACTAAAATACTTAATTATACAAAATGAAATTCATAGAGTTTTTAATTATATAAACATTATTGGGTAATATCTTCAAAGAAACAAATCTTTAAGGGAAAAAGAGTGATAGTAAAAATTAACTCATAAGAAAAATAACTTTGATAAAGGTCTTTCTAACATTTTGAAACTCCCAAAATAATACACAAACATAAAAAACATCAAGACAATAAATCCACCTCTGCATAGAACTTGAAATATAACTCTTATGAGATATTAACTATATATGCAACTATTATGGTCACATAACATGCTATAACCTCAAATAAGAACCAAAATTGTCATTAATATTTCTCCTTTGAAAACCATCATATATAGACAAAAATATTGCATCATCAAGAGTGGAAAAATAAATCTAAAATGTTTCTAAAAAGATGCAAGTGACATTAAACTAAAATGAATTAAAAGGTAATGAGGCCAAGGACTAATATCACCAAAGGTCGGGTGCGAGGAAGATCCTCTGGGACCACGTCGTAGGAGCCACTCACGTAACCACCGTTCGCCTCCCCTCGGGGCCACCATTCAGCCTTGTACTCCTTTGTACTGGTGGAGCTCGTGTTCGAGGGGGAAGGGTGTTTCAGCTCTCCACTGTGGGGTTCTTTACCATTGGGTATGCGAGACCATTATAGGATCTCCTCCCCCTGGATGGGGTATTATGGTGCTACTTCGAGATGCGATTTCCTAATCAAGACAGGTTGGCAAGTGGATCCTCCTTCAAAGGAGCCAACTAGTGGAGAGTTCATCCCTCCTTGGGATGATCCTCCTTCTCCTCCTAGTGTTGCGGCTTGTGCTTGACTATGGTGGTGTCTTTTCTTATGTGCTCTCTGGTTGCCCTATTGATGTTTTGATGTAGCCCTTGTGGCATTTTCTATTTTTATGGTGCCCTCGTGGTGTTTTGTGGGACCGTGAGTTATTTGTCACCCCTTACTATGTAACTCTCTTTTATTTTTATTAATATAAAAGGAAATTCTAATGGTAAAATAAATTAAAATAGATTGTATAAGAATTGTCATCTACTTGGTGTATTCAAACCAAGACAATAATAATAATAATAATATGGGAACTCAATTGTGGGTTAAATATATGAAGATATTCTCAATACTTTGACCTCTATCAAACTACATATTCCTCAACTAAAATTCAATTGGTGTGTGATTAAGTAAATTTCAACATGATTATGATAAGATCTTAACATATAATAAATGAATAATTAGAACAAATTGTAAAATATAATGATTATCAATACAACATGATATATTTATGGGCTTAGATGCCCTAATATTCAATATATTTATAAATAGAAGAATACTTTTAAGGTAGGAAATTCCATACAATACTCTTTAAAGAAGGAATAATTACATAATTTCCTAATATGAGAATTCTAATTTGAGGGGGCACCTCCAATACCCTTCTACTAAGTATAAGACTTAACACATACATGGCATACTTCTTAATAATATTCATCTCCTTTATATAAGTATATATTGTTCTTAATGAGTGGGTAATACGTAATTCCAATGTAAGTCAAATTACTACCTAATATAACTAAATCCTATGTGATTTCATATATTATAAACATATATAACTAACTAAAAGGGATGTCTATCACATGTTGACATATCCTTTAACATTATAAATTCATCTCCCTAAATACATAACATATTAAAAAGATCATTTTGTAATTTTCTATATGTTAAACACAAAATGCTATACCAACATGTACATTAAACACAAATTGGAGTGAAGTTTTTATATTCTAACCAACCATATGCCTTTATGGTGTATTAAGTGTTCAAAAATTATATAGTAGTAAAAAAAGATCATGATAAAGACCCTATTTAAAGTTAGTCGGTTTTTATTAAATACAAACAAGTATACACCTAAGGAATCCTCACATAATTCCAGAGTGACACCTTCATACTATACATACAAATAAAAATTCAAAACAAGGAAATGAAAAACAACATTAACCAACTTTGAGATAGAATCACCCAAAACAAACTATTTCCATCAATGGTTCTATTATGAAATAAACTCATATCACTCCAAAAAAGCAATACTATCTATCAATAATGGAATAGGAACATCAAAACTTAGATCAAAACTTAGGAAAATCAATACTTCTCACTTTCGAAAATCCAAGCAAAACATTTCAAGCAATCTCCTCCTCGTATAGCTCAAAATAAAACTTAGGATTTGAAACTAATAAAAAGATTCACTAGTATCATTCAAAAACTCTCGTAAAAATAAAATAATAGATATTAGAGACTCACCAAGAAACCTGCTTTCACCTTCTCCATGTTTCCATTTAACAAGTAGTTCATATGAAACATCATATAAAATGGGTTAAGATTTAATCAAAACTACAACATACAGTATTCCCATTCACAAGACCAAAATAAAGGGCACCATAAAATACTCAAATTATATATACAAAGTTCAAATAGAACTTCACACTTCACTGAATTGGGATGCTCAAAAAAACTTGAATTCCTGGTCCTTAATTTGAAAATTTTCCCTTGAAGTAAGATAAAAAAGTGGAGACCATTTTCAAAGAATATCAAAGAACAAGAATGGGAATTTATTTGAACAAAACTAAAGCTTTAATGCCATTAAAATTTGAATCTGAATCCATCTACAGAGAATTGAAGATCTATATAGTTAAACTTATATTACTACAATAGATATACCTTAAACAAAATTACCTTTTTTAATGATGCAATTGGTTATAAAATAATTATTAGTGTTCTTGGGATTAATTACTCTTACATAATAAAAATTCCTCTACTCAACAAACATACTCTAAAGAGAGAATATAGTAATAAATAATATTTTGTTAGAGTTTAAAATTTCACATCCGTATTAAGGCCTAGGCATTGTAGGGAGTTGCTTATAAGGGTGCCAATATTTAAGGTTGTTAAAACTTTAAATATTTTTATGAACACTTGTTTACAATCCCAATTATGTATGGTATGTTAGATTTGATTTTTATATGTACATTACACTTTCATCTATTTCTCGATTGTTCTATAATTTTCACTATCATATACACATATTTTAGAAAACATTGAAGTCATTGAAGGTATAATGTTTTCAAAAGATGGTGGTGTTGAGGAGCAAAATATGTTGTTATATTTGAAAATAATAATAAATTTTTATTATTACGTCGAAGGCATTCCCCCCATGGGAGAGGCCTCTCCAGTCGTTAAGGACACAAACCCTAAATTTGATGGCCATTTGGACGCTTTTTCAGCACTATTAAATTTGACGACCGTTTTGATAGTTTTGATAGGCATTCTGTTTTTAGACTTTTTGCTTTTTAGTTTTTAAGTTTTTAGTTTTGCATGCTACGAGGTATATATTGTTAATATGAAGGGATGTATTTGATAATCTGAATCTCTTTGTATTTTATCTCCTCTTTTATATCATGTATGTTTGATTTCTCATTGATGTTATTTTAGGTTAGTAATTTACAGTTACCTCTTTTGGTTGTTCTAGGATTTGCAGTAATTAGCTTGAATGTGAAGACTTGAGCAAGGGTCGTAACTTCCGCCCAACATGTCTTATGTTGTGCTCAATAAAATTCCTTCTGAATGAGGTCTCCCAATACTCTTTCTCATTCAAACCCACACTGGAAGTCACTAAAGGAACCTCAAACCATACCTCCAAATCCCCTACTACAGAAAAATATGTTTTCCATACCCCAAGAGCTTGGCATCTACCCTGCCCCCATCAACCACCAGGGCCGGATTGGTTTTGGTCATATGCATCCATGGGTCCTGGGGCTTCAAGTGCTTGAGATCAGCCATGGCTAAATTTCCTGTAACCACACTCACCTTAAAAATACCTGCTAAATCTTCATTGACCATCACATCTGAAAAATTGTCATGCTCCATGATCCTTGCATCGAGTTTGAATTCGGCTCCGTCCATTCCCATACAATTTTATCAGCCCGCACATCTCATAGTCATATGTAACCACTTGTAGACACCAAAATTGGGTCACACTCCCTTGGTGCCCTTTCAAACAGCTAACTTAAACACTTATACCTAACCATGAGCCTCACATCACACGTTAATATTAATTTAATCATTTTAATTAAATTAATATTCATCCTTACTTTATTTATTATTTAACTATCTTAATTAAATTAATTTCCACTTCACCCCACCACCTCACCTAGACACCTCATTATAAACCTATTTTTAGTATCTATCTACTCACCATAACTAACTAATACTTATTTCAACCCTAAAAATCAATTCCTATTATTCCTCTAACCACATTCTGCTCATTAAAACAATAACGTCCTTTTCTATCTGTGAAAGATGGACAAACACTGGCTCAAATGATTAGGAAGATATGTCATTTTTAGTAAACCTAGAAAATCCCTCCTTAACCAATGTTAGTCATCTCAAAACCGATGCCAGTCAACCCAAAACCGTCATCAGTTACCATTTATTCACTTTGGTAACCTTGTTTGGGAGGTTAGCCACATTCTCAAATTTTGGGAGCAAAAGGAGATCTGCATGCAAGCAAGAACTAGAGATCTTCCACACATCTAGACAGCCATAGCCAACATCAAGATAGTTCCAGAGGTGTCCCTCTCATGGTAGCATTCAGGAGGCATCGCCGCGGCACCAAGCTCCATCTCATCGATCAATCATGACCACCACTGACCTTTGGACTTGTAACATCAATAAGTGCATTTATCACTGTTTCATTCCATCCTTGTTCTATTTTAAAGGTTTTTTTAATCTTTGTTATCATTTTCATTCCCCACCATTCACTTTCCTCTGAACTCGACCCTTCACCACCACCATACCATTTGATCATCTATACATGACCTTTATACATCTCCGAGTGTTCCTAAGATCCCCAAAGACCTCACCATTCCCCTTTTATCTTTGTCTAACCTCATATCAATATCCACAATTAGATCTCATTGAGTTCCTATCATCTCGACCGTAAAGATCTTTGGTTACCCATGACCATTATTGGTTCTCTCTAAACCATCATCGGTTACATCTAACCGATACCGGTTTGTGTTTTGGCCATCCTATCAATAATCAGAACCTAAGAATCTTCACCCAAGCAACCCAAGTGACCTAGAACTTGACCCTAACCAAGATTTGCAGAACCACGATCAACTACCCCACCTCCGATCTAATCATAGCCTTCTTTGTTATGTTAGATTTGCTTATTGTATTTGGATGAGATACCTAAATCATATCGATTTACGGTAGGATTATATTTACTTACGTTATTTATTGCATTAAATTCTATTAAGTAGTGGGTTGAATGCCACCAAGGAAGTATCACACTTCTGGATCTAGCACATACTAAGCAGCCCAGCGACATATATTATTTAATCCTCTTCGTGGTCTTGTTGTGTATTTTAGGTAGTTCCTCATAGCAAAAGGAATCTCTCACGATCGGCATTGGATCAAGAATTCGAATGCGTGCAAAACCTTTAAACCAACCATTGCAATAGGTATTCTTCCTTGGCCCACACTCTTATCTATTTTGTCTAAAAACTTAAAGAAAACGGTGAAACATTTGCACGCCGGTGGGACCCGCTCTTGGGTTCATTACATTTTCTTTATATAGGGAAAAAAATTGTGTTTTTATTTCATTTCAAAAATTACACATTTAATCTTCTCCCTAGTAATATTCCTTTCTTCTAATTGTCTAAATGACATTTGTCATTTGGGGCTTAAAATGAACCACTTCTTCTTTCTTGCATTGCATTAGTGAAAAAGCATCCCTCTTCATGTTCATCATTTGCTACATCGAATATCATATTTCGATTTGGGTATTAAAACACTTGCATTGCATTCTAATTTTGTGCATTATAGCTCACATTAAAAATGAGGGCAACCTATACGCTGGAAGTCATGCCCAACTGATGGTTGACATAATTGAACTGTAGAAAGCACTTGTTTCTCTCCTTCTCTTTCAAACTGCACAAAAATTTGAATATACACACCTTCTTAAACAACATCTTACAGGAATGCTTGTCAGCGATCACACGATCGGAGGATTAGCAGTAATCCCACTGGTTATCTCTTTCTAGTACCCCATCAGAGGAAGGACCACCCCCGCCATAACATAACCTGAAACCTCACCCTCTAGATTTCCTTTTTCTTAGGACGCCTTCCCAACCAAAAACTCTATTATGAATTCATGTGTCAGTCACAAATATCATAAGCTACAATAAATATAAAATTCACTTTTAGGACTGCGTGTTTTCATAGCTTTGTGGTTGACCTACATTTTGAGGTAAGAGGATACATTTTGTTCATCTTTCTTTTTCCTTTCACACTCTACCATCATAGTTGGAGTATTCTGACTTCCTCTGAGTGTGTCAAGTCCTCATCCTATCATACCCGGGCTCTGGGTTGATTCTTCATACAATCTAAATTCACAACAACTCATTTTTCTTCATTTTTCAGATTTCACGAGAAGGCATCGGTTTACATCTAATCGGCATCAGTTCCTTGTTCTGTTGGATTAGTTTATCCAGAGAACACTCATCTCACCTTCTTTTCTGTCTAAAAGTTTTTGTGTGTCACCATACTCTCTGTATTCTAATCATAGTCCTCCAATATAGTCTCCTTGTCTAATAATCACCAATTTCTGCTTTATTTTCTAAAGCTGTTATTCTCCACGATGTCAGCATCGATCATACCTTAACCGGCATCGGTTCTTGAAACTAGCATCAGTCACCCTGTTTTGATTTTTATCAAAATATTTACCCAATTTTCCCCTCAAAATCTATTTGGTCCCATCTTTGTTGTCCCATGTGTCATTTACAAAGTACAGTTCACCTAATTTACGTTGATTCACATGGTGTTGACTCGTGACCAAACTAATGCCCTCATGTTTCATGCTAGTCGTCAGCCACTCCCACCTAGTCCATCACTGCTATCCATTTTGTCACCTATGGATCCGACTTAGCTTATCTCCATTGCCACCGGCGACGAGGAGTTTGCGAGATTCCTCGGACAGAATCCCGTTGCTTTTAGTACTACCTCGCTCATTCTTCCACCGGGATTCCTCGGGAAGTTTAATAAATGGCATGCTTGTATCTATCCCTCCACTCTAGCCCCATACTTACGTGTCAACTAGCACTAGTTTGGCGATACCATCATCCACTTTATCACTGTGGTGTCTCAGCTAAATCCCACAAGCTGCTATAACCACATCATCTATGTCATCGATCAAACCGCGACATCGATGGTCCCTCCGACAACCCTTATGAGTCTAGCTCCATCTACACCCGCCACTTCTCATATACTCGTTACATCACAACCACCTCTGGTGTCATCAACTTAAACCCCTTTCCAAAACCTCATCATTTATATCCCTGATCCTTACTCCCGATCGCCACTAGAGTTGTTATGACTATCCCACCTACATAGACATATTACCAACAACCCTCGACCTCATCTATTACTTATGTTGGCTATGTCCCACCCACATCTATTCCTCCTTGCAGTTCTCATACTCAGCACCACCATACACCAAAATACCACCTACCTCGTACATTCAACATCAACCACCTCTTTTTTGCAGGGCACCCATTCATCCCGACCTACTAACGACCTCATTAAAATGATGATGGGGAAGATGCTGAGACCTTGGAAGCATCTGTTCTAGCTCCTATAATTCTTTAACATTTGATGAAATCTGTAATGAGCCTATCCATCCATCTATTCCCATTCATCCTTAGCTAGTGCATTGGGAAATTCCTAAATTCAATCACTTGATAGTAAAGAAGACTGCAGTAGCACTTGCGGTCATTCAAACATGGGTGTTACCTAATCACCCACGATGACACTTTCCTCCTAGGAACTTTCCCAATGTCCCTGACATGACCAGCATTTGATTGGTATAGTGGACTACCTTGACATTCTATTTATTCCTTTAATCAAGTATCCCAAGCTTTCCTGGATCATTTTTCAATCAATGTTACCAAGAAAGTCACCATGACCGATCTCTATTCGGACCTAGAAGTATAAATATGAATCTATCGCAAATTTCGTTGCGTCTTTAGTGGAGTCTCATTAACCAATTGACATTCCAACTACCTCAGAATGAACTTATCAAGGTTTTCACTTGATCTTTTTCCAAAAACATCTCACAAAATATACAAGTCCAAACCTTCCGAACCTTTGATGAAGCATTCACCATGGCCCAAAGACTAGAAATT
This sequence comes from Taxus wallichiana var. yunnanensis, assembly GCA_018340775.1. Lineage (NCBI taxonomy): Eukaryota > Viridiplantae > Streptophyta > Pinopsida > Cupressales > Taxaceae > Taxus > Taxus wallichiana. The sequence goes on from CM031237.1 coordinate 366,227,763, forward strand.
TGTGTCATTAAAGAAAGGAAGATCAATTACGGAATAAGAACACCCTATTCAAATCAAACGACTATTCTTCATCTTCAAAACCCCAAAATAACTATTCAAATTCCAAAGGATTTTCCAATGCGGTATTCCTCAAGGCAGTTCCACCTCATCCTTCTAATCAACCCCAACCTTCTTCCAATCTTTCTCCTGTCTAGGCCTTTCAGCTTCGGCGGGAGCAGGAGAAGTACACTTCGATCGGAGAACCCTATTCTTCGGTCTTGGAAAAAAATTTAAAGTTGGAACCATTACACTTCCTCCCATAAAACCTCATACAAGTTTCGATCCTGCTCGTCTTATGCCTGCGTGGTATAAATAACACATTGCTGCAATTATCATCACTTTAAAGGACATAGTGATGGTAACTGCATAACTTTTAAAAACATTGTTCAAGAGATGATAGACAATGGAGACCTTTTTGTAGACAACCTGGACGGGCCAGAAAATTAGAATTTGCACATCTTCAAAAATCCATTCCCTAATCATAAACCATCATCTAATCAAAATAGCAAACCTTCATCCAATGACAACAACATCCGTGAGGTTCACGTAGTTTTTGATATCATGTCAATTGTTCCTCAAAACCTACCTACTTTATCTATTAAGGAAATCTTAGCACAAGCTCCTTCACCCATAGAGGAGCATACCTCTTCTACTCCTCTAACCACAAAGGATTCCCCCTCATCTCCCCTTTCTCCCATGGAGGAAGCCACACTTTCTACCAATGTGGTGTCATTTTCTACCTCCCAACCTTCTCGAACCGTCAACACTTGTTATTCTCCCATCCACAAAGAGAGAATTCTACCTCACACGACCTATTATCTCTCTTATCCATGGGAGATGCTTCAAACATGTCACTACTCATCAGGATAGTTCTCCTTAGCATCCCAAGACCCTATTGACATGATACTGCTCTTTTAACTACAAAATCCAAGGCTAGCCAATTCCCCTGTCTCACAGACACAATTTCTGAGGATTTCCACCCAACCCATTCCATCCTCTTTTTGTAGTCTCATTACTGAAGATACTTCCACGATCTACCCAAAGGTATTTTCAGCAAATAAAACTACACTGACCATGCCGATTGAAATGGCTTCCTCTTCATCATCCCTACTTCCATCCAAACTTCTACCCATCACTACAACTATTCCCAAACCTAAAAACCTACCCACACTTATCTCCCCACTTGTATCTAGACCCATCATTACTTTGGGTGTTATTTCAACATCAAGCCTTACCCACCCACTGTCGATTGGACTTATCCACGTCTTCCAAAGACCGCAGTAGCATTTTCCTCCTGCCTAAAAGGAAAACCCAATCCTCTAGGTCGCGTACACTGGTCTCACCTACTACACCCTTGTCACCCTCCCCCTTCTATCCATCCTAGAGCCTCATCCATCAACCTTGACCAAAATATCTCACACCAGAAGCTAGTAAAAAGATAAACAACCTACTACTTACTATATCACGAGCCTTTTTATACCTCATTCACCCAAAAAACAAGCTTCCTCACCCTCACCGTGCGAGTTTTGCACACCTATACCTCCACCGATTACTATAACCCCAACCTTTCCTACAACTTCAACCAATGCCGCCTACCCAACCTTTACCAACCACCTCCACCACAACTCGGTTGCCCAGTGGTAACCCATCCTCTGCCACCAATTGTTTTCCTTCTACATCATGTACTCTTGTGTCACCTTTACCTAAGAAGGTGCAACCCAAAGATAAGAATCCACTACCCTCCACTAAGGTAATCAAACCAACCAAACCTTCCATCACCAACTTGTCTATCTTACCTTTACCCAAAAAGATGCCATGAACCTAAGACCATTCCACATACCAAACTAGTAGACAAACCCATTCCCCCTCCTGTAAAGCCTCTTCCTTCACAATCAGTCACTCCTGTACCCAAACCCATACTCACCTCCCATTTTGATCCGTTAGCGGGGTCCTACGCTAACATTTTAATCAATATCTTGGAGACTTCCATCATCACATTACCACCACTTTGACCTTACGATCCTTTAAAACCCAAACCAAAAGGGTTTGATGAAACCAAGATTTTTGTCTATCATCGTGTGTCAGGACATGATGTTGAAAATTGTAAGGCTCACGAAGACCATTCTTCTTCAACTTTGTCCTCTGAACAAAATTTTGACGATGATGACCTACTCAATGAGGATTGTACTTCTTTGTCACTGTCACCATACATCATCATACTTTACCCATTCCGTGACTAGTATCTCCACCCCCAAAACCATTTTTCCCACCTCCAAAATTCGAGATCAACATGGTCCTTATAAGATAGTTGTCCAAACCACCACCTAAATTTCAATGCGTCCTACTCATTTCACAAGGCTCTTATCCACCACTAGGATTTTTCCCCTCATGCCGTTATACCTTTCATGACACACCCTCTCCATCCACCTCCCCTTAGGTTAACATGGTTCACGTTCTTTACCCGCACTCAAAAAGAAAAAGGAAAAGAATAAAAAATTATCCCATTAACCAACCATGTACCCAATATACCATCCGCACCACCTCCCAAAATCACCATCTACTGACCCTACATACCCTATCTCTAACAGGGTGACCCATCGCACAATGATAAAACAATTACATTAGTCTCCTCTAAAGATGTCTTCGTATGATCTCATCCAGGACTTCTAAATCCCACAGACAAACCATTATCGAGGTTTTAAAATCCATTGAAGTTCTATCCAATGACCCCACACCAGTGCCTTGATTATCCCCTCACTATGTGGCCTCATTAACAAAATTAGTTCCTCCTTCATCCCCATGACCCCTCCTCATGTGTCTCACCCTCAACTTCTCTCGAAGAGGAGATTATACCTCTCTAGTTAGATAATCCACGATCCCCCTATTCATTTCTGTCTATATCAATAACATACGCATACGACGTATCATGATTGATGGTGGTGCTAGTATTAACATCATCTCCTCCCACACATATAATTAAATGTGTATTCCTTCTAACTGTATGCATAATAACCTAGTTATGCTATGCTCCTTCAATGACGCCATCACCTCCACCCTTGGCACTATTACCCTTCATGTCTGCATAGGACCTCACATTGTCCCGGAACTATTCTACGTCTATAGGGGAGTTCTAATATAACCTATTGCTTGGTAGACCCTGGATTTGCATCATGGGTTGTGTCCCTTCAAATTTACACCGCTATGTAAAATTCAAGCATGAAGGACATAATTACACCATCCCTTCCAACTTGTCGCCATTCAGAGACTTCTAACATTTTTATCTTGACCCAACGATGTACTTGTACCGGTTAAGGCATCTGTCACTACCCCCACTTCACCTTCACCCACAAGCCCATCCACCAAGCACCGCCACCACCTCTCCCACATCTAACCCTACTATTCCTATAGCCAGCTGCATGACCTCTACACCAAACTCATCTACTTCCCAATCATCTAGAGAGTTGTTCATCCCCCTCTGAGACATATCGACTACTAATCCCTTAAAAGGTGTTTTTCGATGCCTCACTTTGGAGAGTCTTTGCCTATAAAATATCAACACATTCCTCACTCCGCAAAAGTATGGGAACATGCGTCGGCACCCTAGTTATGACTACCATGTAGGAGAGGTTTTTCGTTATGGTCCTCCCCACCTTCGCACTAATCTAACGTATGGGAGAATTGATAATGCCACTTATTCACCTGAACCTCCATCCCAAACATGATCATTTTCATCTGACCTATAATCCCTTACTAACCCCTGCTTCACCCACACTTTCCTCCACCATTGTGCATGGAAAGGCTTTAGATTCATTTTTTATGAATAGGGCTGCCATACTGTCATCTCCTGTACCACCCGTAAACACAATGAACATAGTGGCATTGGCTTTGACACACCATCTCCCAAGAAGGCTCATGTCGACCTAATTGAGGAAGACAAACCTTCTCCATAGATCCTGAATCTATTCCTCCTAAAAAAATTTTGTAAACACAATTTCCCTAGGACCTCTGACCCATCAATGTGATGGTGTGGCTCCCTCTTCCCTCCCATTCCTATATCCTGAAATGATCGATGATGATACACCTTTTATTAATGTCGTTCAATGTAAGGATGATGAGTCCATCCTCACCTACCTTGGTGTGGAAGATTCTTATATTCACCGGTCGTTACCTTCTGAGACACAAACCATGTTGAATGAATTGACCATTGAAATCAACATTAACACTCAAGACAAACCGCACATTCTAAAGATAGGCCAGTATTTAGATGTTACTGAGCAGGAAGATTTTTCCTCTTTCCTTTGGGACCATAGCAATGATTTTTCCTGGTCCTATGCCGATATGCCCAGTATTGACCCAAAAATCATGGTCCACAATATTGTAACCATTCCTGATGCCAAACCCATCAAACAAAAGCTGTGGAAAATGCATCCTCCATTACTCTTTTGGTCATTACTCTTTTGGTCATCCTACCCATTGACTATCCCCAATGGATTTCTAACTTCATACTGTCACAAGCGTGTGAGAGGGACTCTGCATTTACATGGAATTCCTTGACCTCAACCTATATTTTTCCCAAGATGATTTTCCCTACTACTATCACTCATGGATGGTTTCTCGAGTTACTGATCAAATATTACTTGCTCAGGAAGATCAACACAATACTACCTTCATCACCCCTTGGGAGACCTTTTGATATCAAGTCATGCCTTTTGGCCTTAAAAATGCTGATGCTACATACCAACGAGCCATGAATTACATCTTCCATGACATCATGCATCGCATATTACAAGATTACATAGATGATCTTCTTGCCAAATCCAAACATCGGGCGAACACACGACCGACCTTAATGTCATCTTTGACCACCTCATCAATTATTGGGTTTGTCTTGACAAAGAAGTGTGTCTTTGCGGTACTTTATGGAAAAATCCTTGGTTTCATTGTTTCTTTGCGTGGCATAGAAGTTGATCTGCTAAAGTAAAGTCTATAATAGAAATACCTCCGCTTACTAATCTTTGTCAACTTGAAGCCTTCAAGGTAAGTTGTAATCCGTTCTTCATTTTATGTCATGACTTTTCGACCATTTATCGACTATTTCATCATCTTCTCAAGAAATACGTTTCATTTAATTGGGATGATGAATGTCATAAAGCCTTCAAAGCCTTACAACAATACCTTCTTCAACCACCAATGCTCATTCCTCCTAAGGATGACCAACCCTTTTACCTATATATTTCCGCCACTGAGCATTCTTTAGGTGTCATGCTCACTCATCGCGATGAGCAACATGGAGAGCAAGTGGTTTATTACATAAGTCGTACCATTCGGACTACAAAATTAGATACACCCACGCCGAAAAACTCTGCTTAGCCTTAGTTTTCATCACCACCAAACTCCGACATTACCCTCCTAACCACAAAACCTTTGTTGTTACCAATATTGACCCCTTACACTATATGTATGCCAAACCCTATCAACATCAATGTGTCACACGTTGGCTTATGCTTCTTGCCGACCTCGACCTCGAATTCATTCATCAAAAGTCCATCAAGGGCCAAGCTATTGCTGACCAACTAGTAGACACACCTCTTTCTGGGAATCAACCCTCTAACTTCAATTTCCCAGATGAATCCATAGCTACCCTCTCCTTAGACGAACTCACTTACCAAATGACACTCTTTTTCGATGGCTCCAAGTGTTAGCATGGAGGTGGGTTTGGTGTTATCCTCATCCCTCTTGATGGTGAAACTATGCCTTTTTCTTTCAAACTAGACATTGATTTTAAAAACAATATTGGTGAATACAAAGCACTCGTATTAGGTCTCCAAGCTACTTATGCCTTAGATGTTAATTCAATAAATATCTTTGGCGATTCCTAGTTGGTCGTAAACCAAGTCAATGGTATATACCAGTGTCATAATGAGATCCTTCAAAAGTATAAACATCACATAGATATACTTTTGACCACCTTTGACCGTTATGAACTTCAAACCACCCCACGTTCTACCAATAAATTTGTGGATACCATGGCCTATTTAGCTTCTCAGATACCCACTTCGCCTACCGACTCTAAAATCTTTGTCACAATACAAAGGTTACAATCACCCTCTTACTTACCTCATGAGGTCTACTCCGCTAGAACCATTACACCTGACCCACATGACCTTTGGTATAAGCAATTTGTAGACTATCTTTCCCTTTCCATTCTACCCATCGATCTCACTCATAATAGACAACGTGAATTTCTTAAAAGTGTCTCTCGTTATGTCATCATGGGTGGTCTCCTTTTAAGCCGGCTTCGACGGTATTCTCTTATAATGCCTTACAAGTTCGAAATTCCCTACACCATCAAGGAAGTTCATGATGGAATTTGTGGAGGTCACTTTAGTGGTTTATTTGTCATGAAAATGTATTCTTCGCCTTGGCTATTATTGGCCAACCCTAAATTGTGATTGTTGTGACTATGTAAAATGTTGTGTGAAATGTCAGCAACATGCTAATCTTCATCACACACCTAGTCATGCCTTACATGTCACATGAGACCTTTGGCCTTTCTCTCAATGGGGCTTGGATCTTATCGGCGAGATCAATCCCCATTCTTCACAATGCCACCAATGGATTATAACCGCTACTGAATATTATAGTAAATGGGTAGAAGCCATTCTCCTCATATCTACAAAAGTGAGAAACTATGTGAATTTATCACCATCACATCATTTATTGTTTTGGTGTTCCTCACCACCTCATCACCAATAATGGAAAGAAATTCAAAAATAAAACCCCACGTAAGCTATGCGACACTTTTGGCATCAACTCAGTTTATCATCACATTATTACCCAGTAAACCAAAGGCCAAATAGAATTGACCAATAAAACCTTGAACAAAATTCTTATGAAAGTAGTTGATGATATCTTGGCAAGGATTGGAATCACACATTCCTTTCACCTTATGAACTTATCGTACTAGTATTCACACTTTGATTGTTGCCACACCTTTTCTCTCGGTCTACGGTACCAAGGTTGTCTTACCTCTCGACGTCCAAATTCCATCTCTCTGCATCTCACTACAAGACATGCTCAACGACGATGAATTTCACCGGGATCGTTTGGTAAAACTTGAGTTATTAGATGAACTTCATCTTAATGCTCTTGACCATCTCCAAATCTACCAAAAACATATCAAAGCGTGCCGAAAAGCGTGTCCACGAGCGAACCTTTCAGGTCGACAACCTCGTCTGAAGGAAAATCAACATATGACCAAAGAAGAGAAAAGTAAGCAAGGAAATTTTTCTCCTAATTGACTTGGACCCTATATCGTTACCCATGCCTATGGATCGGATGCTTATCGTTTGTCTTCACTAAAAAGGTAAACCCAAACCCGAGCCTCTCAACACCTTACACCTTTGACCATTTTATTGTTGACATCAAGTCCTACATCACTTTACATGCCAGATTGATCGCTCGTCCCTTGAGCGTTGTTCACCTTCCATATTACCCATTTTTGAGGATCCATGACTAAACAAGAATCATGTGATTACTCATCACCTTTCAGCCTCATCTTCAATATGAGTACCATGGCTCCTCTAATAGCATGATTCTCATGGATACTTTTCATCTTCTTAAAAATGGAATCCCATTGTCATTCATCACTCAAACCACCTCTTTCATAATTCACCCCCATGTACTATGGTTTTGTCTTCTAAATAAGAACCTAATCTTCCTCTATAATCTTTTCCATGACTTAAAAATCAAAAAAAAAAAGGGATTCAACTCCTTGAGTCAAGCTTTCAAAGAAAAGATGATTCCCTCAAAAAGGGCATCTCTTCTCTCTATTTCACGCTATAAATAGACTGCTCCCTTAAAGGAAAACTATATAAATTCATTGCAAAAATACAATAAAATATCTAGAAGCTTCCCACATCGATCAACTTGAAGACCTCAAGGAGAAAATATATTCATCCCATATGGACTTCCGTATCGATCAGTCTATTAAAAACAAAAAAATAAAGAAAATGATGAAATTTCGTCATGGACTTGCTTTATTTTGACCCTAGGTTTCTTGTTAAGAACAGAAACATCTTTGTCGTACACTAAGTTATGCTAAACCACCCACTCTCACCTCATTGCCTTTTCATCCTAATTTCCTTTCTACTCAAGGGACTTTCCATGCAACCACGACATTTTGTGATCATGTGACTTTCTTCATCCTTAGAATAGTACATTATGTAAAGCTTTTAGGGCCTTACATTCATAATCCCATCTCAAGTATAGTAGAATCTTTAGGGTTATTATCAATTAAGCGGCTCTTTTCCACCTCTTACCATTCACCTTCCTCATTACTTATTGATTATCCTATATAGGACCGGATCATAGATGTCTAAATTTTGAAACAAATCAATCATGCCTATGACCTAACTCAATCATGCCTATGACCTACATTCAACCATGCCTATAACCTCACCTTAACAATGCATATGACCTAAAATCAACCATGCCTAAAAATTCACCACCCATCCCCTTAATTCATCATATTATTCCCTAGCTTATGGGAGAACTACATTGGCCTGAGGCCCCTTTTTGTCGGGGCTATGTAGGCAAGCACTTTGAGGGCATGGGTCCCTTGAAGGTTAGCTCGGCCACTCTTCACCCTAACCTATTTCCCCCTTCATTTTCCTATTCACATTCTACGCTTAGTTCGTTTCCATTTTCTACCAAAAATTGGAAATGAAACCAAACAAATAATAATTAATAAACATTTTTACCACATCATCACATCGGTCATTTATCATTTTCATTTCTTAAACCATAACAAATATAGAAAATATTTGGAAACTTAAACGATAACATGCATATACATCATCATTTATCTCCATCATGCCTATGACCTAACTCCATCATGTTTATAACTGACTCCATCATGCCTATGACCTGACTCCATCATGCCTATGACCTAACTCCATCATGCCTATAACCTAACTCCAACATGCCTAATTGACCTAACTCACCATGCCTACAAGACCTCGACTCAATCATGCCTAATTCACCTAGTTTCCATCACGTACACAAATAATAATGGAAATTAAAACAAGTACACCATCCATACCATAAGTATCATCATCTATATAAATGAGAAAGTCTATGTATCCATACATATGTACACAGATACAAATAAATACAAATATCTCAAATCACTCAGATACAACCTCACTATCTTTGGCACACATGCCTAGTATAAAAATAAAAATCACAAAACTCACATATACATCCTCACTATCTTTGGCACGCATGCTGGTATATACAAAAAATACACAAAAATGGAAGTATGTGTAACTATCAAGCATCCCCTGTCGGATATCCTCCATGCATGTCTCACATGTCTCCTCTACTCCCATGTGGCATCCCACTAACATCTCACCACCCTCCATGGGCCTCATCCTGACCTCTGCTAGTACCTCACCTAGATCTAGCCTCTTTGCACTAGTGGCCTCGCCCCTAAACCTGTCTCGGGCTTGTCGGCTCCCTGTACTCTCAACACTATGAGTACAAGACCTGGTCCTTTCACTCGAGGTCTGTTGTGCTCTATACTCTGCATAGGTAGGGACATCTATCCCTACCAGGGTTCATTTTAAGAGACCTCTTGGAAATCGGAGGTAGAGAATACCTGGCAAATATCCCCGAAATCGGTTTCGTGGGAAGGCAAATTTTTTGGGGGTTGTATGAAAAATTTTCACCTGATTGTCAAGTGTTGTGACAGAAGGCTGCAGACGTGCGACAGGATATTTTGCTGTTGTGCATCAAAAAAAATGCATTGACGCGCGTCAATAGACCTCGATGGCGTGTGTCAACAACTGTAATGACGCGCGTCGAGGTTTGATGGCGCTGGCGTCAGCGCATTTTTTTACTGTGCGATAGCAAAATCTCCTATCACGCGTTGCAACCTCGACCTCTCGCTTCCTCATCAAAAAATCTTTGTGTCGCACATTAACAATCTCTTTGCCATGCGTCTGCGCGTCGTCGATATCTATTGTACCTCCTTGTCACCCACAATCTATCTCGTCAAGGTCGCGCATCAACAAATAACCCTCATTGCCACGCGTCAGCGGACCTCGCATGGTGTACGCGTTAACAACCGTAATGACACAAGTCATTGAGGTCTATTGACGCGCATCAATGCATTTTTTTGATGTGCGATAGAAAAATCTCCTGTCGCGCGTCTGTAGCCTCCGACCTCTGCTTTCTCATCAAAAAATCTCCGTGTCGCGCATCAACAAACTCTTTGTCGTGCGTCTGCTATGCGTCAATATCTGTTGTACCTCCTTGTCGCGCGTCAACTATCCGTCAAGGTCGTGCATCAACAAATAATCCTCATTGACGTGCGTCAACAGACCTCTTTGACGTGCGTCAACAAGGTTGTTGACGCGCGTCAATGAGGTCTGATTGACCGCTGTGCGTCGATGTATTTTTTGATGCTTGTGACGGCAAAATATCTGTGTGCGCGTCTGCTGACCTCTGCCCTCTTCTTGCTCATCGAAAAAATATCCATGTCACTCTTCAACAAACTCTTTGTCATGCGTCTACTATGCGTCAATATCTACAGTATCTCCTTGTCGTAAACCCTCCTTGTCACGCGTCGATAAATTACCCCCTTGTCGACGCGTCTATAATACGGGATATATCATATTGTTGAAAAATGTGAAGTAGAAGTGTTCTATCGGTGAAGAATCTAGGTTTATATAGGGGATATTTTTCAAGGGTAAGCGAAGCCAACCCCTAAAAAAATTAAAGTGTAATTTTTAGGCGTGACAAGTCACTAACTTGTGTGCGAAAAATTCACCTTTTCAAAATTTTCAAAAATGGAATATTTTCCATATTACGAATATTCGCCACTAAAATTTTCCCTGATCCCTACGGACATCAGGTGATCCTGATAATATCTCACCTCACCTAGGGCATCCTTGAACCTCTCCATGGGTATTGTCTGTCGTGGTGCCATCAGCCTCTAAGCCCATACCTATACCATGGGACCCTGTCCCGTCCCTTCTGTAAAATGGGACCATGTCCCTAAACATGTGTAGTTACATGCGCCTGTACCTGGGCCTAAAAGGCCACAATCTGTGCCTATATAGTGGCCAAATGTCCTGGAAACCTGCTACCTACGCCTGTAGGGCGGCCACCTATACCCCATCTCCATCCCCACCCTGTGCAGACACCTGTCCCTATGCTACCTAGGCATGTAGGGATACTACATGTGCCTATAGTGTGGCCACCTATTCCTCTAACCCTATCGACTTCCACTATACTATCTCCTTAAGCTGTGTCACGGGGTAGTCACCTGCCCATGTAGGGTGTCCCTCTTTATTGTGATAGTGGCTAAGTCGGGATGCCCTAGCCTCGGGAAGTCTTGCCTGTGTGTGTGCTGCCCACGACTATCTGTACTTATTTGTAACCCCTTCATCATCAATTTGTTGGTCTACCACCTACTCCTCCTACCACCGTAAGGCACCATCGGTTGTAGTAGAGGCATAGGCCTCTCCATGTCATTCCTCCTGTACTGTGGAAATGGTGGGGGTAGATCCATGGAAACCAAAGCGCCGTCCGACCTTGTCAATAGGTATCATCTTGTGTTATCCTTCACAGTGCCCCTCTATCCATCAGAGAAATTATAGCTCATGTAGCTCCTCGGCCATCTGCCTATATGATGGGAAGCCCACATACGGCCTCCAAATGATGTCCACACTAGACAACCCCTCTAATGCACACCTATAATATGTTACATCATGTGTAGCCTTGATAGCAGTTCAGCTCTCTACAAAGCGGGTACCCATCGCGTGTATCCCACCCGAGCCATGCACGCCTTTAATGCATTAGATCGGGGTATGCCCACTTGATGCACATACATGATGTGCTCATATGCCAAAGAATGATGTAGTAGGAACGTCTGACACATGATGAACCTTCATAATGCTTGCCCATATCGATCATAACTCTCTATATAGTTGCACCAAGAATGTTGGTGCCCATGCAAACCGGGTCTTGTCCTCCATCATATCATGAAGAACCCCATCAATGCCTATGGTAATCTCCCACCCTCCACATCGCGTGCAAAAAAACAATGCATCGCCTCCATCATCAGCACCACTAACCTCATCTCTTTCGGATGGGCCCGGTACATATCTCCATAACTTAGGCTAGCACTATGGAACCTTAACTCCATAAGCCTCTCGCCAAACACTATCAACATCAACTCCTCATATGCCTATGAGAAAATGGAATACACTGCGTCCCTACTATCGGTAGTTGTATGATCCTATAAACATCCTCTAAGGTGATGGTCATCTCACCCGTCAAGACCCGAAATGTGTTGGTCATTCAATCCCATTTTTCGATGAGGGTGACCATCAAACTCGGCTACAGGACTTGTTTGATGCAAGTCCCGACCCCAATCAAAGCCAACCTTTGCCACATGGCACCACTCCTCGGCTATTGCACTCCCTCGTACTGCTAATAACATGGGTGGTACCCTATCACACATATGTAACTAGTCCCTCACCTGCATCCAACAAACCATAACATAATTAGACCTCGACCATACTTCACTTCACCCTTAAACCCCAACCTATTCCCAGACCCCCCTACTTGTGACCTATCTCCCCACCCCAACCCTAACAACTACCTTTCCTCCCATCTCAATTTCCCACCCCTCGACTCTTTCCTATTTATACCTCTTACCCACGCTTATCTCCCCCACCCACCCTATCTCATCTCCTAGCCTATTTTTCCCTCATGCTAAACCGTCATCGGTTCCTATTAACCAAACTGGTCTCCCAAAACTAGCATCAATCACCTCATTCGTGACCGATGTTGGCTCACTCCCACCGACGTCAGCCAACCCTTGATCGATGTCGGTCACTATCGCGGTGATAAAATCTGTTAAACCCTACCCATTTTCTCTAAAAATTCACCATTCCTCCCTAACTACCCACCCATTCCTACCCAAATCTCCCCTCCACCCATCCCCACCCCCTTAACCTACATCAACCTTCCTACCCTTCCTATTTCACCCATTTTCTTCTAAATTTAAATTCCATTTTCCCCCAAAAAACCAATTTTACCCTAACTTGATTTCTACAAACCAATTTACCTATAAACATAGATTGGGATCGAATCCTACCTCATCGCGACGTTGTTCGTGTGGTGGCACGTTAGGTCTGCCTTTGGTGGTCCACCGACCCCTCTCCTACCTTTTCCATCACTGAATGACCTCCTCACCTCCACTAAACCCAATCAATCACACGGATCTTGTGGACCCGCCTATCGAATGCCGATAACCTACTCCGAGGCTCGCCAACTCAACTCTCTGTCTCGCTCCATCACTTTCCACTACTCCTTTGTCATGTTCTATTATTGGAAAATGGAAAATGATTCCAAAAAAAGTGGAATTTGCCTTTTTAATCCCAATCCGTTATGATCGACGTTGGTCATTTTGGTGCCCTAGCCAACCGTCGCCGATCAACATGTAACCGACGTCGATTACACTTCAAACCAGTTTTCCTTGCCCCACTCCCTATTTCACATGTCACCACTCACACTCACCCACTTTTTATCATTCGTCCACACATTGAAACATACCTACAAACCCAACCTACCCCTACATTTCCTTTGTTATGTCTTAGGAGTTGTTATTTTACCTATACCTTGGCCTTACCTGTGTCATGACCTGTTTTCCTGAACTTGACCTACTTGGTGTGACCATTGACCTTATGTACTTATTGTACCTTGTGATGTTATTACCTATGTTGTTTTAGCCTACCAACCATACCTTTCCTATTTCTGTGCCGTTTATCCCGACCAAACCTTTGGTGTACCGGAACATGCCTAAACATTCCCGCACTGGCCTTTGGCCTATGTTGTGTTTCGGACTATGTCCTATACCTTGGATACTTGAATCACCTCACACTTGTTTAGATAAACCTATTGACCTTGAACGATGTAGAGTTTGTAAGCTCTTCAATTTGGTTCCATGTTGTAATCTATATGTGTGCATGCATTTGATTGCCATTACCCATGACCCAATTTTGACCACAACCTACTGCCCATTACCTAAGTTGACCATCACCTTTTCCCTCAATATTCAAACCTTTCCCCACCTACACCTTTATCAAACCACTCACTAATTCCGTCTTCCACATCATCGATTGCCCAGTTTGAGGGGGATCACCTTCACCCACACATGGGGAATTCACTTCCTATTTTTGTCAGCAACGCCGCTACCAATACAAGATACACAACAAAAGGGGAAAAATGCAGGACACCAAAATTGGGTCACACTCCCCTTAGTCCCCTTTCAAATAGCTAACTTAAACAATTTTACCTAACCATGACCCTCATCACACATTAATATTAATTTAATCACTTTAATTAAATTAATATTCATCCTCACTTTATTTAGTATTTAATCATCTTAATTAAACCATGACCCAAAACCATCTTCGGTTACCATTTATTCACTTTGGTAACCTTGTGTGGGAGGTTGGCCACATTCTCTAACTTTGGGAGAAAAAGGAGATATGCATGCAAGCAAGAACCAGAGATCTTCCGCACATCTAGGCAGCCATAGCTAGCATCAAGACAGATCCATAGGTATCTCTCTCACAATAGCATTCTAGAAGGCACCATTGCTGGCACCAAGCTCCATCCCATCGATCAATCATCACCACCACCCATCCATTTGACCTACAATGTCAGTAAGTGCATTTATCACCTGTGTCATTCCATCCTTGTTCTGTTTTAAAGGTTTTTTTCATCTCTTTTATCATTTTCTATTAGCATTTCCATTCCCCACCATTCACTTTTCTACAAACTCAACCCTTCACTACCATACCATTTGATCATCTATACATGACCTTTATACATCTCTGAGTGTTCCTAAGATCCCCACAGACCTCACCATTCCCCTTTTTATCTCTGTCTAACCTCAGACCAATTTCCACAATTAGATCTCATTGAGTTCCTATCATCCCAACTGTCACGAGCACGATTTACCCATTACAATCGTTGGTTCTCTCGAACTATCATCGTTACATCCGACCAATACCGGTCTTTATATTTTGGCAATCCTATCAATAAAAGAACCTAAGAATCTTCACCCAAGCAACCCAAGTGACCCGAATCGACTCTAACCAAGATGTAACCACGACCAACTACCCCACCTCCCGATCTGATAATAGCCTAGCCTATTATGTTATATTTTCTTATTGTATTTGGATGAGATACCTAAATCATATCAATTACAGTAGGATTCTATTTACTTACGTTATTTCTTGCATTAAATTGTATTAAAAAGTGGGTTGACTGCCACTGAGGAAGTATCACACTTCCTAGATCTAGCACACGGTAGGCAACCCACTAACAGATATTATTTAATCCTCTTTTTGTGGTCTTGTTGTGTATTTCGAGGTAGTTCCTCCTAAAAAAAGGAAGATCTCACAATCAACATTTGGTCGAGAAGTCAAAATGCATGCTGACAACCTTCAAACCAACCATCGTAATATGTATTCCTCCTTGGCCCGGACCTTTTCGCGTTTCGCCTAAAAACTTAAAGAAAATAGTGAAACACCACTTTGTAACCAAAAGCCACCTTATCACAGGAATTGAACATTAATATATCAGTACCCTTTAATGTGTATTTTAATCATGTTCCAAAATTTATCTTTACTAGAGTGCTTTCAAAACATACTGGTGAGTGGTCTTCTATCAGGAATTAAAATAAATCAATCTCTTTGTTTGGAATCTGTTTTGTGGGAACAAAGTGCATTTTTCCATTATTGAGGCCATCATATGTTTCAAACTAGGTAAAATAGGGTCAAAACCATTTTCATCCTTAGTCATAAACCATAGGGCCACGCTGCAAAGATAAGTGTCTGGATATAATCAATGTAAATTAACCTCTAATGAATTAAACTTTTTTAGGAGTACATTTTAAATAGTTGGAGAGCTATTTGAAAACTTCTTTAGGGAGGGCATCTTAAACAATTGAAGAGCTACTTAAAACTTTATTTAGAGGCAACCCTTTCTTGGTATGTATGGGCCTCATTAATTAATGGTGATGCCTGATTCAACATAAATTCATTTGTAGTTCATGGTTTGATTGTGATCCTTTAGTTTGGGTGCTCTGACGTTCAATGCATAATATTGTTCTGGAGACTACATGCATTCTACAACAGGTAATATTTGCGAGCAAGTCTTTTGATTACCTCCATGTCACTACCTTAAGTGGTATCCATATGCTTTAGGAGGGTTAATGCCTTGTTGAGTTTGTTCCCATCTCTACGGTTCTTTGTTAGTTGGTTTAGCACATTGAAGATGAACTTCATATATTGCTCATCCCCTTGCTCATTTATTAAGAACTCCCCCATTGTCATTGAACTTTCTTGTAACTCAAGATGAACCATCTATAACTTTAGTATTGTCATCTTCACCTCCGCTTCATTGCCTTTAGTAATGCCAAATTTTGTTTCGGTGGGGATTGGGAGTATATCTAGTGACCGTGCTTTAAACAACCTATATGATTTAGTTCCATGCATTGGATCCAATTCTCACCGCTCAATACCATCTCCTTGGTACACATATTTACCATGCAAAGGTTAGGATCTCTACTCCAATCATGTACAACTTCATGCTTAGGTTACTATCAAGTACATGTCCTCACTCACTCTATTTGGGTCTTAAATAAAGCATGACTCCAAAAGTAGGAAATAAATCGGAGAACTATTCCTATTTGAACATGTTCAATATTTTCACTTTCTAAGGCAATTTAACAATCAAATTATCTGCAGTTGATGTTTTTCCCAAAATAAAAACTCAGATACACTTAGAAAGTCATATCAAGTGGGGTATCATAACCTTATGGTCGGGCCTTATTATATTTGAATTTTGTATGTTTTCAAATTATAAATTCCTAAACCTTTGATATGATATACAACACACCATCAGCCTTTGTTCAGCCCTTGTTATGATATATGTCAGATTCTAATGAATTGGGCGGGCCTTATTATTAGAGTATCATAACCTTATGGTTGGGCTTTGGTATACCTAATATTTTATATGTTTTCATCTTCTAAATCCTTAAGCCTTTGATACAATAAATGGCACACTGTCATCCTTTGTTATGATATCTATCAAAGTGTAATGAATTGGCATTTCCAAAATGTGAAAATTTCAGTTTATTTTAAAATTTCACATCGGCTATTGGCTTAGCACTCCAGCCTTTCATATAGTTAATTGTGCATATTGTACCCCAATTCTCTAGTGATTGTGGATTGGACTTTTGCTTGCCTATTTTTTATGAACTTGATTATCGATTCAACTTTTTCATGTCAGGGAGGAAGATTATCATTAGAAATGAAAATCTCATAGATACAATCTTTCGTAAATGCCTTTGGATGATTTGAAGCAAAGTACATAACTATAATTATGCGGGTTTCGTAAGCCTATTATTACTATAATTTTTGTGGGTTCTCATTATTTGTATTAGTACTTGGTCTTCATGCCATTGCAAAATGTTGAAGCATCTTTCTAGTGACAGATATGTATTTAAAATGGGGAAGCATGTAAAGGCATGTGAAATGTTTGACAAAATGCTTGAAAAAATATGGTCACATGGCCTTCAAAGATTATAGGATATTAGAGTGAATAGATTTGTTGAAGCATTCATAATGTTTTTCCAAATGTAACGAATATTTGTCTAACACAATACTTTCACCTTTGGTAGCATGCTCTCATCTTGTGTCGTAAATCAAGCTTTAAAATTTTGCGATATTTTTGCGGTGTTTTCTACCTTATTTCCCATCAAAGCTTTTTGGTATTTATTTCATCGTGATTTATTCAACTACTCACAAGGTGGTTCATTTTATATGTTATGTAAAATGTCTTATTTGTATATATGAAATTCTCGGCTAATTTCTTTGCTTTGTTTTGGGTTTTTAATTTGAAAGCAAGACCATAGCCAAAAACAAAATGGCTTCGATAGATTTCATAAAGATTTGATAGAATGGAAAGTGAAAACAGATTTGATTCAAGCACAAGCCCATTGTTAATTTGCAAAGATATCTATCTATTTCATTTTCAATGTTGGATTGAATACGCATGAAAAATTAACTTGTTTGGTGTTTCTAGTTATATTGATACCAGAGCACAAAGTTTGTAACACTCATTACTAAATGGCGGGTGGGTAATAATTCGACAAGATCCATGGGCATAATGTATGCCAATGAAACTTACCAACTCTACGTTGTTTTTACGGAGCGTATCTAGTGGAAGCTCCTCGGGGTGCATCCTCATTATTTTTTAAGAGCGGTCATTTAATTATTTCGTATGATACCCACCTAATACGAATCCTAAAAATTATAGGTTGAGTTTTTGTAATATTTGGGTTCTCATTATTTCCTTTGAATACCTATCTTGGCTAAATCATTTAAATTACATATCAATTTTTACAATAAATATTCAATAAGTTCCATTAGTTCAATTATCAACACAAATAATAGTTTTTCAATATTTTCAATAAATAGTCAATACTCCATTGGTTCAATTATCATCACGGAGATGGGTCATCATCACTTTCCTACATTATCCATTTAATCATTTCATTAGAATACCCATCTAATTTGAATCACGAAAATTACAAGTCACGTGTTTTAAATATATATTTAATTTTCTATTAGGTACATAAATTCAGGCGAATCATACCCAAATTACTGAGTTGTGTCATTTTTTTAGTTGGTTGCATGCTAAATTTAGGGGACTATACATCACACAGTATAACACATCTTTGTTCATTATAGCACAATATTTCTCTACTATAAAGCACCGGGAAGTTGATATTCTGAAGGATTTAGCTGTTAAATGAATAATGGATGGATGCCACTTTTATTTCCCAATTTAGATCTCCAATGGATTGCTAAGCTTGCAACACTTGTATTACAACTTAATCATTTGACATATCTAAATTCAATCCCTCAATAAGGCCTCGAGAATGGCCAAATCCCGTAGATGCTCTAAGTGACTTGGATCTCTCAAATATTCATTTTCTTTTAGCCATAAGCCTTCAAAAGGAAAAACATTCATATCATCCCCATCACCAGCATTCGAAATCTTTAACACTCCATGGCCATCAGACATTTTTTTAATCCTCAAAATGTCCTGAAGAATGCCCAAATCTTGGAAGTGTTCTGAGTGACTTGGATCTCTTAAATCTTCATTTTCCTTTGCACTGTTGAAATGTTTTCATAAATCTTAGTACTCTAAAAATGCATTGTATAAACTATAGAAATAATTGGTTGGTTGATAAAAGAGTATGTGTGAAGATTACAAGCACTTAATTTCACTTTTTATTGTTTATGACAACTCTTTAACTTCTACTTTCACTTTTCTTAACTTCTTCTTTTGCTTTTCCGAAGGATAAGGCTGAAAGACACCTATTTGGGCAACAATCGATATTTTTATTCTCTTTCTCCTGCGGTAAATAAGAGAGTGTTGTCTCTAAAGGAACTTCAAGTGGGTTTCAATATTGATTGAAGTAATTATTCATTTGTGTTGTTTATTGGATGTTATGGGCTGAAAAATTATTGAAGAGTAATATCATTTTATTTGCTTTTGATTGTTTCATCTATATTTATTGTTGGCTCAAATCCTTTTTCTAAAGTGACAATCTTCACATTTACCCTCCTTTTTCATTCGAAAGGTACTCAAAAATGACGCACGTATCAACACTTGGATCAAGAAAAAGGAGGAGTCAAGACTAATATCACTCAACCAAAACAACCCGTCGTAAATACTAGCCTCTACTTTGATAACACCTCCACTACTACTTTACTCAAACTTCTTGTATCCAAAGCGGTATCAAATGTATTCATCTTTAGTGCCAAAAATTTGGCCACAAAAGGCTACCACTCATGATATAAAATCTGCAAATGTACGAAAGTCTTCATGTATTCATGTTTAGTTCAAATAAAATAGTCTCGCAAAATGCTACCACTCATGATATAAGATTTGCAAATGTATATGTACGAATTTGTAACAAATTTGAAATGTAAAGATAGAACCTTTAAATGTAATGCTTCATTTATATTCCTACACTTACAAAATCAATCACACCACTTATCAACATCAACTACAAAAGTAATAACTATCCCTCTAAATCAAATAACACATACTGTTTAGCGTTCACATTGCATTGTACACATGTGATTTCTAATATAATAATAATTTATAAAATATTTGAGAGCCTAGTGCCTTCCATAACACTTCTAAGTTGCCTACATTGAGGACCATGTTCATAACTTTTATGTAAAAATTAAATGCATAACACTCAAAAATTAACTAGGACTCAATTTTTAAAAAATTACTAAACATAAAAGACAATGAGGTGAATAACATACTTGAAAAGATAGTGAAAATAAATATATTTTTAAATACATTAAATAAAAGTATTTGTGGCCTACCCAAATATAGTTCATGATGAACATTTAAGTAATTCTTTGATTTTTTAGAAGGTATAAAGATAATTCAGCAATGAGCTAATACAAATTAAACAATACTTCAATTCTGACAATTAAATGTGAAATTATTCTAACATTAATTTTTAACGACGTCATCACTAATTTTATTGCTGAAAAATCAAGAATGATTTCTTCACAACATTATTATTAAATATACAAGACGTATACTTATAACAATTGAAAATTTGAATTATTTTACAAACACAGTGATCTCAATACATATCTATGTTACATTTTTCTACCATAAAAATAATCTAGATGAAATCGATATCTGGCCGACTGCCTATGTCACTACCAACTGTATTTCATGAGGACTTCATGTGATTATAAATAGATAAATGACAGGTAGAGCATTATCGACTTTTCAGCCATCATGTGATCGTTTGTTTCAACAGAACATGCAATGACAAAAATGGTTAGTTAGAAGTTTCTTTTGAGAAAAGGACTGTAGAAAATAAGTCTCCCAAGGAATTGAATTTCTTCTCGCCTTTCTATCTCATGCCTTCACAGATAAGTTTGCAGATGTCTGAAGTATTCGAATTGAAGTGTGAAAAGATACAAACTTAGAGAGTATTTATTGGTCTTCTTTTCTATGGAAAAAATTGTCAATAGGTTTTGTATATCTTTTTGTTTCTTTTAATGAAAGGTGTCTATTATCGTTTTGTCTTTTTATGAAAAACATGTATATAGGATTTGTATATTTTCTTGTCTTTTCTACGTTAAAGGATTTGTAGATTTGGGCACTTTATGTCAGTAGGCATTTCTCAATACGAAACATGACCATACATGTGGCATCTTATCATTTTTAGAGATCTTGAGAGTAGTGGTTTTTTTTAAGGTGTTATTGACATATGATTTTGTTAAGACCATACATGTGGCATCTTATCATTTTTATTAATTATGTTTTTAAAAAATGAAGGTTGAAAAGTAAAGTTGGAGTAATTAATTATATGAGGAGCAGAAGGGATTGGAGAATCCACAAATCAATTATTCATAAAACACTGAGCCAAAATCATAATTGTTGACATTGTAAATGAAGTTGGTCTTAAATAGAGTATATCTACTAGCAATTGCACATGAGATGCAAATTACGTCAAAGAGGATAACAACGTTAAGTTTGTTGGAGTTGTAATATACAACGAAGTATATGCAAACTTAAAAATAAACAAAAAAAATCTTTCTAGAAACTGAGAATAATCAGGCACATGGCACATTATTATAATGCAAGCTTTTTTTTTAGATTGCTTCATTTAACATCACCAATAGTCGCCACAAGAACATTATCCCTTTTTTAAATGAATGAAATGGCTCCCATTTCTCTCAACAATTTTGCAACAATCTTAGAGTTAATTTTTGTTATAGTGTGGTGATGAGCACATATATCATAAGAGATGTTATAGGTCAAAAGTATTTGACCAAATCCAATGCTCAAGTTTTGTCCCCAGTCCTATTCTATCCATTGTAGAGGGAGAAAGAGACGACGGAAAAATCTATGCATCAATCCTCATAAATTAGCAAGCCCTAGACCCTTTATTTTTCCATTAGCAGGAGATCATTAAGCATTTGAAGCATCTAATGTTGTAATGTTTTCTCCTTGACTTGAGCTCGCATATGATTAGTGAAATAGAGGGCGAGCTTAGTGAATGTCCATGAATCTATGAAATAGTGAAACAGACAGAACAACAAACCTATGTCTCGTGAATCTATGTCAAAATCATGGAAAGGAGTTTGTGAACATGATATGTGCTAATTCGGTGATAATGATATTTATATGGCATTGGTTGAAGGAAATACTTGATATGAATGCCTTCGGCCTTGCCTTGAAAAGAATTTTTTGTCTTATGATGCCAATAACTTCCAATACTACTCTTGAATTCTTGACTTGGGAATGTTGATCCACATCCATCCATCACATTGTCCAATTAAATGTAAGGTAGTAATATCTAGATTACACGTATCGATGCAAGAGCCTATCCCATTCCCAAGAGTCGCCAATGTCCAATATCTCATATCTTTTTAAATAGAACGAGGGAAAATTAGGGTGGATATTGTAGACCGTATTGATCCGATATACCTTTGTTAATTACTTAAGATGGAGATACCTATTCTCTACTTCCAAAAACAACAATGGCAATCGCGATGACGACTTACGTGTTCGATGTTTCCATGGCTCGCTCATGGCCATATCTCTGCCTTCATTGACCTTTTCACAACACTTTCGCCAAAGGCGTCAATATATCTTTCCTTTCAACCCTTGTTAACATTTCTAGGATCACCCCTCTTTCTCAAACAGAACAAAGTGCGGGTAGTGGAGTTAGAATTTCCCCTATAGAGGGTCTACCTCTAGGCATAGAAAATGCCACAGATCTCCCTTCGGTGTAGCTCACACCTCTAGTAAAAAAATCCACGGAAGGATTAGAAAAAGCTTTTCAAGCTCTTGTGCACTAAATTTGTATGGATTTAGTCGTCTTTGACGTAATACACCATTGTGTTCCTACGGTTGCCATTGATTTAGCATCAACATTGTGACTCTTGGCTATTTTTTTTGGGCACAACAAGGCCGCTAAAATAAAAGAAGAAATGACATCATGAGACTTGATGAAGCCTCCCGTCCATTTCCCTTCCTCCTGCATCACCTAGAGGTCGTTTGAAGCGAGTGGTGGGATGCTTTGGTGGCTACTCTGCCATGGCCATTAAAACTTGCTCTGAAATTCAAGTTTAGAAAATATTTAGAAATAATTTCAGGAAAACCCGTGTTTGCATTAGGTTCTCTACTATAATGTGATCATGTACATGATGTTAATGCTTATAGCTTACGGTGGCTGGAAAAGCAGGAGGCTTCTTCAATTGTTTATGTGACTCATCATGGAGGAGTTCATGATTGGAGTGGAGGTTGAAAGAGGAGAGCATGACAAATTTGAAGGAAATGATATTTGTAAAGATGTGAAGAAGATCATGGTGGAAGAGCAAAGAGAGGGAATTGAGATTGAAATCTACAAAATATGGAATGTGCTCGACTCTAAAATATTGTACCAAGGTGAGGATTATCGAATTTTTAGCCATCATGTGATCATTTGTTTCAATTGAGAACATACATGATGACAAAAATGGTTAGAAGTTTCTTTTGAGAAAAGGACTGTAGACAACAAGTCTCCAAAGGAATTGAATTTCTTCTCGCCTTTCTATCTCACACCTTCACGAGATAAGTTTGGAGATGTCCGAAGTCTTCGAATAGAAGTGTGAAAAGATACAAACTTAGAGAGTATGTGGTCGAATATGCTTTTAAGGTGGTTGTATTCGAGAAAAAGAGTGTTTATTGGTTTTCTTTTCTATGGAAAAATTTGTCAATAGGATTTGTATATCTTTTTTTTTTTTTTTAATGAGAAGTGTCTATTATCGTTTTGTCTTTTTTATGAAAAACATGTATATAAGATTTGTATATTTTTCGTCTTTTCTACGTTAAAAGTGTTGATAGGATTTGTAGATTTGGGCACTTTATGTCGTAGGCATTTCTCAATTAGAAGCATGACACCCCCTACTAACAAGCAATAGAGATCTTGAGAGTAATGGTTTTTTTTGGGGCATCATTGACATATGAATTTGTTAAGACCATACACGTGACATCTTATTATTTTTATTAATTACGTTTTTTTTTTAAATGAAGGATGAAAGGTAAAGTTAAAGTAATTATATGAGGAGCAGAAGGGATTGGAGAATCCACAAATCAATTGTTCATAAAACACCGAGCCAAAATCATAATTGTTGACATCGTAAATGAAGTTGGTCTTAAATAGAGTATATCTATTAGCAATTGCACATGAGTTGCAAATTACGCCGGAGAGGATAACAATGTTAAGTTTGTTGGAGTTGTAATTTACAACGAAGTATATGCAAACTAAAAATAAAAAAATTTTTTTCTAGAAACTGAGAATAATCAAGCACATGGCACATTATTATAGTGCAAGCTTTTTTTTTATTGCTTCATTTAACATCACCAATAATCGCCACAAGAACATTATCCCTTTTTAAAATGAATGAAATGGATCCCATTTCTCTCAACAATTTTGCAACAATCTTAGAGTTAATTTTCGTTATAGTGTGGCAATGAGCACATATATCATAAGAGACGCTATGGGTCAAAAGTATTCGACCAAATCCAATGCTCAAGTTTTGTCCCAGTCCTATTCTGTCCATTGCAGAGGGAGAATGAGATGACGGAAAAAGCTATACATCAATCCTCATAAATTAGCAAGCCCTAGACCCTTTATTTTTCCATTAGCAGGAGATTAACTTGCTGAGGCATCTAATGTTGTAATTTTTTTCTCCTTGACTTCGGGCTCTGCATATGATTAGTGAAATAGAGGATGAGCTTACTGAATGTCCATGAATCGTGAAATAGTGAAATAGACAGAACAACAAATCTATGTCCAGTGAATCTGTGTCAAAATCATGGCAAGGTGTTTGTGAACATGATATGTGCTAATTCAGTGATAATGATATTTATATGGCATTGGTTGAAGGAAATACTTGATATGAGTGCCTTCGGCCTTGTCTTGAAAAGAATTTTCTGTCTAATGATGCCAACAACTTCCAATTCTACTCTTGAATTCTTGACTTCAGGAATGTTGATCTGAGTATCCACATCCATCCGTCACATTGTCCAATTGAATGTAAGGTAGTAATATCTCTATTACACGTATCAATGCAAGAGCCTATCCCATTCCCAAGAGTCGTCAATGTCCAATATCTCATATCTTTTTTAAATAGAACAAGGGAAAATTGGGGTGGATATTGTAGACTGTATTGATCCGATATCCCTTTGTGAATTACTTCAGATGGAGATACCTATTCTCTACTTCCAAAAACATCTATGGCAATCGTGATGATAGCTTACGTGTTCTAATGTTTCCATGGCTCGCTCATGGCCATATCTCTACCTTCATTGACCTTTCCACAACACTGTTCGCCAAAGGCGTCAGTATATCTTTCCTTTCAACCCCTGTTAACATTTCTAGGATCACCCCTCTTTCTCAAACAGAACAAAGTGCGGGTAGTGGAGTTAGAATTTCCCCTATAGAGGGTCTACCTCTAGGCATATAAAATACCACAGATCTCCCTTCGGTGTAGCTCACACCTCTAGTAAAAAAATTCACGGAAGGATTAGAAAAAGCTTTTCAAGCTCTTGTGCACTAAATTTGTATGGATTTAGTCGTCTTTGACGTAATACACCCTTTGTGTTCCTACGGTTGCCATTGATTTAGCATCAACGTTGTGACTACTGGCTATTTTTTTGGACACAACAAGGCCGCTAAAATAAAAAAAGAAATGACATCATGAGACTTGATGAAGCCTCCCATTCATTTCCCTTCCTCTTGCATCATCTAGAGGTTGTTTGAAGCGAGTGGTGGGATGCTTTGGTGGCTACTCTGCGATGGCCATTAAAACTTTCTCTACGAAATTCAAGTTTAGAAACCGTGTTTACATTAGGTCCTCTACTACCATGTGATTAGGTATAGGATGTTAATGCTTATAACTTACCATGGTGGAAAAGAAGGAGGCTTCTTCAATTGTTTATGTGACTCATCATGGAGGAGTTCATGATTGGAGTGGAGGTTGAGAGAGGAGAGCATGACAAATTTGAAGGAAATGATATCTGTAAAGACGTGAAGAAGATCATGTTGGAAGAGTAGTAGAGGGAATTGAGATTGAAATCTATAAAGATATGGAGTGTGTTCGACACTAAAATATTGTACCAAGGTGAGGATGGATCTCAAAATAAGTGTAATGATCAATTTATCTTAGGGTTGAGAGATTTGAAAGTAATTGATGACTGTAAATATCTAGAACTATGGAAAAATATCTAAAATCGACAACCGCTAAAGTTAACTACCAAAATGTGACACTTTCCAACAAGAGCATCTTCAAAGGTGGACTCTACCTTGTAAATCAACTATTCATAAAGCGGAGCCAAAATCATAATTGTTAACATTGTAAATGAAGTTGGTCTTAAATAGAGTACATCTATTAGTCCATTGGGAACATTCATGCACTATAATATGAGCAAAGAGAAAGATGTGCATGCACTTGTGGATTTGGCCGTAAAAAAGCACAACAAACTAAACATTGTGTTGATAAAGTGAGGAAAATATCTTCACCAATAAAGAACGCGGTGGAGTATGACATAAAAGAAATTTGATCACGTGATGAACATAAATGTGAAGGGAGTAACTCTTAGGTTTAAGCATGCAACACATGTTATAATCCCTAAAAAAGAGGTGCATAGTTAATACGACCAACATTGAAGCGTTAATACACTTTACTCTTACACTACCTCCAAGAGAGTTCGATTTGATTTGAAATATTGATAGGACTTTTTACTAAATAGTTAGTAATAGATGTAGTTTTCCTCCATTACAAAGGAAATCTAGTTATGGAGTCTCGAAAATGAATAAAACACATGTATATACTTAAAATTACACTTTCTCGGCTTATATAGTATTCTTGGTGAAATGAGCATAGTTGATTTTTGCGTTGTACTCATTAGTTCAAGTAAAATTTCCATAAAAGTTATAATTCAATCCAATTGTTGCAAGTGAGGAACAATGATTGTAAAAAGGATATGCTCCAAACTAAGATGCAACATTTTTGTATTTTGTAAATGCCCAAAGTGACCAAATTCCATAAATGAAAAAAGAGTGGTTAATGCCCTTCTAAAGAAAACAGAGTATTAAAATTTAACTCATTGAGATTAGATGGAAGTATATTCTATTAATACTACCTGTTAGGTTTACCTCTCATGCGATTTTATTTATTTATTTTAAATATCACCCTGTATTTCATAATTTCAAAACGCAATCAATATAGACCCATCAGATTAAAATAGAATTTTAAATGGGGCAAGTGGTTATTTTGCCTGGTATTTCCTTATTCAATTCTTAACAATGAAATCACAACCAAATTTATGAATGAAAAGGCAAGCTCTTGAATTTAACACTTTTTTATTAAACATCAATTGGTAATATATTACACTGAATAACCAGAGTCCAATAATCCTTCCAAGAGGAGTAAATTCAATGGAATAAAATGAATTTGGCTACATTATAGGCCCTAAGCAGAGGCTAAAGTACTATAAAGAATGAATTTCAACCCATGCAGTGGTACATCCTCAAATTCAGGTATATCA
Source organism: Taxus wallichiana var. yunnanensis (assembly GCA_018340775.1). Classification (NCBI taxonomy): domain Eukaryota; kingdom Viridiplantae; phylum Streptophyta; class Pinopsida; order Cupressales; family Taxaceae; genus Taxus; species Taxus wallichiana. The sequence continues at coordinate 366,255,543 of CM031237.1, forward strand.
TCTTTGTAGATCCAGATGCCTTGCAAATGGGTGTCTCAGCTCAAAAGCATGCATCCAACATGCAGCAACAGCACAGGGCAGCACAGCTGCATAAAAATTAACAGAGAAAATAAGTGCCTAGATTTCAATAAGAATAGTTTTAAAAGATATGACTACGCACAAGTCCAGTCATTTCTTCAATATAATGTTTTTCATGGAAGCAGCTAACTGTCTTGCAAAAAGACAATTCCAGGAAAAATTTAGAAATTTGACAGTCTATTTGAATTCTATCCAAATCATTCCTTACTGTTTATGAACGTATTCTAAATCAGTAGACCACATGGACAGTAAGGAATGATTTGGATGGAACTTGAATGGACTATCAAAAAGGGTAACAGAACCCAGCATGACGAGCATAAATTAATTAATTCATGTTATATCTGATAAGAACTCACCATCCCTTTAAAAAGCCATCATCGCCTCTAGATTGTGTCTCAGGCGGTGGTCCTCCTTGTGGAGGATTCCCTGCTGAGGATATCCCTGCGGTGGAGGAGGGTACGCCTGCGGATACCCTTTTCACATGGAAAAAGAAAAGAATTATGATTGCTGAGGAAAGAATAAAGTCAGTATAAAATAGAAACATGGATTAGTCTAAATCTAAGAGATAAGCCATTGGGATTTCACGCCTGCATATTCTGAAGAAAACACATTTCTAATACTGCCAAGTCAAGCAGATACACTTAAACGTGAAATCTAGTTGGTCTAAAATTTTGTTCAGAGATTTTTTTGGATTATGAAAACACAAAAGAGAGGAAGGAAAAGTTCAACAACTTAACATATTTATCTCACAATTCATCAAGGAAAGCAGTAATATAATTGGCACTTTCATTGTAACATTGCCCAGAGGCAAAAATGCACATCCAAAAAAAATGACCCAAATTCCAGATTGAGAAATACCTTGTGGAGGAGGAGCTCCAACGGGTACCTGGTTCTGATTGTAGTAACTCATTTTCCACCAAATGAAATAACTGAAGTCTGCAAATTATAAGCGTAGAGATCTGGAAGTGAAATTGATGGAAATGATTGTTGATAAAGCAGGGGGCTGATTGCCAGGAAATAACATTGGGGAAGTTTCTTATGTAGTAAACATGATTGCCTTGTATGAGCAGCCAGGAAATAACATTGGGGAAGTTTCTAGGATAAAAAAATAGATTGCGCTTCAATTGAAAAAGAAGACATAAAAGAATTGGACATACGTGACCGTGTTTGAAATAATAGAATCGGCTTGCGCTCGCTGACGGTGGAAGGGATGAGATTTGACGGCACGCCCACCCTGTAGAAAAAAAATATTGTTTGAAGGGCTTCCCATACTTTAATTTGAAAGGTTAGGTCAAGCTTGACCTTTCATAACTTTCAGATAAAAAAATAGATTGTCCTTCAATTGAAAAAGAACATGTTAAATTACCTTTCCATATATATTTGATTATTTTATATACTAGTAATCGCATGTGTATAATGCAATGTGAACGGTATATGTTATTTTATTTAGAGGGATAATTATTACTTTTGTAATTGATGTTGATAAGGGGTGATGAAGCATTACATTTAAAGGTTCTATCTCTACATTTCAAATTTGTTACAAATTCATACATATACATTTGCAAATCTTATATCACGAGTGGTAGCATTTTGCAGACTATTTTATTTGAACTAAACATGAATACCCAAAGAATTCCGTACATTTGCATATTTTATAAGTGGATTAATGCAAGAAATAAAGTCTATCTAATTAATCTAATGTAGTTTAGCTAAGCAAAACAGAGATCGCTAGAATTCATGATGATAAATAACCACAAGCTATTTAAATTAAAGTTAATATTCTTTGCCTACATTCAAAGGTGACAACTAATTTTGAAGTTAAGATGACTTTCATGAATATCTTCATTGTTATTTACTACAATTATTGGTTACTACTATATTATTCTAAGTTACAGTGCCCCTATCATCCTCTAGGACATAGGAACAAACATACAACCATCAAATTCTCAAGAGGATAGAAAACAAGTGGCAATAAATCTAGATAAATATGCAATTAAAGTATGCTCCCTTTTCTTGAAGAAGAGTAAATTTAAGTAATTATCCTTGTCATTAATTGGTAATTAAGAATATATATAATATGTAATGCCATTGGTCACAATACGTAATGTCATGGCAGACTTTACAGAATCACAAAATATCCTTGTAGTTATTGTATCAATTCAGATGTAGAATCATTTGCAAACGTTATTATACATTTATAGAAGCAATATTAAATTGATGACCTCTAGTAAAGAAATCCACTATTTACCCTTACATCTGCATTCTCTTAGATAGAATAGATCCATGGATCCAAGTACATTGGATAAGGCAAGATTAGTACATATCAAACATATTGACACCATGTATCCATGGATACATTGCCTTGCAAGCCTATTCACCTTTTCAACTTTTCTTACATTGGTATAACAAAACATCGTCTACTCTTGGATCCCTATTAGGTAAAATACATAGTCCAAGACCTCGTTTCTGATAACACATAAATTAAATTCGTCCACTGTAGTTCTCAAAAATATTGGAAAATTTCTTCTTGTCTCAGTTGCTACGCATATGCTCATATTAAAATGCTGACAAACTGGACATAAGAATACCAAACATAAGTTTAATGCCATCTAAGAAGATCTATGAAACAACAAAATTCTATCATATATAACCAATTGAGATATTTTGATAACGGTCGACCTTTAGTGAGGCACACATCTAGTTGTTAAACATACTAAAGATGTAAATCCTGAAAGTTATGATTAGCTTGTTCATTTTATTTTTTTCATGATGAAAATCCTGTATATCTAACGTATTGAAGAATCATTTTTTGAAACTGCAGCTTAGCAACATGAACAGAAGTGTCCATTCTGGATTGAAGGTATTTTTTTCTGGTCTAAGCACTAAACAATATGCACATAAATCAATTGACATAGAATAGGATCTAAGAGGATAGGAAGAGTAGGACAAAAGTAGCAACCAAATTGACAGGTTTAGAATAGAAAGAATAAGAAAATTGAATGGCATTCAAAGTATAATTCTTTGGGGTATTTTGTCAAACAATTCATGTCCATACCAATTTTAAAAATCTGGTTACAAATTTCACTTCAATGCCCAACCATTGTCACTCTTATTGGACCTACATCATTTTCTTGTTATATCAGTTCAATCCTCTAACGAGGGGAAGTTCATCACAAGATTAATACTGGACCTACATTTATGCTTTTCCATGTCAACGTGATCTACGATCATGCAAGCAAAGCATTTAAAGAGAACAAAAACCCAATAAACATATTATTCTTGTATTTTATCTGTAATTATATCTACAATTAAAATGTGCATGTACAATGACATAATGAGAACCACAAAAAATCTAAACGAGAAATATATAATTGGCTATGGTGCTACAAGCACTGTTTAAAAATAGCATAACTTATATTCACACCTGGGAGGCCAGATATAAGTAGGCACAAAAATTTAATCCCCCTACCTTGCTCCATAGGGGCAACCAAAATAGAGCAACTGAGGCAACCAGAGTGAATGAAACCTCATTTCGATATCATGCTATTGCGAGGTTTACACTTCACAATCCTAACGAGTCTGCTAATTTTACACAATTGCAATCTGAGTTGGAAGCATCAAGCATCCGAATCTTGTGCGTCTTCATGGATATTCACTTTTTCCATATGGAAACCTGTTGTTTTATGATTACATGGTAAACGGAAGTCTGTGGGACATCCTACATGGTGAGTACAATGATTATGTTATGAAAAAAATGGATATGTACACTGTAGATTCATATTTTGAAATAGAAGAACCCTATCAATCTCTAACCTTATACTGAATACTGAATATTGAAGCAAACTCTTATATTTTATGACAAAATTATCACTACACAAACACAATTATGGAATGAATAGGACAACATAACAGTCCTGTACAGATGAAATAACATTCCTCATTAATGCATCAAAAAAATAGTTACAAGCAGCTGATTATGCTCAGCCATTAGAGCTCACTCAAAATACTTGAAGAGGTGTACAATGTCCTCCCTTTCATTGAAAATTTTGAATCTCTTGTTTTAAAATCCAAAATCCATCTCCATGAATTCTAAAGCACCAAGAAAATAGGGGCCGCCAACTGATATTTTTTGGTGATGCAAGATCACCATTACCCCAGGATACCCTCGCATGATGGAGAGTTATTGATCTTATTTCTCTCACAACTTTTGTTTATTCTTGCAATGGTTTCTAGTCTTCTTCGGTGACAGGAAAATGAGCAGTAACAGAAAGATGACTCCTGTGATAAACTTTAATCATTCTCCCAATTTCTGGATGAGTCTTTTATGACAAAATTATCACTACACAAACACAATTATGGAATGAATAGGACAACATAACAGTCTGTATAGATGAAATAACATTCTTCATTAATGCATCAGAAAAATAGTTACAAGCAAGCTGATTATGCTCAGCCATTAGAGCTCACTCAAGATACTTGAAGAGGTGTACAACGTCCTCCCCTTCATTGAAAATTTTGAATCTCTTGTTTTAAAATCCAAAATCCATCTCCATGAATGCCAAAGCACCAAGAAAACAGGGGCCTCCAACTGATATTTTTTGGTGATGCAAGATTACCATCATTGAAAATTTTGAATCTCTTGTTTTAAAATCCAAAATCCATCTCCATGAATGCCAAAGCACCAAGAAAACAGGGCCTCCAACTGATATTTTTTGGTGATGCAAGATTACCATTACCCCAGGATACCCTCGCATGATGGAGAGCTATTGATCTTATTTCTCTCACAACTTTTGTTTATTCCTGCAATGGTTTCCAGTCTTCTTCGGTGATAGGAAAATGAGCAGCAACAGAAAGATGACTCCTGTGATAAACTTTAATCATTCTCCCAATTTCTGGATGAGTCTGTTTTGGCAATTTGTAGATGTATCCAACTGGGTACAGTGTCAATCCTCAGTGCGATGGCTGCTTCTTCCTCACTGACATGAAAGGTGGTCGAGAACTCTTCAATGGCCTCAATAACGGATTGATTCACTTGTTTGAGATTTTGATTAAGAATGGGAGTAATGCAGTCAAGTAAATCGTTGGCTCTCGAATATTTCATGCAATGTGAATGCCGAATGGTATATGTTATTTGATTTAGAGGGATAGTTGTTATTTTTGTAATTGATGTTGATAAGGGGTGTGATTGATTTTGTAAGTGTAGGAATATAGATTAACCATTACATTTAAAGGTTCTATCTCTACATTTCAAATTCGTACATATATATTTGAAAATCTTATATCATGAGTGGTAGCGTTTTGCGGAATACTTTATTTGAACTAAACATGAATACATGAAGATTTCCGTACATTTGGAGATTTTATATCATGAGTGGTAGCCTTTTGTGGCCATTTTTTTGACATTAAACATGAATACATTTGATACCACTTTGGATAGTTAATTACTTTTGTAGCTGATGTGATTTGTAATTATTTGGGGGAAATTGTGTTAGTGTTGCAACGTGTTTGAGACGGTGGTTGCATCGGTTGTTTGGTTGGTTTTTGTTAAAAAAACATTTTTTGTAATGTTGATAAGGGGTGTAATTAATAGCGGAAGTGTAAGAATATAGATGAAACATTACATTGAAAGATTGTATGTGTACATTTCAAATTTGTTACAAATTCGTACATATACATTTACAAATCTTATATCACAAGATCTGAACTAAACATGTATACATGAAGACCTCCGTACATTTGCAGATTTTATATCATTAGTGGTAGCCTTTTGTGGCCAATTTTATTTGCACTAAACATGAATACATTTCATACCCTTTGAATGACACTCCTGGTTTGGATATAAGAAGTGTTGAGTAAAGTAGTAGTGGAGGTGCTATCAAAGTAGAGGGTACTATTTACGACGGGTTGTTTTGGTTGAGTGATAGTAGTCTTGACTCCTTTCTTTTTTCTCCAAGTGTTAGTACAACACGTTTTCGGGGAGTCCATAGAGTACGGCATGCAGTTTTGTATTATGAGTTGTTTCTATAAAAAGAACCCATGGATTGTAAAGTTGTACGATTGTACAAGATTGTAATCATAAGAGCTAGTGCATGGTGAGTCCCATTGATGTAACACCGGATTTATTCTTGGAGTAGTAAAATACTGAGAGACCTTTGCCCGTGGTTTTTCTTGGCACAATTACCAAGTTTTCCATATTTGTGTATGAGTTTTAGATATGTTTATTTCTTGTTGCTGTCATTGTGATATTGTGATAGTTTCTATTTACACTGTTTATTTTTCCTAACACGGAGCAGGTTTATTCCTGTGCATTGTTAAGATGGTGTGACATTTGTCAAGGGGCAGCGCTCTGGTCTATTGCCTCGAGAGATGAGGCATTGTTTATTTTTTGTTAGAAGTTTTATAAGTAGTAAAGAGTGTGAGTTCAGCCTCGTAAAATATTTGGCATAAGTTTCGGTATTGTTCACCCGTGTATCTACAAACTATAACGGATCTGTCAAGGTGTCAACATTAATTTGAAATCTTAGGTCTCGTGAACATGCTATCTTGAAGCCAAACAAGCTTCTGGTATGAGTCCAGAAGTCACTTTTGCAGTTCTGTGAATCTTGACAAGCATCTCCATGCAGTTTGACATGGTCTAACGAAAATATTTGAGTGATTATCAGTATCTATCACAATCGGTATTGCCATATTTGTATTTATGCAAAGCATGCTATAACACATCAAGTCTATCGGCTGTCATTAATTGTAGTGGATTCTTTGAGCAGTTTTGTGTGGTACTATCATTTGTGATGCCTGCATTTGTTCCAACAAAATTGACCAAGCAGATATATTGTTTTTGTTCATTCTTCCATACACTCCGTCCACCATAAACTTTGTTTGGGTTGTATGATCCATGACAAGCGCCTTCAATAATCAGATCAATTTGTAATCCTAAGTGGCATTGTGCGGGGATTCATGCTTTGGAATGGAGATGTCCCCTGCCCTTTGTGCTACCTTCTATGCGTGCTTACTACTCAAACCTGTACACGTGCATTTCAGTGTTGTTCAACCATAGCCTGTAAGTCTTGCATCAATGTCATGTTGCTTCCATCTATTTGTTGCCTTGACCTCCTATGGTTGCAAATTTTTAGTTTTTGACGCTCAAATTCGAAGGAATTAAAAGCATCTATGATTTCATGAAGACATGCAAAATTGAAGGATGGTAGGCAGGGATGGAATAACCCATTGCAGGAAGCGACACAATTACAACGTGTGGTTTTTTACTTCCAATTGTTATTCTATTAAATCCATTTCCGTTATCTGTACTGACCCAACTTGTCGATTATGAATGGAAAATATTTGAGATAAAACGAAATAAAGGGTTAATAGCATACCAGGAATGGGGGTAGAATTAGCGGCAACTACATGGGGCACATCGAAATTAGACCAACACGTTTTCTGCAAGACAAGCAGCGATTGGGGTTTTCAACGCCAGCCATGGCCGACGTTGCTTGCGCTTCCTTCAAATTGATATCTCTGTAACACTTAGAGCACAGATTCCTTGTCACAGAACTTTCGAAGAACCCACAGCTATTGATGTAGTACTTTAACAACCTCCGAAACCCTCCCGAACAAAATAAGCACACGCAGGCTAAAAACACAAACAAAAAACGTCAAACCTACAGTCAAATCCTCAAGGGAACAATCTTTCCACCGTTGGAAAAGGATCGAAAACAACTGCTAAATACACAATCTTGACGCTTTACTTTTTCCATTACTGTGCGTCTCAAATTACACAAATCGCTCCTTAAAGAAAAATCAACACAACAAAAAATGAACCACTTCATTTAAAGGTTCCATCTCTACATTTCAAACTTGTTACAAATTCGTACATATACATTTGTAATTCTCATATCATGAGTGGTAGTGCTTTTCTGTCAATTTTATTTGTACTAAACATGTTACATTTAGACTTTCGTAGAGGTGTAGTTTTTATCATGAGTGGTAGCCTTTTGTGGCCATTTTTTTGCACTAAACATGAATACATTTTATACCTTTTTGGATAGTTAATTACTTTTATAGTTGATGTGGTTTGTAATTATTTCGGGAAATTGTGTTAGTGTTGCATCGGTTGTTTGGTTGGTCTTTTGTTGAAAAAACCTTTTTGTACAGTCGATAAGGGGTGGGATTGATAGTGGTAGTGTAGGAATATAGATGAAACATTACATTGATTTGTTCTATGTGTACATTTAAATTTGTTACAAATTCATACATGTATAATTGCAAATCTTATATCACTACATTTGATCTAAACATGTATACATGAAGACCTTTGTACATTTATAGATTTTATATCATGAATGGTAGCCTTTTGTGGGCAATTTTATTTACACTAAACATGAATACATTTTATACCCCTTGAATGACACTGCCACTTTGGATATAAGAAGTTTTGAATAGAGTAGTAGTGGAGGTGCTATCAAAGTAGAGGGTAGTATTTACGACAGGATGAGTGATAGTAGTCTTGAATCCTCCTTTCTTCTTGGTCCAAGTGTTTTTACATACACCATTTTTAGTATCTTTTGAATGAAAAAGGAGGTGAAATCCAAAAATTTGCAAGTGAGGGAACTCTGGAGAAAGGTGTGAATGTCAAACCTTGGCTTTCAGTGGTCCTAATGTCAACAGTTGCTCTATGCAAAGTAAGACCCTGAGACTTATGGATAGTTAATCCCCAGGCCATTTTAATCAAAAATTGTCTTTGATTCCCTCTCAAAATAGGGGGTATGGGAATATGTAATGGGTTGGAGGGATCCCAACATGGGTCATTGTATTAATAAAATTTGACAACAACAAATAAAGGTAATGTTGGTGGTGGCATTGATGCGTCGTAGACATTGTCGTTGATTTTTCCTGTAGAACCATTTATGAGGCCTATGTCAACCCAAAAATTTGCAATGTGGAGGCCTGCCTGGATTGTGGATGCAGAGATGTTGAATGTTGAAACACCAGTAGGGGAGAGCAAAAGGAGATGTGAGGGAGATGTGGTTGATGCGTTGTTGTGAATGAATTCTGTATTTTATTTATTAGAAATTATTTTCATGTGCCAGTTGTTCCTTGAATTATCAATCTTAGTGGAGGTAGAAGGGATTTGTTTGTTGAATGGTGTAGTATGGTATCAAGAGCTAGTTGTTGTTCTGAAGACAAAGGTAGTGTGGAAGATGGTGGTGTGGCCTATATGTTGGTGTTAATTATGTTTGACTTTTCTCTCTCGATGAATGATGAACTAGTTATCTGCAAATCAGGTGGAACGTCAGGTATGTTCCAATTATTGTGTATGTTGAAATCTCATTTCCCCAACATTTCAAGACTATCAAGACTCGTGTTGTTTCTGAAAAGAAGTTGTGCAAAGACCTTCCATTCATGCAACAACTCATTACTCCAAAATTCATTGTAAAGCATATCTTCATCCTTGTCTATCATTTCTTGAAAGCGCTCTTGCCATGCTTGAGTGTCTATGGTAGATAATGCTATTGTTTGCACCTTGGTCATTATTGGTATTTCAATTATATCAAGAACCATCGTGCAACCATACACTCTTATCTTTTCCACGCTCTTCAAATTCCTAGTAACTCTCTGACAGCATCTGCAAAGCCTCACATTCCATGATTGTCAATGTTTTAAGAGAAGGCATAGCTCCTTCCTCCACTACTGGCAGCTCCTCTAGTTTATCCAGCTGAAACATTGAAAATACCTCCAGCTTAGGAAATGCTCCACTCTCACCAAAATCCTCTGGTAACTTCTCTATATTGGGGCAAGCAAGGATATCTAGGTGCTTAAGACTCACAAGTTTGTGCAAGGCAGGCAGTTGTTTCAACGCGTCACATTTGCACAAATTAATGTAGCTCAGATGTTGAAATCCACAAAATGAATCATCTATTGAAAGTAATTGAGGGCATACTAAGTGGATTTTCCTTACATTTGACATGGTAATCATGTCATGAGATTGGCTTTCCATCTGTGTGAGTTTCAAGGTCAAAGACTCCATTTCCTTCATGCTTTCTAACATTCCTTATTGAATTGTTTCGCCATTGTTTTCAAGCTCCAACCTTTTGAGTTGTTTTAAGGTGCCCAAATCATTTATTGAGATTCTAGCTGTCCTCTCGTACTTATTCCTTCCCGTCTCTACACCAAAACCATTCGGATAACCATTGACACTCGGGTATTTTTAGAGATGAAAGTGTGAATTCCCATAAGGTATGGATGTAGATGCTCACAATTATTGATGTCCAAAATTTTTAGGGAAGTCAACTTAGAAATGTTGGATGGGAGTTCTGTAATATGGGAGCTATTAAGATCAAGTATTTGAAGGTTTGTAAGAGCAAGGATAGAGTTGGGGAGTCTCTTGATGACGATAGAGCCTGACCTGAGGCAAACTAAATGCTTTAAACATCATATGCTTTTTGGCAACGACAGACAGGACGGTAGTCGTGGACAAATCCAGAACCCTTAGAGAGATCATAATCCCAATCACCTGTTGGGGAATTTTTCTCAAATCGGGATCACATTACGCATTAACCAGGAGTGGTTATGAGAAGATTCAAAAGTATTTGGAACATTAGTTAAATTTTTACCCATAAATGAACATCTGAAGTGTGCCAAACAATCATCAGCTAGAAACTCTTGCAAATTTCTCCCTGCACGAAAGAAACATTTCTCTTCCTTCTCAACAATTTGTTGTGCTAAATTGTGCAACATATCATGCACCCTGAACAATACTACCTTTCTATCAGAATCCTTCAGGAGCGGCTCAATAAGGCAACGATCAACTAACAAATTGATGAATCGTTGTCCTATTTGGAGAGGATCATGTCCAATCACAAACCCTTCTCCAATCCATAACTAACTAACATATCGAGTTAAGATAACTTCATCTTCTGGGAAGGCAAAGAGGTAGAGAAAGCACAACTGCAAAGCAACGTCAAAATCGGCAAAAGCATCATAGCTCAATCTTAACCTAACAAAGAGCTTGTCTGTAACATCACCATATATCTCTACATTCTGCAACCTCTTCAAAGAAAATTTCCATTCATTTAAGTCGGTGACACCTGCCATCACCTGCCCTATCAATTTGAGAGCCAAGGGAAGTCCGCCGCACTCGTTGAACACAAGCCTTGTTGTTTCTTCATCAATGCTTGTTGGTAAAATTCCATCACTGTGTCGAAAGGCATGTAAACAAAACAACTGCCAGCTGTCTTCTTCCCTCAACTCTTGCACTTGGATGATGGATGGAGCTGGAACTCTCACTGTGCAATAAATGCACTTCTACTTCTAGAAGTGGCAATGATGATGTTGGAGTTGTGGTGCAAGAGAGATGAGAGGCACACATAACTCGGCTAACAATGAATTTTCACTTGTTTCCCAAACATCATCAAGAATCAGGAATTTGCATACTTTATTTACACTACAACTCTTGATGAAGATGAGGAATCAGGCATGTCCCTTTAAATAACACTTCATCATATGGGTATGCTCAATCTATTTGTATTCATCTCTGATTACAACTTGTACATCTAAAACCTTCGAAGTAATTGTATGCAACCTTTTTGTAATTTTTTAAAGCTCTCCTTTTGTGGCTCAAACTCTATTCACAAATATAATGTAAGTACTGATGCGATGAGGATTTGCTTTGATTTTTGGCTAGGTAAATCTTGGATGTGGATGTTTATGTCTTTGGAAAAATATGGGTATGGATGTTTTTTCTTGGAAAATATCGGGTGAGGTAAATAATATTGTGGGTATGCTTCAATTTTTTGGTGGATGTTTATTTTTGGCAGTGGTAAATCTGGTGAGGTTAACAATAGTGCAAGTATGCTTCAATTTTTTGGTGGATGGTTTTTTTTGTTTGGTAAATCTTGGGTGAGGTTAACAACGGGTTATTAGTCAGAGGAATTTGAACTTGGATCACCCTCTTAAAAGATTCCCCTGTTACCATTACACCATAACCCCTATATATGGTGGATGTTTTTTGAACCCTTTTTCTAAAGAATATTACCAAAGCACCTTGCATATTTTTGAACAGAGTGTGCCCGCTTGTATCACAGGCTGGGATATTCTTAGACCACATCATTAAGATTTGTGAACACTGCCACACTTGAAAATACCTATGTTATTATATGAAAAATTGTGCCTCATCTTTTTTGGTGATATGGGTCGTCTTATTGTGGTGGAGGGACTTGAACCTGCATCCCAAACCCACAATTTGCTTCTATGTGGTGGGTGGATGTCTTTTAAGACTCTTTTTCTTTGAAGAATAATATTGAATGCAATCTAATGTACCCAGGATATTTCGTGCTAAGCTTATTTACAGGCACTCGAGTGTATTCTTGTTTAGCTTGATTAGGCACATTGTTTTGTGCTCCATCTTGCCATATACTGCTTGTGGGGAACACATCACCGAATCAGCTCCCAAACCAAAACCAAAATATGAGTCTATTTATTTGAGACAATCAAATAGCCAACCACATTCAAAGCTTAAACAATAATTTTTTCTATTAAGTTCCTTCTTCACCTATAAACCAACATGATACGGTTTAGGTTGCAATTGTCTATACTATTGGAAAGTAAATATGTACATATAATTTAGAAATGGGACTATAACGTGATTCATCCTCCAATTTTTCAACTTGATGATCTTTGAGCATGATTGAGAGGATGAATGAACTTAACTTCTTATTTGGTTAGAATAAGATTTCAACTCAAGCTAGCTAGATGATGGCTCTACATGTTCGAGCAACCATATAATAAATCCTCAAATTTCTAGGTGTCTCATATGAGTCATATCCCATGTAATCTTTCATAGAAGAGTAAAAGACTACTTGAAGTATTGCCTCCAAATTTATAATGTTTTCAAGTTGTTAAGAACCAATGCTTTTACATGTAGTCCTCACTATGTGCATATGGACAGACAGGAGATCAAGAGTCCTACCTGGGCTAGAGAGGGAAGGGTGTTTAGGGAAGCAATGAGTCCATCCAACATTGGCCTTCATGGTAATAAATTCCCCATGCATTTCATCATCAAAGATCACCCCAAGGAAGAAACTAAAAGTAAAATGTGTCTTCTCGAGCAATAGCTTTATCAATGACTGTCGATCTGCTCGCCTCCATCTGGAACTCTCACCTAATTGGATTGTTCCTCAATCATTTGCTTCCAAATAATTATGTGGCACACATCTTATGCATATTGCATAAGGAGAACTTAACAACAAAAATTCACCCATGAAGAAAGTTAAACCTCTAGTCTCAACTTTTCTTGTAGGCAGTCAGGGAGCACCTTTTGCAACAAGATAGCCTTATAGCCTTGGAAACATCCTTTCAGGGCCTTATAGGCTGATAAAATTTTAATCTTTTTTCATTTTATATAGGAGTGATAACAATGCAAAATAATATAATTTAACTTTGCAATATTAAGCTTTGCATAGAAATAGTATTTACATTACACAAACAGTATCTTGTCTGGAGGATAAGGTTGGACTCACATCTCCTTCGAACACATCAGATAAACTCAATCCAAAACTACCAAAATCCTTTTCCTGCAACTCGTCATACACACATGGCGCAGAGTTACACTCATAATCTGTGAAACGCCACAACCCACACCCCAAAATCTCTGGAAAGAATGACTCAAAAAATTAGAATGAGGAGGCGAATATATCATAGACGGGCTCGATGGGATGCCCAACTCATTACTCGACACACTCACCAAGTAATTCAAGTCATCCGTACACTCCTCGACATCGTAGGATCAAATCTCACCATCCGCTGATACTGTGTCTTCCCGAGAGCCTGAGTAACAGTAGCTGATCTCTTCCTCCAAACTTTTCATGACACTGGAGACAACCTCCTTGTCAACAACATTTAGGTCCTCCTCTTCATCTTCCAGCATATGGATGAGCCCATGAAAACACTTACAAATGGAAGTATCATCTTCTTCTTCCTCGACGTCTCTCGCTTATGTTTTCTCGCCCATTTCAACTGGGTCTCCAACTCAAGATTTGGGGAAACAAAGAGATTTGAACGTATATATATATATAAAATATATAGGATCAAAACCGTTAAAAATAGTAGGAAAATACAAGGCGAAACGTCCGTTAAAAATAGTAGAAAATACGAAAATTTCAAACCGTCAAATTTAACATTGTCGCATAAACGTCTGCAAAGGCCTTTCCATAAGGGGAACGCTTCGGCATAAAAATAAATATGAAAAATGGTGAAATTATTAAATATTGAATAATTAACCAAAAAAATTGAAAGGTAGTTAAATAAAATAATCAAGATTCAACAAAGTAATTACATATTCAACTTGCATTACTCAAAGGAAGAGGTCTGCGAGATTTCATTCTTTTCCATTCCTCATATACCTCATTCCAATCTACTATATCCAAATTTTGAGGTGCAGAAAGAGATAAAAACATTAATGTGTCTAATGTATCTAGACAAAGTCTAGACCTCTCAATAGTTTTAATGTGATTTAACTTAGAAAATCCTCTTTCACACGCTGATGTACTTGCGTTGGAAGTGTGAGAACTATTTGCCATAGTTTCGTTAAATTAGGGAATGGATCTTTCCACATTGCTCCCATGCCTTGAACATAGTCTTCCTTGGATGTGTTTTATGTAGATTCACAACAAAACTGTCTAATTCTCCCTGACATTTTTCTGTGTCAATTATTGGAGCATCACCAACATCAATTTTTTTACATAGCTTTTCCAACCACCTTTGTATTTCAATGTCTCGCCCATCCTCTTCATCAAAGTAACAATGAGGACTAAAAATATTTGCAACATTAAAGATTTGCATGTCAACAAACCTAATATTGAGGCAATCAATTATCTTCTGAACAAATGCTTTACCCAAATGAATGTTGTCCTCCAGAGTGCCAGATCCAAGTGTCTCAGGTATAGATTCAAACCTGAGGTTATGTACATGTGAAATACCTGTGCAATCAACAAACTCCAAACATCCATTTTGAGCCTTTTGTAAATATTTAGAAACATATTGAGAACATGTTCCAAAGGTGTACTTAAGAAATCTCCTTTTAGAAGCTCAATAAGTACATCTAATTGAGTACCAATGATAGTGATATCAATATTCTCCTCTTGAAATCGTTGACTTAGCTTATTTAATTCACTGAGAACATCTGCAAGCAAATGCATACAAAATTGAACCTGAAATATTGTTCCCATTTCATACAATTTTGTGTCACCATGTTTGAATTCTTGTAGTAATGCTATGAAATATCCCTAATGGGATACCACTTAAAAATGCACAAAATATTGAAAACTTGCAGCCACATAAAATACTGATTTTACCATATTTTTACAGTTGGGACAGCGAACTAAAGAAACTTAATATTTGCCAAAATGTCCACCCGAAATACTTGAAAATTTAAATAGAGCTTGATATTATTATAAAGGACATAAGGAAACTATTTCTAGACTTTTACAGAGATTAAACTGCTGCCAAAAAAAAAGCACAAAGCATGCCCTAGACAGTGGGAAAACTATAGAGGCTTGTAACTCTCCAAATACGAGTAGAAATTAAGGGTCTTTGGAAATAACAATGACAGATATAGGAAATAGTATTTCCACCTTCAAATCTGGGAATGGCCAACTGGAAAACCCTCCAAATAAAGGCTACACCTTCAGATCTGGAAACGACCATCTAGAAAACCCCCAAATAAAGGCCACAAGTCACTTAGCTGGGAATGGGGTCAGAAAATGATGAAGAGGCCTTTAATGAGCTGCCACGCCCTACCCAAATGGCTGCCATGAATCTGATCTGAAATCCCTCTGTTATCTTCCCTAAATGCCCCCAAAAATCCTTAAACCCTTCCTTTAAATTAATGTCTCTACCACACCGCCCTGAAAGCGGCTCCAAAATTATAGACTAGGGTATATCTCTCACTACCGAAGAATGCCATGCTAGCTAGGGATGGGTCTCTCACCACTGAAGCTAGGGTCCCTATGGGATTTGACTCCATAAGTTGTAGATGCGCGATAACAACAGCTGCATAAGAAGGGGTCAATAAAATGTATATGCCAAAAGTGTCTTTCCTTACTCTCCCCGCTCCTTATATACTTCTCACGGAAAAAGAGCCCCAATAGACCCAGACGCGTTTCATTCCACGGAGGGGTCGATAAAATAAAAGTAACTAAAGTTACTTTTTCCCGTTTAAGTGCCAAGGTCCAAAGTGACCCCCAAATGCCAAACATGACTATTAGTACCATGCGGCCCCTTCTCAATAGCCCCAACGTCCCCTGCCCCTTGGATATGACCACGACTTGGACTCGCTTGACCCTTAGGCCTTTGGCACAAGAAAATGGGACATTACAATCCTCCCTTCCCGAGAAATGCTTGACCCCAAACATTAACTTGTCCTGCTACAGTAGCTGAATATCGTGTCGTAAGTTTCTCCACCTCGCTCTATCATCCACCAAGGATCCGTGTAATCTGATATAACCATAAAACCATGAAATAGAATGATACTCAAACCGTCTCTTCATTGGTGCCCGCACAGAAATTTCCAATCATTCCAATCCTCGCCAATGTAAGGCCATCATCATAGGATGACTCATGGCCTCTCTAACCAACTCCTGGGTATGAAATTCCACTATGAATCCTATAGAATCCCCGTATCGCTCCTATGAAACAATCTATTTACACTCAAATGGTGCTAACTCTCTACCTGACCTACACTCGTGTGAGAGCCAAGCTCCTCATACTGTATCTCAATGTGTCCCGTAGAGGAAAAGTCCCAAGACTCCAAGCAGACAGTCAACCAACAATATCAGCTCCATATAGTCCACCTCCTGCGTTGAATGTGAACCTACTGAATAACCATGGGTCACTTTCATCTCTCCACTGATTAACACGTGGGTGAGGTGCTCATCGGGCATAGAAGTAGTAAAATACATAGGAGTGTTTTCCAATGTCGATTCAAAAATGATGAACCCGTAGGCTTTGACTTGTCACAATGATAAAACGTATATGCTCGTATAAAGTTGGGATATCCTCCTCAACCTCTCGTCATATGAACCTCTCTAACATGAACTTGTAGGTCTCATCACAGCTCAAATTCCTAGTCACGGAAGGACAATGCACATGTCGCAATATCTCCATCCTCAACCATGAATCTATCACAAGGCTCAATCTTCCCTGATAGAAGATCATCTCATCCTCAAATCTGTAGTTGTCATCCTGTATGTGGCCATCCAAAATCTCACCAGTGTGTCGGTTCTTAGAGTACTCAACAAACAAATGAGGTCTCCTCTACTGAAACTTTAGATAACCAACATAATGATAAGCTCGGATGATCTGAACCTGTAATCCCAATCTCAGTAATAGTCTCATGTGTAACATTGTTGGCCACACCTACATCCGTCATACTCCACATCAATCTGCAATAATAAAACTCCTCACCATGCCGGATCATCCTCTCCATCCCCTCAGTTGTAACCATCCTTGGTGCTCCTATAGATACTCCCCTCAAAATCACATTCCTACCCTCGGACTTAAACTTCAGCCCTATCATCTGAAAGTTAGTCAAAACTCACCAAGAGAGTGAAGCCACTACACTCCCAGTGCTATGTTGGTCACTCCCATTCCAACAATGTGGAAATCATTGGTAACTGTATAGTTACCCATCGTGATGCTCACTTGGGGAACCCACCGTGTGCACCTCAAAGACTCTCCATTGGCTACAACCCCGTTGAGGCCCTCAAAATCCTCTATCTATAGTCCTCGCCTCTCAACCAATGAGGCATCAATATAGTTTTGGGTTGCCCGCTATCAATGAGTACCCCAACACACTGACCCTGCATAACTCCTCTAATCCTAAATGCCTTATACATCAAAGTACTAGGCAATGTGGCTATAATCTCGAGGAAAAGTCTTCTCCTCCTACCCCGCATCAGCACTATCCAACGCAACCCCATCTCCATCATCCATCTCGCGAGTCTCTAACTCCTCACCTCTGTCACCCTTTTCTCCTCAAATACTTCAATGAATTGAGCCTTCCCTCTACCTCTGCAATCATATCCTGGAATCCAAGGTGTGTGGCAATCGAAACATAGTTTCTTTCACCTCAACTCATCTCTGTGTTCTTGAGAAATGATTGGATTTTTAACCACCTCCCACCTCAGTGGAGGCTCCCTCTACTGACATTCATCTGATCCAGATGGAGGTTCCCTTTGCTAAATGTGAGGTGGAGCCATCGGCTTTGGAGTGGATAACTCCAAGTCCCGAGCTTTCCTAACAGCCCCGTGCAAGGAAGAAGGTTCAAATGCCTTCACAAATCTAGCAGTGAAAGCATTAGTCAAACCTACTATGAATAGCGAAATCAACCTCCTCTTCGTGACATCAGGTACCATGACTGGTAATCTCTGAAAATATATGATGTACTGATCCAGGGGACCGGTTTGTCTCAAATGAGTCCACTCCCTGAAATACCTGTCAGGGTCCCTCCTATCAAATCTACTCACCAACCTCTGCGCGAACTCTGCATGAGTCGTAATGTGTATGTGTCCCTGTGTAATCAGCCCATGATGCCACCAATCATGAGCATCTCCCTCAAGATGCGAGCTTGCAAACTTAATTGCATCTTCCTCGCGCATAGGATTCAAGTCGGAGTATGTCTTCAACTTCTGGACCCAAGACGGTGCAGTACACTTCTTAGAACCATCGAAGTGTGGAATGGAGATCTGTCCCAATCTCCTCTGTAACTCTGGTACCTATTTCTGATGATCTCTCTTGGGTCGACTGCCAATCTTCATTCTCGTAATATTCTTGGAATGGCATGTTGTTACGAAAGCCCTCACTCCAGATCTGGTTCCTCTCCCAAAAAGACTCCTCACCCAAAATATCTATAGGCTGTTGTACCTATGAAACTTTTGGATCCTTCAAGAAAGAAGGTTCATGAAGCCCCAAAGGCCTGATAGAAGAATGGGGAGGCCGCTGCCCTGAATGTCCACTCTCACCTCTTTGACCATGTTGTCCCATCTTGCTACTCTCCCAAAAAGACTCCTCACCCAAAATATCTACAAGTTGTTGTACCTGTGAAACTTTTGGATCCTTCAAGAAAGAAGGTTTGTGAAGCCCCAAAGGCCTGGCAGAAGGATGGGGAGGCCGCTACCCTGAATGTCCACTCTCGCCTCTTTGACCATGTTGTCCCATATTGTTATTTTCTCTTCTCCTTATGACTGCTGTTATACACAGTCCAAGCAAGCTGAAGATGATTAAAAAATATTCTCTTACCCTTTTAGCAATCATAAAACCAATGCTAGTACCTTGAGAGGTACTCTCCCTTCTTGCACCAGAGTCTCCAATGAAGAAATCATGCTTTCCAACACTTGTAATCCCAAAAGACACATTTGAATTCCTTCTTTGGCTTATGAAATCAGTCACAAAGTTTTCTACATCAGAATTGATAGTTTTGGATAACTACCACATATTGATCGTAAACTTTGGAATTATTCACAAATCACAAATTAATCACTGATGTTTACTTTCTATTAGAAAATAACAGAGATAGCTAGTGAATGAATTACTATTGTTCTTAGAATCAGTAATTGTAGTAAAGGAAAGAATATAAGCTCATAACACCAACAATTTTATCCTGGAAAATCTCCAATGGAGGAAAAACCAGTCGGGAAGGGCAATTTCTCTTTCTTCCCTCTTTTATTGGCCAATTTGAATCAACAAGTACATAATTTACAATAAGTAAGAAAGAGAAGTAGATAGTATCTCAACACTTCCTTTCAGTTACTTTGCTTGCTCTGTCTCAACACTCATTTCTTCTACAAAAATACAAGTTTCAGCAGATTGATTTCTTGCTCACTTGCTCCCATGCTTTGATGATCTTCTACATGCCTACAATCATGTATTTATAGCCTTTCTCATGTCCTCCCATGCACTGGATAATGGGAAAGGTCATGAAGGAGAAGAGAAATGAACATCCTTTCAAATTAAAAGGATGTTCGTTTTGAATTTAGTTTTCATGTCGTAATGTCCAGTTCGCCGCTTGTGTAGGACCGCGGCCCTGGGGGCTGCGCCACCGCACAGGCGGCGGTCCTATTGCTTAAAAGAGAACCTCCGTTTTATTGTTTTCCTTCTTTGTGCTTGTTGTTTTCGATGAAGTAGAGTTATTTCAGATCCCTATGGATCACACCTCCCCTTCTTAGGAGGCTTTTGGTCCCACAAAAGCTTAGTGGGGGAGTAGATGAGGGAACAATTCCCTCGCTTGCTCCTTCGAGTACCACTAGGCCTGCCTTGGTGTCTTTCCTTTCATTCCAATCTGCCAAGACTCCTGCGGACCTCTTCTAGTCTCTCTGACCTTCTACTATAGCACTACATCCTCCTCAATTCGCCTCATGAGTCCAAGATGCAATCCTCAATGGAAGGTAGCAACTGTAGTTCTTCATCTTCATCCAGCATGGATGGCTCATATAGGTGCAAGTTCTGAAGTTTACTATAGAGTACATCCTCATGAATGATGGAAAATCAAGTCGAAAATCATTTTCCCCAACCTGCTCCAATATGGTGAAGGGTCCATATCGTAGTGGCTTGAGCTTTCGTGCTTGTCCTTGTAGTCTCTCCTTGCTCAAGTAAAGCCAAACTTTGTCTCCAACATGAAGCTTGTGTTCCCTCCTATGTTGATTGTGCCTAGCTTTGTACTTTTCTTGAGATTTTTCTAGCTATTCTTTGACCTTGAGATGGATTTTCTGGATCCTCTCAATGAACTTGTTGGCTCTAGTCACCTTTGTGTCTCGTGTATCCTCCTCATCATGTTGTCCAACTGCTATGTCCAATGGATTTGTAGGTAGATATCCCAAGCATGCTTCAAATGGTGACTTCATAGTGGATGTGTGTACTACCCGGTTATAGGAATGTTGAATGTAGGCTAAGGACTCGTCCCAAGTCCTTGGGTACTTATTGTTATACCCTCTGATCAATTGTACCAAAGTCCTATTTACCACCTCTGTTTGTCCATCTATCTATGGATGGAAAGCTATGCTCCTCTGTAACCTGGTATCCATCTTGTCCCAAAAAGTAGTCCAAAACTTCCCCAAGAACCTGGAATCCCTGTCAGAGACAATAGACTTTGGCAAACCAAAATGCACCCATACATTAGCAAAGAAAAGATTTTTTGCCTCATGTGTTTTTACTTATCTTTTACATGCCATAAGAATACACATTTCTTCGAATCTATCCACAACAACATTGAGATAGTCATGGCCATGTTTAGACATAGGTAATCCTCCTACAAAATCCATAGAGATGTCCTCCCACGAATGAGTAGTACTTGGTAAAGGCATATACAAACCTTCCTTCCTAGTTTTAGGCTTGCTAGTACAAAAAAGTTTACATCCACGAATAAATTTTGATACTTCTTGCATGTTGGGCCAATATACATACCTTTGCAAGTGGGCTAGGGTCTTACCAACACCGAAATGTCTGCTACTTTTGAGGTATGTGATTCCCTCATCAATAGAAGTCTTTCTTCTTTAGGCACACAAAGTTTCCCCCATCGGTAGAGCATCCGTCCTTGAGATAACAATCTTCAATCCCGTCTTTTCAGCCCCTTGGGACCGCAACTTTTGAAATGTTACCCCAAAGTCTTTGTCTTGGGCATATGCTTCTCTGTAAGATTCCTTCGTGAAGGGCTCGATCTGAGAGATAGTGGCCAAACAGGAGAACTTTTCTTGTGTGGGTGGCCTAGACAACATGTTTGCCACCAAATTTGTACTACCTTTCTTGTATTTGATCACTAGATGGAACTGCTGAAGAAACCCCATCCATTTGTAATGCCTTGCCGAATGCAATTTATATTGTGCTTGCAAATCTTTGGAGAGGTTTGTGGTCAGTGTGCACAATAGTTTCTTTACCCAACAAATAATGTTTCCATTTTTTAATTTCTTGAACTAGTGCATACATTTCTTTATCATATACTGAATATCCTTTAACTGCTGAAGTGAAGGTTTCAGAATGATAACATACGAGTTTACCTCCTTGAAGTAACACTGCACCCATAGCATAATCACTGGCATCTGTCTCTACTTCAAAAGGCTACTGCAAACTAGGAAGAGCAAGTACTAGAGCATGACTAATCTTGTATTTCAATAACTCAAAGGATTTGTCTTGTTCCTTACCCCAGTCAAAACCCTTACTCTTTGTGGCCACTATGTGTAGAGGTGCTACAATTACCGAGAAACCCGGAATGAACTTCCGCATGTATTGTACTACTCCCACAAAGCTTCTAGTCTCTGTGGCTCCTATTGGTGTTGGCCAATTTGTGATGGCTTCCACCTTCTTTGGATCCACTCGTAGCTCTCCTCCTCCAACCATGTGCCCAAGATAGACAAGTGACTGTTTGGAAAATTCACATTTCTTCATATTACAAAGTAGTTGTTTCTCCCTGAGAACTTGCAAGACTTGTTGCAAATGCGTTAGATGTTCTTCCCATGTGGCACTAAAAATCAAGATATCATCTAGATATGCATTGACACATGAATCTATGAAATCCCGCAATACATCATTCATCAATCTCATAAATGTAGCGGGTGTATTGCATAATCCATCGGAAGTACTAACCATTCATACAAACCCTATTTTTTTTAAGGAAATCTTCCATATATCCTCCTCCTTCATCCTAACTTGAGATCCAACTTTGTGAAAAAATTGGCTTTGAAGCTGGTCCAAGAGATCATCTATGCGGGGAAGTGGATATTTGTTCTTTATGATGATCTTATTCAAAGCGCGGTAGTCGATGCACATTCTCCAAGAACCATCCTTCTTTGGCACCATCACAATAGGTGAACCACATGGTGAGGTGCTCGGACGTATCACCCCTTGGCCTATTAGTTCCTGGAGTTGTTTCTTTACTTCAAGTTCTCTCAAGCAAGGATTGCCTATACAACTCGATGTTTGGTAGAGGTGACTCTGACAATAGCTGAATCTCATGCTCTACTTCCCATTTTGGTGGTAATCCACTAGGAGCCTAAAACACTTCCTGAAAAGACTGAATAATACTATCCAAATCTTGTTTTCCTTGGTTAGAAATCTCTGAAAATTCTACCCCATCTTGTTTATCCTTTAACAAAAGCAAACAAAATTGATTATGATTTGACTGAATAAGTCGTTTTACTTGGTTAACACTTACTATAGTAACCCGTGTCTTACGTTGGTGTGCCGAATGTTGTAGCTGATCCCATCCTTGACCCATCTGTACCAATTTTCCCTTCTCATAAAGATAACATCCCTAACATACAAGTAAGGACTCCCGAATACAACATCAAAAGCATCAAGTGGAATAACGTCAACTTCAAAAACATCTATATATTGGGAATTTATCCCAAACTTGACCTTACATCTTCTTGTTACCTGAATTTCAACACCCTTCTTCACCCAACCCAAAGGATATGGGTGCGGATGCTCGTAAGTCTCAAGACCAAGCTTCTTTACAACTGCCTCAGAAATAAAGTTAGATTGAGAACTGGTATGGCGTGGTGATGACAACCGACATTGATATCTATCACATCATATCACGTGTAGAATGGATGGATACGTGATACCCCTATCTATCTCCATCTACTCCATCCAGATATAGGCCGAGGGGGAGGAGGGCCTTTCCCCTATATATGGGGTATATAGAGTATAGAGGGCGCCGACCCGCAAGCACTTCACGACTGATATCACGCCCTATCTAGATATG
Organism: Taxus wallichiana var. yunnanensis; assembly: GCA_018340775.1. Classification (NCBI taxonomy): domain Eukaryota; kingdom Viridiplantae; phylum Streptophyta; class Pinopsida; order Cupressales; family Taxaceae; genus Taxus; species Taxus wallichiana. Next base: position 366,279,367 of record CM031237.1, read on the forward strand.
GTCTTCGAGGAGTAGGAGTATTCGATATAGTATCCGACTGATCCGATCAAGATGCCCCTATAGAGAGATATGGCTCTCTACCTGGCGATCGGGCGGGCCCCCCAGCTCCGGCTATGTTTGATTGAAGAACCGACAGATTTCTATTCTATTCCGATCGAGATGCCGACCAACTTCTCCATTCCTTCTCCCGAACATCGGCTATGACTAAACCAGAGCTGTCGGGCGCTGCCCCCACTAGAGAAGGGAAACTCTCTGGGGCCCTCGATTCCTCTGGGGCCCCCCTATCTATATACGGTGATGGTGCTCTCGACTGAGATAGATATTGTCCGCTTACCATGGCGTCTTCTCCGCTTCATCCTCCTGCCATATAGAATCTATATATATATCTATATAGGGGGCCATCAAACCATAGTATCAAAGCATTTACCTTAGTCCTCTTGATCTTGAGTAGAAATTAAGGGTCTTTGGAAATAACAATGATAGATATAGGAAAGAGTATTTCCACCTTTAGATCTGGGAATGGCTGACTGGAAAACCCTCCAAATAAAGGCTGCACCTTCAGATCTGGAAATGGCCATTTGGAAAACCCCCAAATAAAGGCTACAAGTCACCTAGTTGGGAATGTGGTCAGAAAATGATGAAGAGGCCATTCAATGAGCTGCCATGCCCCGCCCAAATGGCTGCCATGAATCCGATCTCGAAAGCCCTCTGTTATCTTCCCCAAATGCCCCCAATAATCCTCGAACCCTTCATCTCGAACCCTCTGTTAATGTCTCTTCCACACACCCTAAAAGAAGCTCCAAAATGACAAGACTAGGGTAGATCTCTCACTACCGAAGAATGCCCCCGCTAGCCAGTAGGGACGTGTCTCTCACCATCGAAGCTAGGGTTCTGTCGATTTGACTCCACAAGATGTAGATGAGCGGCAGCAGTAGCTACACGAGAAGGGGTCAATAAAATGTATATGTTAAAAGTTTCCTTTCTTACTCTCCCCGCTCCTTATATACTTCTCACAAAAAAAGAGCCCCAATAGACCCGACGTGTTTCATTCCACATAGGGGTCAATAAAATAAAACTAACTAAAGTTACTTTATTCTTGTTTAAGCCGCCAAGGTCCAAAGTGACCCCCAAATGCCAAACATGACTATTAGTACCATGCGGCCCCTCTTCGGTAGGCCCCAGGCGTCCCCCAACTCTGGGATATGACCACGGCTTGGACTCACTTGACCCTTAGGCCTTTGGTGCAGGAAAAGGGGACATTACATGCGACATCATCTTAACAAGTTTGACCATAACTTTCCCTCTAGATAACCAACGAACATGATGGATTTGAAGAACCTGCAACCTATCAATTTGAAATAATTCCATTAACTCTTTGAGTTCACCATGTCTTTTTGCTGACTTCCCCAACCATGAATATATTTTATTTGCAAATTTATCAATGTATTCAATTTCAGGGAAAGCATGTGAAGCATCTACCATAGCTAGAGCTTCACGATGTGCAACACAATGAATGGACACCAAGTGGGGTATTTCACGATTTAACTTAGTAGCTAAACCTCCATGTAAACCTCTCATAGAGGATGCTCCATCTGATGCAAATCCTACCATCCTGTGTTTTGGCAGCTCCATTTCTAATAATAATTTGTTAAGGATTCATACATAGATTGTGTAGTTCCATCTTTTATTTTGAGGAGACGAAGAAATCTAGTCACACATGATCCATTCCCTCCATTTTTCAAATAATTAACATAGATAATGAGGTGTTTCTCCATTGTCCTATCTGTACTTTCATCAACCAAAATAGCATAAAAGGGACTGCAAAATATTTCTGCCTTAAGCTTTTCCCAATAAAGATTTTTTGCAGCAGATAAAAACTCTTTACCAGAAGCAACATTTGTATATGTTGAATATTCATCAGATAATGGCATGTTAGGAGTTCCTTTGTATCTATGTAAATCACACATGTCTTTATAAACTTCTAAAGGTAAATCCTTTATAGCTATAAAATACATTGTCTCCATAACACTGATTATTCTTGATTTTTCAGCATCAACCATAAGTTCAACATGCTTTGTTATTGGTAAACATGGTTTTTGTTTTCAAACTCCATAAGTTGTATTGCTCTCTTATGGGCCTCTGAATTTGCATGACCATTCAATCCACTCAACTAAATTGTAGTACTACCCTCTGTGGCAAATGGAGTATCTGTTTTGTATTTGACACACCACAAACACTTGGCATTACCTATTATCCAAAATTCACCCCTCAAGGTAATTTTGATAACATGCATCAAATTCTTCAATCTGAGCCAGTAGAATTGATTCAAGGCCAAAAATCATGTTTTGGGTCCCCTTGGCTTCTCTCTAACTTCCCCATCCAGGAAAAACCCAAGAAGTTAGAGAAAATTGGAAAAATTTCAGAAAATGGGCTCATTCTGGTGTTTTGCAAAAAAATCAGACATTTTGTCCCGGTGGTTAGTGGGACAGGTTGGGGTGTACGCCGCAGGGACGCGAAAAACCGATTTTGCCGTAAGTCAATGCATTACGGGTGGCACGGAGAAATGTGTCCAGGATGGTCGGGATGTCGAGACACGTGGAACACAAAAATTTGAAATCGCCACACTAGGAGCCAAGTAAAATGGGATGCGGCGAATGCAGAAGTCAACACCCCTCACAGCTTGGTCAACAAAGTGGACATGAGGGGACAAGGAAGCCTAAATCGGGTGATGCGGAGATTTTTGTCTGGGACAATCGGGACACGCGGACCTGATTTTGCCGAAATGATGAGGGTAGATATATTAAAATAAAATAAACATATTCAGCTCCATTCAATTAATGCTCATTCCCATCAAATGACAGAAAATGCCTGGTAGACCCAAAATAGCTACTCGCACTTAGAAGGCCATAACTTTTGCATTTCTCAATGAAATCGCACGAAATTGGTACCGTTAGAATCGTGGCTCCAAGCCCAATGCACAAAAATCAATAAATTCTAGATTTTATGAAGGATAGATAGATATTTTGTAGAAAATGTGGCCGGGTTTAGAATAGTGTTTTATTTGGTGGTTGGGAGTGCAATTAAGAGGCATGGTCATCATTCTTTCACTGCTGCAAGTCATGGGACAATATGGGGATCCTTTTGCAAGCAAAAAAACATCATTTCACTCCATTTAATACCTCTTACTAGTGGTTGAAGGACATATTTTGGGATTTCCATTTCCCCCTCTCTCTCTTTTCTTATTTTTTTATAAATTGCAGTGTTGGGCTCATTGTAAAGGGAGGTAGTTTTGTAGTAGCAAAGCTCTGTCAAAATTTCTTTATGAAGCCAATGTGTTGCAGCCCTTGTGGTGGACTCCTTGCATGGTGATCCAGGGCCATTATCTTGTAATAGATTGAATTGTGCATATCATGAAGCAATAAACTACAAGTTTGTGAATGCATCTTCCCCTACTGTGTTTGTTTGCACTCTTCTTGCCCCTTTCAACATTCATTACAAGAATATTGTGTCTATTTTTATGCTCTTGCAAGGACTCATTATTATTGTGCATGTATGAAATATTGTTGTGAATGCATTCTAGATTGTGGAGAATTGTTATCACCCCTTATAGTGTGCATTTTTACTTCTATTTTTCACACATTGGAAGACTACTCTCACACCCCTCCTTTTACGGTGTATCTGCTTTGTTGTAGTGTAGGATTTCATTTTTATGCATTCTCTCTCCTTGGTAAGTTAGTTTTTACCGCATTAGAGTAGATTGTGGCAGGTAGTTTAGGAGTAAGAACCAACTTCCTGGAGGTCTATCTCAAGTAGCAAGTCCCACAACTTGGAGATAGTACCCATGTTATCCAATCACACCGTGAGCTCAAGTATATGCACTTGTGTACACATAATGGTGTTGTGATTTGGTGATAACACTACCAACAAAAAAATTCAGTAGCGATCGAAAATATAAAATTTAAATAAAATCGGCGTCGATTTACTCACACACAACGCACGTAAGGGGAATAGTAAAGACACCATGGTGGGAGGGTGTAGGTGGGTCAAATCCTAACCGCGATGCTAGAAAAAATTTTGGTCCGTCGACATCGATTATGGCTATCGACTAGCACATTTGTGTGTGTTAGTTACGCCTAGGTATAAAGTTTGAAGAACATCACATATTTCTTTAGGGAGCTTTGTATGTCAATGTGGATGTTGTTAAGTAGACATGCTTGGGGTGCTAACATGGGATGGTGGAGCTCATTTCCAAGTCGAGCTTGTAATAATTAATAGTGTCAAGTTGATTAAATGGGATCTCCACATCATTTGGCGAAAACCTCTATATGAATCTCCTCCTTAGAATAATATTGAGATTACAAATTCTATAGACAATAACAATGGATATCTTAAAGATACCTTCCAAATCTACATAACATGATGATCAACCACCATGTGGGTAGTTTTTAAGTTGTTGAGATGCCAAATATATATTTGGATAGTGAAGATGTTACGAGCAATTGAAGTAACTTCAAAATGAGCTATATGATGTACCAAATTGGTTTTTCGAATAAATTCTTATGAGTATAGAAATACGTAATAGAATAGATTAATTCCAAGAGGTGGTAGATGTAAAATATACAATCAGCCTGTGAAAAAAATGAGGCAAAAGAATTCATCCCAAAATTCCTGGGCGAGTCCGCGAGAATGGTCCTTTTTGTCAAATTGCCCAAATAGAACGACCATCTTCGCTCCCTAGTTTGGATGGAGTGCCTAGTAGATCGAGAGGGCCCTGGTAGATTTGACTCTTTTTTCTGTCTTCAAGTGATTGTTTGGGGAGTGCTCCGGACTTGAAGACTTGGAGACCGTGGATTTCGTGACAGTCTCTCTGGAAAGTTCTGTCAACCTCGATTCTCAACTACTCCTTCTTGGTCAGTGGGCCATCATCGCTAAGTTTGTGGGTCGTCACCTTTCGGCCGATAGAATTCGCTGCTGTGCGATACCCAATGGGGTAGCGGTCTCCGCGTCAGATTCTTGGACAAAGGATTCTTCCTTGTCATTTTTCGTAGCCAAGCTCAAAGGGACGATTCCCTTGAGAGGAAAGAGTTTTTGCTTCTCGATTCAGGGCTTCTTCTTCGCAGGTGGTCGGCTCATTTCAATCCAAATCTTGCTAATATGGAAGGTTTTCATGTTTGGATTCGTCTTTATTCCCTCCCTAGTGAGTATTGGTCCCCCTCTTCTCTTTCACAAATTTGTTCCAGTTTGGGGCGTGTCATCCGTATCGACCCTGTGACACTCGAAGGATCCCTTTCTTCTTTTGCCAGGGTTTGTATTTCTGTTGACATCTCTAAAAAATTGCAAGATTGGATTGTGATTCTCTCCCCCAAGTGGAAAATGGGTTCAAAAGGTCGACTATGAGACCGTTTCGAACTGTTGTTTTCGTTGTAAACAACCCGGTCACTTTCAAAAAGCATGTAAAGCTCCTCCCTCCTCGCGGCTGGCTATTTGGCAGAAGAAGCCTTCACCGTCTCAGGCCCCTGCGGATTCGGATCCTCTTCCTCCTTCCAAGTACTTTTGTCCCCCTCCATCTGTCGAGGAAAAGATTCTTCCTCTGGAACCCTTAAATCTTGATCCCAACACTATCTCCCTTGTCAAAGAGACAACCTCGGTGGTTCAGGACTCAACACGAATCCTCTCCTTATTCCAAGAAGGTATTGCTCTGGGTCTTGGCTCGGATGTTGCCTCCCTAGAAAATTGGGTTGGTCATAAAGAAGAGTATCTCAATGCTTCAAAGGTGGCTGTTGTGGAGGAGTTCGTCCAATCGGAAGAAGAAGGTGAGATTCTGAAATCTAGTCATGGTATTCTTCCTACTCCCCCTATTCATAATTTGAATCTTGGTCCAAAAGCTCCTGTCGGTCGGCCCTCCAAATCTCATTCTTCTTTAAAAGAGGTGGCTTCTGGTAAACAATCTCAGCTAGGCTCTTTTTTCTCTTTTTCAAGTAAGAGAGGCGAGTCCTCTCTGAATAAAAGATGAATATCCTTTCTTGGAATGTTAGAGGCCTCAACACCCCTAACAAATAGCATTTGCTTAGGCGTTATGTCTCCGATATGAACATTTCCATTTGTTTGCTCCAAGAGACCAAGATGTCTAGTGCGGCCTGCTTAGAAGGATGGTTTCGGAGTTGGCGCGGCTGGGAAGGTTTCTTCGTCAACTCGGAAGGAGCCTCTAGTGGGTTGGGTCTTCTCTGGAAATCCAATTCCTGCGGTATGGTTCTCCTTTCTTCTCACTCCAATTTCCAATGGTGCCAGGTCAGTTTAAAGCATTCCGATGAGGCTTTCTTCCTATGCAATGTTTATGGTCCGAATAATCCCATAAAAAATGAGAAACTTGGCTTAAAATTCAAGGATTCTTTGAGCTCCCTTCCGGATCTTAAAATTATTGTTGCAGGGGATTTTAATGCTACCCTCTCTGACCTTGATAAACATGGTGGCATTTGTTGGCAACCTCATTCCCAATCTGATTTCATTTCCTTTGTTCATTCCTCCAAGCTAGTGGATCTGGAACCACACTCTGGGTGGTTCACCTGGAATAATCGTCGCCCAAGTTTTGGGAACTTGGCGGTTAGGCTCGATAGATTCCTGATTTCAAAATCTTGGCTTCAACAAAACTTCCTTCTTCAAAGCTCAGTCACCCCCCTTTCTTGGATCTGACCACTTCCCCATTTCTCTGACAATAAATTTTGATCTCCCCCTCGGCGTTTGCCATTTAAGTTTGAAAGCATGTGGATGCAGGACCCCTCTCTCAAACCGTTGATCAAATCCTGGTGGGACTCCTTCGCCGTGAATGGCACCAAAATGTTCATTCTCTCAAAAAATCTCTCCCAGCTTAAAGATAAATTATTAGCTTGGAATTCGTCCTCCTTTAAAAATATCTTTCAGGAAAAGCTTAGAGTGAGAAAGCCCTTCGTTCTCTCAATGATCGAGTTCTAAGATTTGGTATGTGGCAAGAAGAATTTCATCTTGAAAAGCTCCTCCTCAACGAACTGGGGGATCTCTTATTGAAGGAAGAATATTTTTGGCGTCAAAAATCGAGGGAAATTTGGTTAAAAGATGGTGATAAGAATACTAAATTCTTTCATGCTTGATTAAAGCCAAGAGAAACTCAAACTATATTTCCTCCATCAAGTTGTCCGATGATATGCTGCTTTCATCTCAACCTTTGATTAAATTGGAGGCAGTTTCCTTTTTCCATAAGCTCTTAACCGAAGAAACGCACTCTTCTTTGGCCACTCAATCTCCTTTACTGGATCAAATTCCCAAGCTGATAACAGAGGCAGATAACATGCGGCTCTCTTCCCCTTTCTCTTTAGAGGATGTTCGTAAAATTGTCTTCTCTTTGGCTCGAGACAAAGCCCCCGGTCCGGACGGATTCCCTGCTGCCTTTTTCCAAGATTTTTGGGACGTTATTGGAACCTCTGTTTGGCAAGCAGTGGAAGAATCTCGATCTTCTGGTAAAATCCTCGGTTCTCTCAATCACACTTTCATCTGTATGTTCCCCAAAAAATCCCCCACTGACAAGTTTGATGATTTTCGCCCCATCTCCCTCTGCAATACTTCGTATAAGATCATCTCCAAAGCTATCGCCTCTCGCATCTGCCCCCTTCTCAGCAAATTAGTCTCGCAAGAGCAAAGTGGCTTTCTCCTGGCAGATCCATTTCCGATGGGGTGATCATCTCTCATGAACTTATCCATACCTTGCAGCTCTCCTCGCGCCCTAGGATGATGATCAAGTTGGATTACAGTAAAGCTTATGATCATATTAATTGGAGATTCCTTCTTAAATCTCTTCAGATTTGGGCTTCTGCAAGCTTTTTTGTGAATGGATTTTCAATTGCATCTCCTCTCCTCGCTTCTCGGTTTTGGTGAACGGATCTGCTGAAGGTTTCTTCCAGAGTAGTAGGGGTCTTAGGCAAGGAGATCCTTTATCTTCCTTCCTCTTTATCTTGGTTGCAGAAGCTCTGAGTCGTTGTATCAAGTCAGTTGTCGCTTCTGGTTCTCTTTCGGGCCTTTCGATTTCCTCCAACTTGCCCTCTCTCACTCATCAACAGTTTGCTGACGACACTTTCCTTTTTGGTTCTGCCACTATTCCAAAAGCCCGTGCTCTATCCTATATTCTAAATTCCTATTCCAATGTTGCGAGTCGTAATTAATTTCCATAAATCCGTTATCTTCTTTTTTAATGTTTCTCCTTGGCTGCAGTGTAGGATTTTGGCGATCCTCGGTTTCATTATTGGTTCTCTCCCCATAAATATTTGGGTATCCCTTTATTCTCTGGAGTAGGAAAAGCAAGCATATGGAATGATCTTCTTCAGTCCCTTTCGGCTAGACTGCAAGCCTGGAAAGGGAAATGGCTCTCATTGGCGGGTAGATTGCTTCTGATTAAGTCGGTTCTTTGTGCTCTCCCGGTTTATATGTTATCTATTCTGGCTCTTCCAAATTCAGTTTTGTTGAAATTTGAAAAGGTTGTCAGAACCTTCCTTTGGCAGGGGAACAATGAAGACCGCAAATTTCATTTGGTCAAATGGGAAGTGGTTAAATCGCCCATCTCTTCGGGTGGCTTGGGGATTGTGGATTTAGCACTTCATAATATTGCCCTGGGCGCTAAATTGGTCTGGAACTTCATCACTTTCCCTCACAGGTTGGCCCATCAGGTTCTCTCTCATAAATATTTGGAGGCTGGTAGGCCAGAGCTTCTTCTCTCTTGCGAGGATCTTCCTAAAGGCTCCCATATATGGAACTTCATGCAAATGCAAATATTTAATCATGATTCGGTATCTTGGTATGTTAATAATGGTTCTCGGGTCAACTTTTGGGAGGATGGTTGGAATGGGTGCCCACCTCTTAATTTGGTCTCTTCCCTCAACAGAGTTATGAACATTACCAAATTATCTTGGGGTAGTCCTGTTGCTCATTATGGTTCCCGTCATCCGGATGGTTCTCCTTCGTGGCAATGGAAAGATCTTTCATAGTTGAATGTCCCCCACGGAAGAGCTCTTCTCTATCAGAAGAGATCCTTTCGAGAAGGGTAGCCTTTAAAGACTGCGAGGATCACCTGATCTGGCTCGGCTCTATCTCTGGCATTTACTCTGTCAAAGAAGGTTACCGTTTGCTTCTTTCGCAATCCGGTTTTGAAGCCCATCCCAAGCTTGGTTGTTGGAACTCCTCTCTCCTTCCCAAAGTGGCGATCTTCGGTTGGCTCATTCTCAAAAACAAAGTTCTCACCCAGATGTAGAAGATCCTGGGGTTATGTTGGTCCTTCCAAATGCGTCCTTTGCGGAAATGCGGAAGAAGATCTCGACCATCTCTTCCTTTTTTCCCCTTTGCTAGTCAAGGATGGCATTGGCTTTTGGGTAAACTTAACCTCTCCTGGGTCCACTGCAACAATATCAAAGATTCCCTTCTTTCTTGGCCCTCTTTGGGTTCCAATAGTTCCTTGAGTTCTATTTGGTAGGTGGCCCCTTTTCTTCTCCTTTGGCACATTTGGTGGGAGAGAAATCTGCATCTTTTTCATAATCAATTGTGCGCTCTTCCGCCTTCTTCCTGAACAAATTAGAAGTTTCCATCTCTGAAATTGTGTCTAAGAACAGCTTGAATAATCCTTCGTTCTCCTCGTTGGATGCTCGAATCATCAAGGCTTGGCCTCTCGTCAAAATCCCAAAACCTGGTTCCATTGTCAAGCACGGCCTATCCCAAGTGGAGAAGCTCATTCGCAGGAAACAGGCTAATTAGAGACCTCCCCCCAAAGGTGTTTGGAAATTAAATTTGATGGTGCTTCCAGAGGCAATCCGGGTTCTTCCAAGGCTAGGTGCATTCTTCGCGATGATGTTGGTATCCTCATTGCGGCGGGTTCTTTTCCGTTACGCAATTGCTCTTGCAACTTGGTGGAAGTCCAGGCCCTCTTAGAGGGTGTCAAATTGGCCATCAAAATGGGAGGGGAATCTCTTCTAATTGAGGGGGATTCTCAAATTATCACCTTCGCCATCTCGAAGGGTTCTGCCCCTTCCTGGCGCATCAATCCTTTCATTCAGTCCGTCCTCTTTTGGCTCGGAAAACTAAAATTATGGAGCATTTGTCACATTTATCGTGAGTCCAACTCGGAAAGATCTCTTAGCAAATTTTACGATTGACTCCCCACACGCCGCAACTATTTCTTGTGACGCTTCGGCCTGGGAAGGGCTCACGTCAATCATCTCTTCTGAAATGTAGATCCTTGTGCTTACGCCAAGTGATCCTTAAGTATCGCATGGTGTTTCTTCTTCTCTGTTCGTTTTCGGCCTATTGTGCTTTCTGTTTGCTAACTCCATGGCTTTCGTCGGGTTTTCGTTTGTTGCTCTTCGATGGGACAGTTCAGGAACTAGCCAAACTTCGAGATCGATCATCACCATTGTCGATCATCTTCCGTTTTTCCTCGCCCGAGGAAGTTATAGCGATAGAAACCATCCTGGGGGATTCCTACCGCTCCGCTTCTCGGCGCCCCAGATTGATTCTCGACATCACGCCTTCGTCTCCATCTCTCTCGCCTCCTCCTCCATCCCGACCAGTTGTTGTCGAGTTTGTAGCAGAAGATGAAATTTATCCGGTTCACAAGGTGGGTCTACATGATCAATTGGTCGATTTTTCCCTCCTGGATCCATTGTTGTGGGTCGAAGAGGTTGACGAGCTTGCCTTGGGCTCTGGTCACGGTATTCAATGGCTTTGCGGCCAATACCGTGATCTGGTTACTTTCGCACAAAACGTGCACCCTTCGCTCGATCTTTCGCACCTTGATCACTGTTCCCTTCCTTCGGTCGACATCGATGCAACTTTATTTCCGGTTCACTCTGCTATCGACAATCTCAACGAGCTGAAAGATCGCGCAACCCGGTGCCGCCTTCTCTCTCCCGCTCAGGGCTCATGCCAAAAAACGCGTAAAGAAGATGCTCCATGGTTGAATACCTCGATCTTGTTTGGGTTCTCGATGTCCTTTCGATGCTAAATTCATAATTTTTCCTTTGGTTTCGTGCTTTTCATCGTCCTCTGTTCTATTTCCTTCCTTTCCTCCTTCTATGTTTGTCTTTCTACTTTCTTCCATCTCTCCTCCTTCTCCTTCTTCTTCTTAGTTTTTGGGTAGAGGGCTCTTACCCCTCCTCCGGTTCATAGCTCCGGCCATATACACTTAAAAATAATAATCTAAAAAATTGTTTTGCTCATTCACAAGGGCAATAGTTTACAATAGTACCCTTGATCCTTGTTATTTCATGATAGGGCTACATTAAACTCGCTTTCTAATACCACATGTAATTTTGGTTTGGTTTAAAAAGATAAACACAAAAATACTCATATTGAATAAATAATACCACTCAACAAAACATGGTGGCATTTGCATTTTCCATTTTGCATCCTCATGTGTGAGAGACATTACATTTATAGGATCAAATCTTTATAACATAATATTTCGTAATTACTCTCTTAAAAAACTCTAGACATTTATGAGAGTGATTACAATAACTCTCATAATGTTCATTAGTAATATGTACTAACTCGGTGGTTGATCACATACTATTTCTAACTATAAGTTGTTTTATTTTTTAGATTAGGTAAATAGAAGGTTTTGAAAGGGCCTCAAACCTTTTACAACACACTAACCATAGATTTATCAAGAAAGTCGAAACAAGGAACAAAAGAACCAAAAATAAGGTCACACAAACCTAAAACATGGTCAACGAAATATAGAGCATAAAAAAACCGCAGATAGAGCACGAAAAAACCACAGACAACAAAGAGACATGATCAAACTAGCTTGATCTAATAACCTCTCAATCACACATTCATCTCGTATGAAACAACTATTTGATGATTTTTAAAACAAGTAAAAATCAACAAAGCATCGGACTCACCAAGTAAAAACGAAAATCTCCCCTATTCATTGGTAAAAAAGAGCACTTATTCATGAACGATAATCCTAACATTCTCAACATAATAACTATTGTGTCAAGATTTTCTAGATTGGACTTTATTCCATCTTCTTCCACATTTTCCTCACTTACTTTCACTCCTTGTTCCTCAATGTCATACGTAGATCTAACAAACTCCCTATACCCTAAGCCTTCCCATAAGTCAAGAACCTTTAAACAGGGGCTCCTAAGGGTCTTCTTTTCAAATTTTGAGATTTATGACATGCGGGCTTCTCTAAAGTCTTGAGTAGCTCCTTATCCTTATCCACACTAAGCACAATTTCAATGTTCTTACCCTCTCTCACTCAAGGTGGAGCCAATGGACCAGGAGTCCCCCTCCAAGCTCCACCCCCATTAAGCCAACCTCAAGCTCGTGCTCGGACTCCCAAATCTGACCCAAACGGGTATAAAATGTCATCCTCTTGTGGAGAAATCGTATCCCTTTATTATTTGGAGTGAAGCAAGCATACCAGAAAGATCCCTCGACCTAGGAAGCGATTGAGGTGTAGCAGAGGGAGATAATTTTTGTTATAATCTTTTTTCCTAGTTTTCACAACATTAGTCTCTACATTTATAGATGGTTCCTTTGTAGGCACCGCAAAATTATCAATAGTAAATAATGTTTTCTTTACCATCTATAGGTCTATAAAACTTCATATCTAAAGTGCAAGTTAATTAGTCATGATGAAGTTCATGAACTACACAATAATTTCACCTAAAGAAGATGAAAAGAGATGATTATTTCATTGTCTCTTGATGGAAAGTATTTCGTTTCCTAAAAACCCAATAGAATGAATCATTTCAATGTTATCACCATCATACCATGTGAGGATTTGTCAATCCAACCATTTAAAATTTGTTTTTACATCCTATATAAAAATGCATGTCATCGAGGACAATTTGTTTATTCCCAATTTATATGGTAGGAACAACATTGTTTTCGTTATTCAACAAACTCAAATTTTGTCATCTCTATGTCCAACTTGGTTGTTAGAACTCCTCTCTCCTTCCCAAAGTGGGATGTATCAATTCAAACATTAAAGATTCAAATATATGTGATACGATCGACAAGATAAAGGATAAGTATTCTTACCAACTAATACTTTACGTCAACGGACATGATTATCAATTACATTTATTCTTAATTCTCTTTTTTTTAAATGATTGTTTTATATAATTACTAAAACCATGTTAAATGTTCTTATTTAAACTTCTATTGAATCTTCTTATTTAAGGTATTGACTTGTGTATTCTTTAATTATTAATAGAAATGTTTTCAATTTTAAATAGGGCAATGATATGACAAATACTGACGAAAATGATAATTTGTAGGGTGTGGAGAGTAAAAATGTATGTGCAAAACATTTAAAAAACAAAAATGAAAAACAAATACATTTTAGTTGGAATGGATAGACTTGCAATAAACATAAGCGCAAAACCACATAGAATAAACAACAGTAGGCTGCATAACTCATCGCGCGAGGGTACAAATGCAAATTGAAGAACCAAACCTTCGAAGTCAGGGTAAAAAACACACTTATAATTCTTATAGACTGATCCAAAATTACCCACTCCAAGCAGGTTTGCCTCATCAAATCCAATGTAGTATCAGATAAAAATGGCGTACAGCTAACAATTATCTGTTAATATCACTTTGACTATATACACCATAAGAATCTTTGATACCAAATCATGGGCTATTTGGGGTGTGTATTTGACATGTTTTAAGGACCCTCAAAAAACCAACACACTCATCTATAAAGCACCTACTGGTATTGTACTTTCCAAAGAATAGCTAAGTTGGCTTGAAAAACTTGAGCTTTAAGCCACTGTTGACCATGCTCCACACTCCACCAACTGAAAATGCCAGGCTGAAAACATTCCCAAGTATGCCAATGCCCCAGTTCAAGTACCAGCTGGAGGTGTATTTTTCAGGCTTCTTGATACAAATCCACATAAAACAGGGGTATGCAAAAGTCACTGGAAGAGTAAGGCCTCCTAAGAAACCTGCAAGGCTGGAAAGAAATGGAAGTGCAACCCCAATGAAGAATGATATGAAACCATAGAAAACTCGAAATCCAGCACGAACCCAAAGAGGACATGGCTTGTTGGTTCTACTGGAATAGCCTGCTTCAAAACTTTCAATACAGGCATGGAATAAATCTGAAAGCTGTTAAGACAATTGAAGACAACTAACAGGAAAGTTGTTGCCAAAACCCCCCTCGAGATATCCTGGTTGTGAAAGGCATACAAAGCATTCAGCATCCCGCCTGCAGGCATCTGCAACAAGAGTGAGAGACTAGAGTCAGATACTTCCAATTGCAATTGGTTCTCAAGATGCATTATCAGTATGATTGTCTTTAATTAGCTGTGAAGATTAAGCAACCAACATGCTTTGAGCTACGCTCTGATTAACATACAATATGGGCCTACTTACATGCCTTTAGGACTCCAAAATATGTTGTCTGTGAGAGAGAAGGATCTGTGAGCTTGGCATGCCTTTAATAAGAGAATAGAATCAATAGTGCATAGTACATACTGCATTATCTGTAAATAGCATGGATTGAGATACAAGTTGAAAGACGTTATGAGGATCAATTTTCTGTGCATGATATTACAAACCAGGGTGATCAGTGATGCTATAAACCAGGTTGACAACCATTAAACAAGCTTTGAGTTCTGCTAGAATTGACATAAAATATGGTCCTAGTTACAGGTTTTCGGACTCAAAATATGTTGTCTATGAGAGAAATGGATCCATGCCTTTAATAAGAGTGAAAAGGCATGCTGCATGCTGTATCTGCAAATAGTATGGATTCAGATACAAGTCGAGACAAACCTGCTTGGCGCCCTGAATCTCAGACCATTTCCAATGTTTTAAAGAAATCAGATCTTCAGCAAATTATTTTGAGAAGGGAATTTGGCCGAGTGATCTATAGAATTGGATTTCAATTGACATTACATTACATTTTTGTGTAGTACCAGATAAAAATGGGGTCAGTAGTGGGCGGTAAAAATGGGGCCAGTAGTGGCAGATTTATAGGCACATGGATAGATGTAGGTATGAAAAAGTAATAAAGTAATTGGGCAGGTTTCCAATGTAAGAAATAAAGGGCACCAAAATCTATTACACAACAGATTGAAGGAAATTTACATTATTTTTAGCACATTCTCTTCTAAATTACATGTAAAACTTTAGAAAACAAATCAAATATTAAAATGGCACTTTGTAATTGATAGGAGAAAAAAAAATGTTTTTGGTGGAGACTATATAACTACCTTGGCAGTATAATAAACTAATTAGCTACTAAATCATAAAATGTGAGGTTATTTTGGTGGCCAAACCATCACTGATTATTTTTCAACAGGGTAGGGCTTCGGTACAATCTCATCACATGTATGTCCAACACTTGCATGGATCTACTAAGATGATATACATGAATTTGAGGATGTACCATTGCATGGCTTGCAATTCATTCTTTATACTACTTTAGTCTCTAATTAATGTAGCCATATTCATTTTATTCCATTGAATTTACTCCTCTTGGAAGGATTGTTGGACTCCGGTTATTCATATATTCCCAATTGATGTTTAATAAAAAAGTATTAAATTCAAAAGCTTGACTTTCTATCATGAATTTTCTTGCAATTTATATTTAAGAATTGAATAAGGAAATGCCAGGCAAAACCACCACTGTCTCCATTTAAAATTTTATTTTAATCTAATGGGTCTATATTGATTGCTTTTTGAAATTATAAAATACAGGGTGATAAATAGAATAATTAAAAAATTCTCATGAGAGATAAACCTCACATAGCAGATACTTCCATCTAATCTCAATAAAAGTAAAATTTTAATACTCTGTTTTCATTAGAGGGCATTAGCCACTCTTTTTTCATTATAGAATTTTGTCAATTTGGGCATTTGCAAAAAACAGAAATGTTGCATCTTAGTTTGGAGCATATCCTTTTTACAATCATGGTTTCTCAAATACAACAACTGGATTGAAGTCAAATTTTATGGAAATTTTCCTTGAACCAAGCTAAAATCAACTATGCTCTGCTCCAGCCAAGAATACTTTATAAGTCACAAAGCCAAATTTTAAAGGATGTGTTTGTTGTATTCATTTTCAGACTACATAACTAGACTTTCCTTTGAATGGAGGAAAACTACATCTATTATAAACTATTCAGTATAAAAGTCCTATCAATATTTCAAATTAGAACTTTCTGGGCCACTACCATTATTCCCCAAATGGGATTTGTTTTCAACAAGCTTTATATTCATATGAATAAGTCGCCACCTTAGGATGACTTCAGTCTGTAGTTTGATCATATTTTATTATATAATGAAAGATGGTGATTAGGCCATGATCAAGGTTAAATTCAAAAATAAATAATGGCATTTGTAAATTTTCAAGCATTAAATTTAAAACTTTGATATATGCTAAACTTCGTAAGGCTAGCAATTATCTAAAAACATATATGCACAAGAAAAGGAATGAAACCGCGGACATAAAAAACAGTCCCTATGTTAAGATAAAAGTAGAACTGAATAGTTACAAATTGTACGCATACCATTTAGAGTGTTTTCTACGCCTTTCTATGCGATGTTGGTGTTTGGCATCCCTGAAAAGTGAGTTATAATTTAATGGGGATATAGGGAGAAGAATTCCAAGGCAAGGGAAACTATTTGAGGGATCATCCACGATCCTCTTCTTTTTGGTAAGTCACATATGGAGCACGTGTCATTCAAATCCTCGCAAGGCAACATTATCTCAAGATAACTATGAAAGTAATCCCTTGTCATTCAATATTATCAATGTCAACAATTACTATTTGTAACACCATCCCTTATGTTTTGTGGATAGTTAGAGACCACATCATTTTGTGGCAAAATCACTTGTGCTTTCTATGGAAAACTATAGAGATAGGGACATGACAAGGAGATCCGACATTCCTTGTCGGGTCAAGAAACTATTGACTTTGATAACTACAAAACATGGTAGCTAGGAGGTTTTGCACTAGCATTATAGAAAATATATTGAACTTGGTTAATGCACCATTGACCAACCCAAACCTCTAGCCACAAATGGCACTAAGCAAAACCTTTTGACCCTTGAGAGAAGAAGTTTGGCCTATAATTGATATCGAGGAAGAAAAATTTGGTAAAGACCAGGCACTTACTAAGAGGAGGTCCAAGGTTCAACCCCCATTGGCAAGTCCGCTGCATGAGGAATAGCCGACCAATGTCCCAAGTGCTGCCGGAGTAGTTTGACCAATGTCCCTAAGTGTGTGACACCGTGTAAGAAGGCACCGCTTTGGAGTATTTCCAACCAACGTCCCCGAGTGTTCCATTTGTACGAAGGCGGTATGAAGTGTACACCAGTTGTATACGAGGCGTACAAAACCTAAGCTTCAATCTAAACATAGGCGTGTGAAACTTGTGCCCTGGTGGTCCCCTCCTCACGCCAAGATAAATAATACCAAGGCTAGTAGAGACTGTGCTAAATTGTAATATGTAATGATTCCTATATAATTCAATATATTGAGGAACAAAAGTATATCTTTCTTCTAGTGACAAAAAGCATATGTTTTTGGACATGAGGTCGTGCTATTATGAATTGGATTTTTTTTAGGATGTTCAACTAGTTATTTGGCATTCAAGGATTGACACCAAGAAATTTTCTATATCTTGTGAGCTTGTCACTACTACCACACTTAAGACTAATTTTTCATTGTTATTGTAGACTTTTTATTTTCTATATTTATCAAAATTGGTCATGATGAAGAAGGGGATTGAGGGAGGATAATTTTTGAGTTGGAGAATCTATTCGAAAAAACATAGGTGATCCTCTTTTTTCTTTCCACAAGTCACGTATGGACCACATGTCACTTTTGCTTTGCATCATGAAAGCTACTAAAAAAATACTTATGCCTAAGATTGTAAACAAGGTGCCCTAAATGAGAAAGCTTCTCCACAAAGTTCAAACCTAAGAAATCACAATATACATGGGGATATCCTTGGTGAGTGTAATTGTATCAAGTCACCAAGAAGGATGATTGACCACCCACTAAAAGGGGATGTTTTTTTGGGGGACACCTCTTAGAGGCACATGTCAATAAGGGAAAGCAATTTTCATCCTATTATGCTCATTTCATCAATGAGAATATAGTGGAAATGTTTGAGGGATTCCTAGAAAGTTGTAAGAGATTGTCCCTTAAAGGGTTTCATTTCTTTGACAAGTATAGAAGGCATGCATGCATGGTGGGTGAGGAGATGTTAAAAGCGGCAACATCCTATTGGAGTGAGAAAAAGTAATGGGCATTCACCGGTTCGCAAAGAAGTGTGAGTGCATATTTGATAGTGTTGATAGTGTTAGTTTTAAATTTGATCCTAAAGCCCACTCATTGATTCCATTTACTCAAAATGCAACTTGTAGCTTCAATTTTTTGCTTTTATGCGGGGTGTCTAACAATCATTGTTTTGCACAAAAACAACACTACTAGCTCAATTCATTATGCCCTCACTCAAATAGAGTTTTGTTCTAAGTATTTTCAAATTTCTCTTGTTTTTGTAATGTTAGAGGAATATGGCTCTCACTATTCCTTATTTCTTGGAAAATAAATTGCCTCACCTCCAAATTATATGGTTGGCTACATATTGTTGAAGAAATGAAAGCAATAAGAAGAATTTCTAGACTAAAGGTCTCTTCTCCATACCGCAATCAAGTGTCAATTTGATAGAAATTGAGATGGTGTGTGAATGTCTTGAAAAGGTTGTGCATCAACAACGCCTCAAAAGAAAACATCATCAAAATCTCTCGCCACTTGTCAACTTGTGAATGTCATGTTTCTAATTGGGAAATGTTTATTGGCATGATTAGTAGACATTATACGTTTTTTTGAAGTGGTGTCAAAATTATTAAGATTTAAAAAAAAAAAGTTTTTCTTGGAAAATGTGTATAAATTTATTCGGAAATAGCTAAATGAAGAATTATGTCTCTCGCAACATAAACAAAATGAAATGTTATAGGTGACGACATATAAAGTTATTTAACTTAAGCGAAAATTTGTTGAGGAGGAGGATCTGGGGGTTGGTGGCGGATGGGTCTTTGATAGACACCCCAAGAGTGGTTTACAATATTGGATTTGTCGTTGAGTATGAGGTTGTCCATTCATGTATTTGGACTCCTTTCCGATGAAGTAAAAGAAGCATATCCTCTACTTTGAGATTCAACCTCCTTCAAGTTGGCTCTCTGCAGTGAAAGAAACCCTCCACCTCTTCCTTTTGCTCCTTGGTAATCTCTTCGTAGTGCTAATGGGAAAATATGTGGCAAGCCCCGAAGGGGAAATGTTGTTCACCCTTATTATGAATTTCCCTAGCTCGATGGTGCCATTTTTGTCAAGCCAATGACTACATGCTTCGAGGTAGTGTAAGAGTAAGGAGTGATTCCTTAGGTAATGCGTGCTACAATATTGGTCGTATTAACTATGCACCTCTTTTTGAGAGATTATATGTTGCATGATTAATCATGTGCATTACTCCCTTCACATTTATGTTCATCATGTGATCAAATATTTTGATGTCATACTCCACTACGCTCCTTATAGCCAAAGATATTTTCCTCGCTTTATTGAACAATGTATAGTTTGTTGTCATTTTCTACAACTAAATCTACAAGTGCATGCACATCTTCCTCTTCTCTCATTTATCAATATGGATGAATGTTCCCAATGGACTAATAGATTTGCTCCATTTGAGACCAACTTCATTTACAATGTCTGCAATTATGATTTTGGCTACATGTTTTATGAACAATTGATTTGTGGATTCTCCAACCCCTTCCGCTCCTCTTGTAATCATTGCAACTTTACCTTCTAGTCTTCATTTAAAAAAAAAAAAAAAACATAATTAATACAGATGATGAGATGCCACATGTATAATTTGACTTGAAATCGTATGTCAATATCACCCCAAAAACATTTAACGTGTCAAGATGTTTGTTGTTTATTAGAAAAGAGTATCATACTTCTAATATAGAAATAGCTGCCAACGTAAATATTTTTCAAAGTGTCTAGATCTACAAATCATATAGACACTTTTTCCATAGAAAAGACAAAAAAATATATACAAACATTTTTTTCATAGAAAAGAGAAATCAATTAAACACTTTTTTCATAGAAAAGACAAGATGTTAGATAAATCCATCACACACTTTGTTTTTTTATATAGAAAAGACAAGATAGATAAATCCATACTTTTTTTTTTTTTTTTTCATAGAAATGACAATATTTTCCAAAAGCATATTCTCACTACATACTCTCCGAGTGTATATCTTTTCACACTTCCATTCAAAGACTTCAAATACAAATCTTTATGGAGACTTAATTTTCTCTAGTCTTTTCTTAAAAGCAAACAACTAACTAACTTTTAACATATGCTGAAAAGACAACTAATGCTCTACCTGTCGTTTATCTGTTTCTAATTCTGGATCATGTTGATGAAATACATTTGGTAGTGACATAGGCATTCAGTCATATATCGATTTCATGTAGAATAATTTTACAGTAGAAAAAATGTAACATAGAGATGTATTGAGATCAGCGTGTCTGTAAATAAATCAAATTCTCAATTGCTCGTGAATAGGGAACACCACTTAATATAAGCATAGGTTTTGTATATGTAATAAGGTTTTGAAGAAATCTTTCTTGTTTTTTCAGCAATTAAATTATTGTTGTTAAAAGTGAATGTTTGAATAATTTCACATTTAATTGTTAGAATTGAATTATTGTTTAATTTGCTTTAACTCATTGTTGGATTATCTTTATATTTTCTAAAAAATCAACTTTTTTATCTTATTTCGAAGGAAAAATTTCAAATTGAGGGCAGGAATTCTAGTTTGTTTGAGCATCCCAGTTTAGTGAATTGTGGAGCTTTGTTTGTATATACAATTTGGGGCTTCACTATTTTATTTTTGTATTGCGAATGGGAATATTGTGGATTGTAGTTTTGATTAAAGTTTAACTCATTGTTGTTGAGCACAAAGGGATGGCTATTTTACATGTTGTTTCAAAAGAACTACTTGGTAAATGGAAACATGGAGAAGGTGAAAGTGGGATTTTTGTGAGTATCTAATAGATATTTTTATTTGTACGAGAGTTTTGAATGATATTGGTGAATTTGTTTATTAGCTCTAAATCCTAAATTTTATTTTGAGTTATATGTGATCCATAAACAGTTTTCACCCCCTGGTTAACTGTTTTAAATTTTATTTCGAATACTTAAAAATCTAATTTGAATCTGATCAAGAGATTGTTTTAAACTGAAATGAGTTCAATTTTGAGTGTGTTCAAACCCACTATTCTCAATTATTCTCTTATTCAATCAATTTTCTTTTCACATCAACTTTTCGTGATTCAAGTGGATCAATTAAAAATCATTAAAAATTGATCTTATAATGCCCAAAACTGATCACAATATGATTTATAATGATCTTCAAAACTGAATTATTCAATCAAACTGATTTGTGCATTTACTTTGTTTGTGGATAAATGATTCAAAAATTCAACTTATAACGAATTCCACGTCATTTGTCTTGTTTAAATTGTTAAATTCCTTTTATATTGAAATGGAAAACTGATTAAAAACAACAAATGAAATCACCAAAAACTCCACAAATTGATAACAAAGTTCACCCAGTTTGGGCTACGTCTCGGATTCACAAAAATGTGAATCGATCTATTAGTTTATCACTTGAAGTACAAAATTATACATGTTCCAAATGAATAATAGATCATGTCACTTGCATTTAGAGCTTATTACAAGTTTGCAAACTCGATCATCTTTCAGAATTTGTATCCAAGTTCATATGTGGCTCCGCAAGGCTTCCAAGTGCATTCTCCGTGGAACTGAGCCCGAAAAACTCTTCCACCAGAAAAATTACAACACTTCATGGAAAAATGAAGACATCCTTTTCTTCGTCTCTGAATTTGGAACAATTTTGCAGTTCTGACCAAAGCTTGAAAATGCCTCTAAGTAGTGGCTCTAATTCCGTGTTTTCTTAAAACTACCTCTTGTGGCTTCATACACGATCAAATTAATTAACTACTTCAAATACAATTTTTCCCTTTTTACACCATTTGTAAGTAGTTGGTGGGTTGGTAACGCCACCTATTTTTCCAGTGTTGAATCCCTCCTTCCTCACTTTGCATTGGATAGGGATAAACAAAATCCCACATGGGTGATAGTGGTTATAATCAAAGGCTTTAAAAAGCCTATAACGGCTTGTGTCTCCGGTGGCTTAGGCCATGCATTAGCTTGTTTTGCCACACATCGACGGTGCTTGTGTAGACGTGGCATGCTTAAATGTTGGCAAGCTAAGTTTAGCATGGAGGTGGTTTCATCGGTTGTGAGGTGGTGAGACTTGTTGAATGGTTCACCGAATTGGGAGGTCGGTGTGGTATGCGCCGAGTTGGTTGTGCTAAACATAGCATGTAAGTTGGGAAATGTGTTAACGGTTGGCATGCTAAGTTTAGCGTGGAGGCGGTTTTGTCGCTTGTGAGGTGGTGAGACTTGTTGAATGGTTCGCCGAATTGGGAGGTTTGTGTGGTCTCGTGCCAAGTTGGTTGTGCTAAACATAACATGT
This sequence comes from Taxus wallichiana var. yunnanensis, assembly GCA_018340775.1. Taxonomy (NCBI): domain Eukaryota; kingdom Viridiplantae; phylum Streptophyta; class Pinopsida; order Cupressales; family Taxaceae; genus Taxus; species Taxus wallichiana. The sequence goes on from CM031237.1 coordinate 366,301,988, forward strand.
AAGTTGTGAAATGTGGCAAACATGGTAGCTCGTGGCTATGGCACGCGCACGCACGCACACACACACATTTGAATAGTTCGCCAAATTGGGAGGTTTGTGTGGTCTGCACTTGTTGAGTTGGCTATGTTAAACATAACATGTAAGTTGGGAAATGTGTAAACGGATGGCATGCTTGAGATTAGCATGGAGGTAGTTTTGTCGGTTGTGAGGTGGCGAGACTTGTTGAATGGTTCGCCTAATTGGGAGGTCCGTGTGGTCTACGCGCGAGTTGGTTGTGCTAAACATAGCATGTAAGTTGGGAAATGTGGCAAACATGGTATCTCGTGGCTATGGCACGTGCGCGCGCACACACACATTTGAATGGTTTGCCAAATTGGGAGGTCCGTGTGGTCTACGTTGAGTGGTTGTGTTAAACATAACATGTAAGTTTGGAAATGTGTAAACGGTTGGCATGTTAAGTTTAGCATGGAGGTGATTTTGTTGGTTGTGAGGTGGCGAGACTTGTTGAATGGTTCACCGAATTGGAAGGTCTGTGTAGTTCTGCTGGCCGAGTTGGCTATGCTAAACATAGCATGTAAGTTGGGAAATGTGGAAAACATGGTAGCTCACGGCTATGGCGCGCGCACACACACACACATATTTGGCTAAGGGCCCCAACCAACAAATATCGGGGCCCACTCATCCATATACGGATGTCGAAGACCGGTGCCGTAAAACCAATTTTTTATTCATTTTGTTCAAACTTCACTTTTGCCACATGTCATGCCTTGATTGGCGGTCGACTCTGCTTTGACTACAGTAACTTGAGTACACACGATCTTTATTTTCAACATTCCTTATACCATCGAAAAACTCTCGGAATGCTTATCGATTATGCCCACAAATTTGCCAATGTCTTTGAAATCGGAAATGGTGTCAAGCTGTTGTTGATCGTATGCGAAGCCATTTTTGATGATCACAAAGTAAATGTTGAAGTTGTAAGACACCCCTATACAACACTCTATCCACACACAGGTTACCGAAATCGAGAAACCCTTCATTAGGTAGGCTGCAAATCAAATTTGTCTTTCACAATGCATTACGACTCTCAAACGTCTGTATTTCAACATCACCTAGAGTGGGATCTCAGCCTTCAAATTTCTAAGCGTTGTCAACGGCGGGTAGATTCATCCCATTTCAATAACAATTTGTTGACAAGAATAAATGACTCCGTAACACTTATTCAGTTTTGTAACAGTTCCCTGTCTCAACTCACCTCTTATTATTTCCCAATCCTCCTTCCAATAACATTCACCCTTGACCGTATTTCCCCTCCTCTTTTCCTCTGTTCTACCATGCCTGCATCTTTTTGGGTGATGTTTTTCGTGTTTTCCATTTTTCCGATCTCAATTCATAATATGAATGCATCTGAACAACAATGGTTGTTGAGATTCAAAGCTGGCATCACACTTGATCCCAACAACTCTCTCTCTAACTGGATTTCTCTTACTCCGCTCTGCAACTGGACTGGTATCACTTGCACCTCTCCTATTTCCCAATCTGTTGTTGCCCTCAATTTGTCCTCCATGAGCTTAGAAGGCACCATTTCTCCTCTGCTTGGGAATCTCTCCTCTCTTCAATCACTCGATCTCTCTAACAATGCCCTTCATGGTCAAATCCCACCTCAACTCGGTCAGCTTTCCCGTCTGCAGATACTCTGGCTCTACGGAAATCAATTGCAAGGAACCATTCCGCCCTCTCTCTCTGGTTGTCGCAATTTGTTTCACCTGAAACTCTCCTATAACCGACTCCATGGCAGCATTCCACTTGAGCTCAGTCTCCTCTCAAATTTGAAAACCCTTAACTTGGGCTCTAACAATCTCACGGGTAATATTCCTTCCTCTCTCGGAAATTTATCCGCCTTAACAATAATCCATTTTTCCCAGAACCAGCTAAGCGGACATATTCCATGGGAAATTGGTACCAAGCTCACCAGATTGCAAATCCTTAGTTTATGGGGAAATCAGCTGAGTGGAAACATACCAAATTCCATTGGAAATTGTTCCAATCTCACACTACTTCATCTAAGCCGCAACCAGCTGAGTGGAATGGTGCCGACGGAGCTGGGTAAGTTGAGCTTGCTTCAAACGCTTAATCTACGCTCAAACCAACTTGTTAGTGGCAGCAGTAGCACATTGACTTTTCTCACTGCTCTCACTAATTGCTCACACTTGGAACACTTAATTGTGTCAAATAATTATCTCACTGGTGTTTTGCCTCTCTCCATTGGCCGCCTTTCATCCAAACTGTCTATCTTGGATTTATCAGGCAACAATATAAGCGGAAGCATCCCTCAACAAATTGCCAATATCACAAACATAACCTACTTAAATTTAGGCAATAATCTCTTAAGCGGCAGTATTCCATCTGGAATTGCAAGATTCCATAAGCTGGAAAGATTATTTTTGGATGGGAACAGCTTAGAAGGAAGCATTCCAAGTGAGATGAGTGAAATGAGAAGTCTGGGACTCTTATCTCTTAGTCGCAATGAATTATCTGGAAAAATACCAGATTCTCTTTGTAGCCTTGCACAACTAAGAAAACTATATCTTGATCAAAACTACTTATCTGGAGGGATACCTGCTAGTCTAGAGGGATGTCAGAATTTGGAGCTGCTTGACTTGTCTTACAATAAATTAAGGGGAAGGATACCTCGTGAAGTCATTTCCAGCCTTAAAAACCTTCAATTCTATCTCAATCTTTCATGGAATTCTCTGCATGGATCGTTGCCAGGGAGATTAGTAAAATTGTAATGGCTCAAGCCATAGACATTTCTGGCAATCAGCTGCATGGGATGATTCCAAATGCTCTAGGAGACTGCACAGCATTAGAGCATCTAAATCTGTCCCGCAATGCTTTTGAAGGTCCAATACCAGACACACTTTCCAAATTACAAAATCTCCAAGAAATGGATCTTTCTGCCAATTTTTTATCAGGTTCAATACCAATGTCCCTTAGACGACTAAAGGTGCTTCAGTACATGAATCTTTCTTTCAACAATTTGTCAGGTCAAATTCCAGAAGAGGGGTTGTTTCCAAATAGCACTGTCATTGCATTGTTGATGGGAAACCGAGGCCTCTGCGGTCCGCAAAATTACTCATTACCTGCATGTCCAAAACAGAGCAAGGGAAAGCATTCACTACTCAGAAAAATAGTCCTTGGAATCATTGCATTTATACTATGCTCTTTAATCTTGGGAATGGTGTGGCGGCAGAAATTTTCAAGACAACAGTTCCGTCCCTCAAATTTTATTTTTGGAAGCCTAAGGTATCCAAAATTTTCATATCAGGATCTTGAGACTGCAACAAATGGATTTGATGAGGCAAATTTGCTTGGAGTGGGGAACTTTGGATCAGTCTACAAAGGCAATTTGAGTGATGGTAAGGTAGTTGCCATCAAGACTCTGGATTTGCAGAATGAAGAAGCCCACAAGAGCTTTAACACAGAATGCAAAGTGTTGGAGAGGATTCGGCACCGCAATCTCACCAGAATCATAAGTGCATTTTCATACCCTGGCTTAATAGGTTTGGTTCTTCAATTTGCATCTAATGGGAGCTTAGAAAAGCATTTGTACCCTGACAGAGATGACCAGGAGATATGTGAATTGGGACTGAGTGAACGTTTGAAGATTGCCATAGATGTAGCCCATGGCATGGAATATTTGCATCATGATTGCTCTCCGCAAGTTGTGCATTGTGATTTAAAACCTGGCAATGTGCTGCTGGATTCCGACATGACAGCCCTTGTGACTGATTTTGGTATATCCCGTTTAACTACTACTCCAAACTCCAGGGATTTACCAAGTACAACAACATTTGCACTCAAAGGATCTATTGGCTACATTGCTCCAGGTAAAAATTTTATTTGAATTTTATTTAAACATTTTATATTCTCCCTTTCCCTTAATTGTTGGAGTAAAATTAATTGCAGAGTATGGAGTGGGAGGGAGTGTTTCTACAAAGGGAGATGTTTACAGCTATGGAATTCTGATATTAGAGATGGTTACAAGGAAGAGGCCAAGTGATGACATGTTTGTGGGAGACATGAACCTTCCAAAGTGGGTGAGATCAGCTTTTCCAGAGAGAATAGCAGATATTGTTGATAGCAGGTTGTTGAGGGATGTGAATGACAGTAGATGTCTTGTTTCTTTCATTAATGTTGGTTTGATTTGCAGCAGCAAATCACCAAGAGAACGACCCTCCATGAGAGATGTAGCGAGGGCACTGGAGAGTCTGAGGGCATCTTTCATGGGAAGTGCAATTGCTTCCAAATTAACGTCAACCATATCAGATCTCCTACGGAATACCACTCCTGATTCCACCGGGACATCGTCATCCGGCTGTAAAAGTATACTCTTTAGATGCCTATGAATTCCGTTAAGATGGCTACTTTCAAGTTTGTCTGGCGTGATAATTTGAAAAAGTTTTAAATGAGGCGAAATGTGTGATGTATTGGCTATTTAACGCAGACATCTCGTAATTTCAGAAATTTGTTTTTGTTCCATTTCCTCCTCGATACTTATGCTTTGGATCAGCTTTATAGGATATGGAGGAGCGTGCAGAATCATCTATAGTTGTTTCTGAGTAAATTTAAAACATTATTCTCATTCAAACGGTCTCATGATAATTGAACAGTTTAAGAGGACAATTTTTTTTTTTTTTAGGTAGGAATTTTTGTCAAAGGAGCACCGAAAATTCAGTAGATATTACAATTTCTAGTGACTCCTTGATTGACAATAATAGATAGGGTAGTGTTTTGCAATTTATTTTTCGATTGAATCTCAATTTGCAGCGATTAGCTTCATAGACTTCTTAGTTGTTAAGGACTGGGGTTTTCATTCTGGCCTCATTTTTTATTTATTGATATATTTTCTTGGATTGAAACTTTACATGGTTAGACCCCAACCTATTCAATTATGCAATTTTCAAGAGGCAAAGGTTTGGCATTTTTTAAGGAAGCCCCAACTTGCAAGTTTTATGTCTTCTTGTTGTAAAAGTACTCAAAGTTCTTCCCATAGCTTCTAACTTGCACATATAATAGATGACTGTCATTTTTAATGTATATCTATAATAAATATTATAGCTATTTGAAAAACATTCACAAAAGTCAATTTCACGATGGTAAGCAAAAGTGACATGTGGTCCATATGTGACTTATTGAAAGAAAAAAGAGGATCGCCTACGTTATCTCGAATAAATTCCCCAATTCAGAAATTTTCCTCCTCGATCCCCTTCTTCACTATGACTAATTTTGATCAATATAGAAAATTAAAACTCTAACAATAACAATGACAAAATCGGCTTAAGTGTGGTAGTTGTGATAAGCTCACAAGATATAGAAAATTTGTAGGTGCCCATCCCTATGAATGCCAAATAACTAGTTGAACGTCCTGGAAAATATATTCAATTTGTAATAGCACGGCCTCATGTCCAAAGCATATGCTTTTGTCACTAGAAAGATATACTTTTGTTCCTTGATATCAAATTGCAAACCATCTTCTTCTCTACAAGGACCAAAAGGTTTTGCTTACTACTAACTTGTGGGTAGAGGTTGGGTTGTTCAATGGTGCAATCGACCAAAAGTTCAATCTATTTTCTATAATAGTGGTACAAAACAAGTTAGCCTGCCATGTTTTGTAGTTATCAAATTCAACAATTGCATCAGCCTGACAAGGGATGTTGGGTCTCCCTACCATGTCCCTATCTCTATAGTTTTCTGTAGAAAGCACAAGTGATGTTGCCTTGCAAGGTTTTGCACATTACATCCCCTTCCTCTTTCGAGCAGTTCTCGTGAATGATATGTGTCCATATGAGACTTACTAAAAAGAAGAGGATCCTCAACGATCCCTCCAATAGTTTCCCTTGCTTTGGAATTTTCCTCCCACTCTTTCTTCATTGCCGCACTTTCTGTATATCCATTGCATCATTTAAATGCAATTGCTAGTATTATAACAACCACAAGCAAGAAAAGGTACAACAGCCGCCCTGCCATTTTTGTCATGCCATATTTGCCATCACAAGCAGCTGTCTTTGTGGAAATTTTTGGTTGATTGTTGGCTGCAGAGCAGAGGGTTTGCACATTTCATAACTCACTTTTCAGGGATGCCATACTCCCCTAAAACACAGTGGTTTGTTGGAATGCTCCTGCAGCGCATAGAAAGGCACAGAAAACACTTAAAACACTCTAAATGGTATGCGTACAATTTGTAACTACTCAGTTTTACTTTTATCTTAAGATAGGGGTTGTTGTTTATGTCCGCAGTTTCATTCCTCGTCTTGGTTGTGTAATTCTGTTTTTTTTATAATTGTTAGTCTTACGAAGTTTAGCGTCTAGTAAAGTTTTAAATTTACTGGTTGAAAATCTGCAAATACCAGTATTTGTTTTTGAAGCTAACCTTGATCATGCCTAAATCACCATCATGCATTGTGTAATAAAATACGATTAAACTGTAGATTGAAGTCATCCTGAGGTGGAGACTATCCATATGAATAGAAAGCTTGTTGAAAACAAATCTCATTTGGGGGTGGGGGAATAATGGTTGTGGCCCAGAAAGTTCTGATTTGAAATATTGAAAAGTTTGTAATAGATGTAGTTTTCCTCCATTACATCTAGTTATGGAGTCTGAAAATGAATAAAACACACCTATGTCCCTTAAAATTACGCTTTCTGACTTATATAGTATTTTTGGCTGGGGCAGAGCACAGTTGATTTTTGCCTTGTACTCGTTAGTTCAAGGAAAATTTCCATAAAAGTTCCGATTCAATACAATTGTTGCAACTGAGAAACCATAAAAAGGTTTGTCCAAACTAAGAGTAACATTTCTGTATTTTGCAAATGCTCCAGAGTCCAAACTAAGATGTAACATTTCTGTATTTTGCAAATGCTGTAGAGTCCAAACTAAGATGCAACATTTCTGTATTTTGCAAATGCTGTAGAGTCCAATCTAAGATGCAACATTTCTGTATTTTGCAAATGCCCATAGTGACCAAATTCTATAAATGAAAAAAAGGTGGCTGATGCCCCTCTAAAGAAAACAGGGTATTACAATTTAACTTTATTGAGATTGGACGGAAGTATCTGCAATTAATTCTACCAGTGAGGTTTACCTCTCTCGAACTTTTTTAAATCATTCTAACTATCACCCTGTATTTCATAATTTCAAAACAAAATCAATATAAACCCATCAGATTAAAATATTAAATGGGGGCGGTGGTTGTGTTGCCTTGCATTTCCTTGTTCAAATTCTTAACAATGAAAATGCAACAAAAATTTGATAGAAAGGCCAACTCTTGAATTTAACACTTTTTTATTAAACATCAATTGGAAATATATTACACTGAATAACCAGTGTCCAGCAATCCTTCCAAGAGGAGCAAATTCAATGGAATAAAATGAATATGGCTACATTATACGCCATAAGCAGAGGCTAAAGTAATATAAAGAATGAATTGCAAGCCATGCAATGGTACATCCTCAAATTCAGGTATATCATCTTAGTAGATCCAGATGCCTTGCAAATGGGTGTCTCAGCTCAAAAGCATGCATCCAACATGCAGCAACAGCACAGGGCAGCACAGCTGCACAAAAATAACAGAGAAAATAAGTACCTAGACCTGCAATATGAATGGTTTAAAAAGATATAACTGTCTTGCAAAAAGACAATTCCTGAAAATTTTGGAAATTTGACAGTCCATTTGAATTCTATCCAAATCATTCCACACGGTTTCTGAACGTATTTGAAACCAGTAGACCACATCGACAGAGTAAGGAATAATTTGGATGGAACATGGACAATCAAAAATCCGGAAATTTTCAGGAGTCACCCCAACCCACAAAGGGTAAGAGAACCCAGCATGACGAGCATATAATTAATTAATTCATCTTATATATGATAAGAACTCACCATCCCCTCAAAAGCCATCATCGCCTCTAGATTGTGTTTCAGGCGTTGGTCCTCCCTGAGGAGGGTAACCCTGCTGTGGATACCCAGCTGGAGGATATCCCTGCGGTGGAGGAGGATATGACTGTGGATACCCTGTTCACATGCAGAAAAGGAAACAAAGAGTTATTACTGCTGAGGCAAGAATAAAGTCAGTATAAAATAGAAACCTGGATCAGTCTCAATCGAAGAGATAAGCCATTGGGAATTATCGCCTGTATTGCTGCATGATCTAGGTAAGAATCCATCATTCATTCTAGGAAACGCAGTGACACTTTCATTGTAACATTATCCAGAGGCAAAAAAAAAAATGCACCATCCAAAGAAAAAAGACCGAAAGTCAAGATTGAGAAATACCTTGTGGAGGAGGAGCTTCAACAGGTGCCTGGTTCTGGTTGTAGTAACTCATTTTCGACGAATTGAAAAAAAGAAGTCTGCAAATTACAAGCGTAGAGAAATCTGAAAGTGAAATGATTGTTGTGTTATGCAGGGGGTGTTGCTTTATGTAGTAAACACGATTGCGTTGGGTTTTCCGTGTATGACCAGCCAGGAAACAGCTTTGGGTTGGATTCTACGAAAAGAAGACACCAGACCGCGTTGGACATACGTGTGCGTATTTGACGGCACGAATTTGAGCAGACCGAATTTGTAGAAAAACACGAGCCGCAAAATTGCTTTTAAGATATGTTGGCCAGTCACCCAGTGGTTGAAAGAAAGAAGTATAAGTTGAATTTTAGAGCTTTGAAGTTGTTTTGAGTAAAGAGGTATAAATTAGCAATTGCAAATGAGTTGCAAGTTACGCCGGAGAGGGATTGAGTTTTTTGTATACAATATAGTTTGGATACAAAGTGAAGGTGAATTGTATTTGTATTGCATTACAAGTGGGGTTTGCGTATATATATGTACAACACTTAACTTATTTAATGTCGGAGATTACTAATGGATCCTAGATCCTGGTACACTATTGTGAGCATGATGGGGGAAGGAGTATGCACATGCCTTGTACGTTGTGTGCCAATTCTGTGTTGCAAAGTCTTTTCTCCTCCTCCTTGCGTGCTTTTACGTTCTTTGTATATCTCATTCTTGCGTAGCGTTCAAACGTAAAAGCTGGTAGGATTTGTAGATCTTTGATGGCACGAACTCTTGACATTGCTGTGAATGTTAGTCCTTGATGGTCAACATTTCCGATGTCTATTGTGGCCTTGTCAAGAGTTAGGCCTTGTGATTTGTGGATGGTGAGGCCCCAAGACATTTTTAGTGGGATTTGGCGACGATTTCCACGTGTGACAGGAGGTAGGGGCAAGTGGGTTGGGTTGAGTATGTCCCATGGGGGCCCTTGGTAGTGTTTGAAGTTGACAACAACAAAGGATGGCAAGTCTGGTGGTTGTGTTTCTGGGTTGTACACGACATCTGTCACTTGCCCGAGTGCACCATTAACCAATCCTGAGCTAACCCATAAGTTAGATGTCAACATGACCTCTTGTCCTGTGCATAGGAAAACTACTGGGTCTAGTTGAGTGTCGTTGATGTTTGAGTCAGAGTTATGTTTGCTTTGTTCTGCGATGCTCATTGCAATTGGTACGTGTAAGGATTTTAGCATTTGTTTATTGTGCTTGTTTGCTAGGTCCTTTGTTGCAAATAGGTGCTTCTCAGTCATGAACATGGATTGCTCTGAGGTAGACATGCACGACTTTGTACGTGACATGAGAAGAGACCAATCCTTAACGGTTGCTTCTGCATTTCTGATGTTGGTCAACATTTCTCTGAATTCAAGTTGTGTCGAGTTTAATCCTTGTTGCCTAAAGTTTGTGTCCAAGGTGATCACGGTATCAAAAGCATGCCAAAGGGAGCTTCCTACTTTGTTGCCTACATATAATGGTACATCGTTGACCGGAGGGAGCTGGCCTAAGTCACCCACCAAAATCATTGAACAGTTACCGAATGCGTGGTTACTATGTTGGGGGAATGCCTCACGAAGTCTTTTGTTGATGTTGTGTAACATTGTAGGACCTATAAAGCTCATTTCATCTATGAGTATGTAATGTATGACACTCATACGCTCTTGGAAGATTGCTAGGGCTTGGCCTTCAAGAGGTTTCATGTCGGATATGGGTATTCGGAGGGAAGAATGTATAGTAGATGATTTTATATTGAATGCAGCAATACCTGTTGGGGCTAGTACAAGGAGGGAAGATTTTAATTTGCTAGTCATATTTTCAAGCCCATTTCTTATGCATTGTATGAGGTATGATTTTCTGTCTGGCGGTTCCTTGAATGATCATCTTCAATGGTGGGTGTTTCCCTTGTTGAGTTGCATGGGAAAGTACAATTGAGTATGCAAGGTGTTGTTTTGATGATAGCTGCAGAGCGTCTAATTGGGTAGGTGGAGTAACAAGTGGTGAATTTTCAGTGCGGGCAAGGTCTATGAATTTAGGTGCACTTATTTGTAAGGCAACAGGGATTGAATGAACCTTCCAATCGTGGTTAATGTCAAAGTCACGGAGGCCTATCATGTCTACATCATCAATTGTTGTATTGAGTGTTGGGTGCATGCGTGATATATGCTCCCATTCAAATAGTTTTGCATGCAGCGGATTAGATCCTTGCGAGTCATTGTCATCACTACTTGTCCCAGTTGCAGTTTCTTCTAGAGTAGTGGCTCTATTAACATGTAAAGGGACGTACGAGTTTTTCAATTTTTCCCATTGGTTAGTTATTTCAGATGTAGAGATGCCAATGTCTGTTTGGATATGTCGAAAGGGTTTATAAAGCAGAAGCTCTGTCCAGCAAAAATCCTCATAGTGTATCGCATCTGGGGTGGGGACATCACTGTATCGGGGGAATACGCGGACGACAACAGGGGTTCTTCTTTGTAGCCATTGAGTAACTTTCCTTTGGCTGTTGTAGGACCAGGAACGAGCAGCTTCAAAGAGGGAGGTGTTCTCTAATTGTGAAGGGCGTTTTATGTATGCATCTATGAATGAAGGGAATTGGAATGTGTTTCCTAGGTCTGTGAGGACACGTTTGAATACCTGCTTACCGACGGATAGGGTAATAAATGTTCGACTACAACTGGAAAGGGGGAGTTTTTGTAACATGTGGCATGTTTCTTGTGCACCAATGTCCCGGTCAACAATAGTTTCAGAGAGGAATTTGCTGTAGGCCGCCTTTGCAGGGTGATCGACGCTAACTTCATTAGATATCCTTGTCAACATGTGATGGTAGCTTTCTGATTTCTTCTCTGCCTTGGCTGCATATTTTGCAATGTATTGTAAGACCGCATGTCGTGACACAACGGGCTGGCAGTCAACATTGGCTCGCCATAGTGCTAGCATGTCTGAGTTGTGTATGTTGACCCGTGCATCATTGCGTGCAGGGGTGTACTTTTTTACCTGTTTCATATCTACATTGAAGTGTCCCATTTTTTTCTGCAAGTAGGTTGCCTCACTACATTTTGTGTGGCATTGCACGTGGTTCAACAAGTTTTCATAGTCAGCTATTGGGTTGTCTGTAAGTATCCCGTATGTGTCTAACAAGCACGGGTCATCTTCCTGCGAACGATGTATCCTAGGTTTTCCACTCTCAGGGCCCCTTGGATTCCATGCAGTTACTAATTGGTCGAAGTAAGTCTTTGCCGCATCAAGTTCATGGGGTTGTCCCAGTTTAGGACCTCCATGTTTGGTGCATTTGGAAGCCATATAAATCCGTGGATATGAGCCGAGCCTCGGTGTTGCCATTCATACCTGTATTTTGCACAAAGAGGATCCAGCTTGGTAAATGGGGTAGGGGTGGTATTGTATTAAAATCTAAGTGGTAGTGAGCTCACCTGTACCAGTAGTCGGTGCAATGTAATTTTTTTGAAGCACCTCCTCGCAAAATATTGTAAATCTTTTTTCCATGTATGCAGAGACGATATGGGGGTGCATGTTCAAGTTCGCATTTCTCCATTCTTTGGCTAGTTGTTGAGGGTGGCGTCGGGGTTCCTGGCATTGCTTTGTGTAATGGCCATTTAGTATCTGCTACACTTAAAGTGAAGAAAAGTGTAGGGCTTTCTAGTTGGGTTATCATATCTGTGAGTTCATGTCTGCGCTTGCACCAAAATGATTTAGTTCCTCGCAAATTGGACCCAAAGCGCATTAGTTGCTCTGCAATGTGGGTGTCTGGGTAGTGTGCAAGTTGTTGGCGTAACATCGAAACCATGGTAGGCAAGTTGTCGCCTATATTTTTTTGTGAAAACAATGATGTTGATTGGCTTTTATGGCGCAACATAATGTTGAGAATGAAGTAACGAAAGCGCGGATGGCTTCCAAATCTGTTATCATGGTAACGTAGTAGGTGCAATGCGTATTCATGCATGTGAACCCTTTTGATGCGTGCTTGGTGGAACAATGCAATCCTGTAGGGAACAATGTTGGAAAAGCCATAGATAGCAAACCCTCAGTGTCGTATTCATTGACTGCGGATGAACCAATGTGTGGCCACTCAATTGACTGTAGCGGAGTTTGTTTTCTACCTTTGATGAAATTTGTTATTTGGTCAACTTCTGAAGTGGCTGGAGGGAGGGAGGACACAAAAGATGATGGTTGCCGCTCATGGGTATTTGGTGGGGAACTTGGGGAAGGTCTGCTTCTGATTTTGCTTCAGCATTGTCTGGGATAGTTGAATTGAAGTGTGGTAGGGAAGTAGATATATCAGTACTGTGAGGTGGTAGGGAATGCAATGCAGGTGGTCTAGGACAACATCCTTGTAGTAAGGGTCATGAGCTATTTTGAATTGCAATGCAGCCAAAACACGAGATCTACTTACAAAGCAGTTGTAAGCTTTATTTGTTGCTCGATTCTTCGGATGATTAAGATGTCCAAGTCTTGACGCATCGAGGCAAGTGTTTAGTTATGGATGAAACATCTTGGGGGAAGCATATGGTGTGGCCCCTATATTTGTATTGACCACCTACAGCGTGAGTCACTTGCAATATTGGGTTGACCCTTGCTATCAACATTTCCTCAACTTGTGTAAGTGAAGATAAAACCTTAGGTTGCGGGCCTGGGTCCATGTTATTCCAACTTGAGAAGTGGCGATCATCCTTTTCAACAATGCATCTATGATAGGTATTGGCACCTTTGTAAACCCTTGTACGTATCCCAACATATAATTCATTACAACATGAACATGTGTTTGGAGGTGGGAGGTGATCTAATCTTTGGCGGAATTGGCATTGTGTATCTTGGAGTGAATGCGTATTTGGTGTGTGATCTTCGAGTAGGTTGACATGGTTGGCTATATAGACTGGTGCCTGTGTGTTCAACTTTTGTCATTTCATGCAAGCTATATGGCGACGATGCTCATTTAGGTTGTTTTTGTTGGCTGCATACCTCAACCGAGCCTTTGCATTTTTCTCAGTCCATGTTAGGCCTGCAAAAAATGAGTTAAAAAGGTAACAGTAATTAGGTATAGAACGTAGTTAATGCATGCAAAAAGAAAAGTTGTTTTGTTTGATTGGAGTGAAGTGTAACAATGTATGTCTAAACATCATTTTTTTGTTTAATAATGTCGACAGTGTTTGCATTGCTAGTATAAAGTGACTTTTATTGCACCCGAATATGTGTATTATAAAGACATATTAAGAACACAGAGTGATATATAAATATAGGAAAACTTGAGCACAACATGCATTAATATTAAAGGTTATATAACTTATGAATGCAAAAACCTATATGTGGAGTAGGTGGTATGGTAAGTATGTATTTGTAAGTTCCTAACATTGTGTGTTTTGAGGTAGTGCAAGATCTTTTCATCAATACATAGTTAAGGGGATGCGAGGAATGCATCTAGTGGGGATTCCTGCATGTTGGAAGTCATGTCCTTAACTGCAGCGACAACAGTGCACTGGGCTTTCTCTTCTGACCTGTAGACCTCTAGCTTCGCGGATATTGTGAACATGTAGCGGTGGAATAGAATTGGCTTAACAACAGGCCAAAACTTGTCAGGTGTTGGTGCAAGAAGTTGTAGCTCTTGTGCTGATATACCCATGATTGATGTAGCAACCTCATCAAAAGTAGTTACCCATGTTGTTGATGTGCCATCCTCAATGATGAAGTGTAATGCATATTTGAGAGACATCATGCTTGCATTTTTGGCAATACCAAGAGGAGTTTGCAGTTAGATCAAGTTTTTTCTTGCATTGGTGGTTGTTAACAATTGATGTGCATGCTGGATAGCTAAATGAGGACATATTAATGTGTATAATTGTTGCTGCGGTGGAGAAGGTGAGTGGTTTACCTAGTTGCGAGGAGGATTTTATGCCTGCGATATCGGTTTTCTCAATTTTTCCAATACTCACTGAAGGGTATGCAGTTGTAGAGGCGAGCGAAGTAAACCATGCATGCAGTGCATGAGCCTCAGTTATATCAGGATCTATGAAGATTTTTGTATTAGGGCCCGTGGCTAATGTTGTTCCTTTGAAAGTTGTAGTTTTTGCTCTCTTAATTGCAAGAACTAGTCTGATTGATGTCTGTGTAGCACATAGTTCACTTAGAAGTTTGCCCTCATTGTCACTAAAAGCACCCCATAACGTTGCCTCAATACATAGTGTCGAGTTATCACTAAGTAGGACTGTGCGTTTGTGGTTGAAAGTACTATCACTTTTCCTTATAGTGGAGGGGGCAGTAATGGATAGTGCAATAGCTAGTAGGTCAATGGTGGATTTGGCGGGGAGGAGTTGATTTCTGCTATTGTTTTGAAACGGAAAAGATATTGCGGTATGTTTACGGACTGGTTTGTACTAAGCTTTACAGAGGAGTCCAAGTCTAGGATGATGTCCCAAGGAGTTGTGGAGTTGTTGTAATCTTTTTTTGCAGTCCGCAAGGTGCCTCCTTTGATTGTGTATGTTTTACCTAGTTGTATTTGGTTGTAGTAAGAAGTTGCAGCTAGGTCAAAAGAAGTCACCACTATATCTGAATTGCTTTTGTCGATAATGTCGAAGCTGAAAACCTGCCCTGTGCATTTTTCCGTGCTATAGTTGTTTAGGTTGCCTTTTTTGATGACCCTGCCTTCAATAGTCCAAAGGCTTTGGTAAGGATTTAACGATTTAATTGGCGTGAGTTGCATGCAGTCTACAGGATGGCCTTCATGAGTAGTTGGCGCCAAAGTATCTGTGCGGGATGTTGGCATGTGTACGGCCAGTTGGGGAGGCACAACGTTGGGGGCAATGGAGTTTGCGATGCTGGTGGTTCCTAAACAATAAAATAAAATGGAAATGAATTAGCAAATGGGGTAACGTAAAGTACGAGGGAGCATGCGCTAAACCATAAAGTGGGGAAACCAAGTTATGGCCCACGTAAAGTGTTTTTTTAGAGAATAAGCACGTAAAGATATGTACAGTGGGGAAGATGTTTATATAACACAACAGTTTCCATGCTCATTCAAAGTAAAGTACGAAACATATGTACAACAACTATAATGTATATATCGTGATAGGAATTATACAAAACTTCTGACGACGGTTTCAAAATGGAACATGTACACCATATTTATGCAAGTATAGGTTTATCAAGTTAGTCCTTCAAAAAGAGGTTACTGTGGGGTAGAATAAAAGAGGTGGGCATATGTATGAGCAGTGAAAAGTCGTAGTAGGGGTGAGGTAGGGACTAAAATTATAGGGACGCAAGATAAGCTTTGAATGTAGCTCTAATGGAGTGTTCCTCGCCGCCAGAGTAGTACTGGTCATAGCTGAGCGAACGAAGGAAAGTGTACAATGCGTCAAGCCTAAGGTACGTTGCATCTACCTTGTGCATCATGTCTAAGACAGTGGTTAAATCACTATCGAGAATCATTGCTGATGGGATGAGAGACTCTGATATCCTACCAGAAATGGTTGAGCATGTAGCTGCAACAGAAGTAGCCAAAGAATGGACAGAAGTCGCAAGCGGTGGTTGGACACTTTGTATTGAGCTTTCGTTGGTGGCTGCCTGGGTTGCATATGACTGAGGGGACCCATTTGAAGCTACCAGTTCAATAGGAGGGCTCCCGACAATGGCACCAGAGGTATCATCAGATATTGTGATAATGGATGGACTTCCATTTGGAGTGGCCATAATACCTGAAAAAAGCAACCAACTTTGTTTAGTATAAATTTAGCTTCTACTGACAAGTACATAAATACATATACATATATATGTCACGGATAATGGTTAGGCCAAAGACAGAACCATGATATTTAGTGAATGTCATGCAATTGAGATGGAGATGTAGTTAAAACAACATTCCAAAAGGAAAAATGATCTGTACATTCCTTTCAGTTAGAGAAGTGCTGAAGAATTCTAAACATTGCAAAAAACATTGGCTCGCTGAAACTGAAATTGCAACTACATCCATAATTCATATATCATATATTTCATCCATAATTCTCTGTATGCAACTATGGAAATGTCAGACATGCTCATTGTAGTTTTCAGCAGATCTTACATAAAGATTATCAATGATCATTTGAAACCTAACCCGTGGATTGGTATTTGAAGATTACTTCTTTCGAGTTCCTATCAGTCAAGTACTCTGGCCTCTGTAGTTTCATTTGATTTTGGGTATTGTTTAAAAGACATTGAAGCAAAAAGTCAGTTAAGTACTTTGGCTTCAATATTTTCGTGTTGTGCAATTTAAAAAATAGCACAAAGCTAAAGCAGCAGCAGAAGAATTTGAGAAGAATAGAGCATTTGCCAAAGGAGAAGACAACAGTTCTGGAAAATAGAGCACAGAAGAACAAAGTCATAAGCAATGAAATAAGATAAGTAGAAGAAAAACACAGCAGTAGTTGTTAGATCATAGTCGCAAAGATATGGAGAAGATTAAAGAGAGCTCAATATATCCTCTGCAGGAAATACGTGGAAAGATTGTGCATGCAAATTTTGAAGATTACTTCTTTCGAGTTCCTATCAGTCAAGTACTCTGGCCTCAGTAGTTTCATTTGATTTTGGGTATTGTTTAAAAGACATTGAAGCTAAAAGTCAGTTAAGTACTTTGGCTTCAATATTTTCGTGTTGTGCAATTTAAAAAATAGCACAAAGCTGAAGCAGCAGCAGAAGAATTTCAGAAGAATAGAGCATTTGCCAAAGGAGAAGACAACAGTTCTGGAAAATAGAGCACAAAAGAACAAAGTCATAAGCAATGAAATAAGATAAGTAGAAGAAAAACACAGCAGTAGCACACATAATGCTGACTCAAAACATAATAAATAAAAATATGCATTTAGGCTACAAACGAAAAAAATGTCCCATGTACACTCGCCCAAAGTTTTATAAGTTGGCCATATCCGTTGTTACTTGTACAAAATGAGAGATCTTTTAATAATTCTACAGTGGATGTTTGCCAGACCTAAAGTTTCTCTTATGGTTTTTGTTAAACATGGCACAGCTTAATATCGTCAAGGTGGGGAAGACCTTAATTCAAGAAGATCAATAACAATATCACCAGGGACACAACTACCTACAATCTGGATCGTGTGGGTCAAGAAGGCTCCAAAGTGTAGAGGATTCTTGCATCAACATATCCCAAATGGGTAAATTTGTCTTCGTGGCATCGTTTTCTATGACTAAAGTTGACCACTGGAAAAGAAACTGTCGGATGCTGTCACCCTGCATGGAACTTGAGTAGGCTGGCACTCTCTCCATTCCAACAACTATTATATCAGTTTTTTTATTCTCCATGTGCCAAGAAGCTGGTCCTCAGCATCAATTCTCCATTTGAAACACATATGGTACAGACATCTTTAAGTCTATACAAGCTATATTTGTTTCACCAGGAATGTTTACTATTTTCTTCCTGTCATTGGCGAATGTATAAAGTTCATAAATTCTACTTAGACAGACAAATTTCCAAACAAACACCCGCTAATTGCATTTCCTGTGAGTGGTGTCAAACATATAGGACAGTAAGGAAGCAGTCCCGTGGATGGGGCTAATGCGCCTAATTTTAAAGTGCAGGCGATCTCATGAAAGCTGCTTATTGCAGCCTAAAGGAAGCACTTTGAAGGCAAGCAGGCATTTTTCTTATAAGAGAATTCTGGTGGACATTGCAGAGAGCCATTGGAATTTATCCTCACCCACTTAAGAACTCTATTGCCATAAGGCAGTATCTACGGGCTTAAAGTCGATTTTCACAATTGATATTAATATAACTTTCTGTAAAAGCTTTGTGGTTTTTCTCAGCGACACCTGTAAACAAAACACAAGGAATGCAAGGATTCCACTTTATCCCAAAATACTCAGGAGATTCTCTCAGCTACTGAGAAAAAACCAGGCCACACCACAAAATCGGGGATGCACAGCCGTGATTGTCTATGCTACGCATACATAACAGGCATAAATATGTATAGATGGACACTCGTTCAGTATATAGTGTGACAGTCTAGGCTGTACATATGCACATAATCATAAGCACGCATACATAAATACATTTAGACACATTCTCACTCTTGAGATTGTTCTTATACTGGTATTGAAGAGTGAGAGGTATATAGAAAGGCCACAATGGCATAGCAACAAAACAATAATTTGCAAACCTGTTATATCTCTGAACTGTGGCGTATATGAGGCGAGAGGGTGTTGCAAGCGCTGGCTATAACAATCAGGTGGAGATGGTGCAGGATGTAAATTTAAAATGCAGGGGTGTATTTATAGACAGAGATAGTTTAAGCAGGCCTGTAAGAGAAGGACAACAGGTAGATAGCAATGACCGACTCTATAAGAAATGCAATTACTGCTCTAAATATCACACCAGCTGTATGTATTGCCTGTTTGTTACCTGTTTCTTACATCAGCTATGCACTGTTACAAAATTACACGTATATTTCATTTACAAGCTTTTATATTATACAAATCTGTTTTCCTCGCCAAAGTGTGTGTATCCCGCTCCTATTCTCACTGATGCATACATAGGTGTGCGATTTAACCGGATTTATTACAAAGCAAAGTGGGTGAAGATTGATATGATATAGTTCATTTTTGAATTGGCGGGACAGATGTGACTGTGAAGCAGGCGGCTGGCAGGGTCGGTGGACTCTGCCTGGGTACCGCTGAGCATAAATACACAGTTTTCGAAGTATTCATCTCTATAGTCGGCACAAATAGGAGACTTAACATAGCCATCACCATACCACCTCCAAATGTTGGTTTGTTCTGAAAATTGTGCGAGTACTTCATCTGATTGTAACGAGATGGACACATGGACAGTTTTATTGTGAGGTGACAGTTTTCCTTTGCGGATTATATGAATTGCTAAATGCCAAGTAGTGAAATTACTTGACAAAGTATGTCCTTTTAAAATATAAATAATGACCCTCTCCAATTTACTTTAAGGATTGAATTCAGTTGGAAATATCATCTTTTTTATATTTAATTGGATTTGTATTTTAGTAGTGGTATAACAACAGTTTTTCAGGCAAATAAGACAGAAAGTGGATAGCCGGAAAGGTTAAGCCGGAAAATGTTGCCGGAATTTGACACTTTCCAGCAAAGCCTTCTTCAAAGTAAACGCCTCCGGCGAATAATCATTTTATAATTTTCTTTTCCAAAAACATGTTATATGTGCTCTTGGTACCCCTCTACACCATTATTTGTTATAGGAGTGAACACTATATACACGATGGGAAATGTTATTTTTCCTCTCGCACCTCACTATGGTACGAATCTATGATTTTCTAATTTTATAGACCTTTGCAATGGGAACGTGGTTGATATTCATATGCCTACAAACCTATGGTATCAAAAACAAAGTCAAATTTCTCGACGACTCAATCATAGATCCGCTTAGTATAATCAACTACCAAATCATCTCCTAAGCTTTTCACAAAATCTAATTTTCTTGTGCCTTGGGTGCAAACAATTCTTGAAGCTCAGACATGCTTGGCTAGCTAGGCTGCCCACACGACTGCTCCTCCCACAATGAACACGCTTTACCCCTTGTGAAAATTGATGGTATTGAATACCTAATGTGCAGTTAAGAGAGGAAGGGACAAACTCATTGCTTCCTCCGGTGATAAATTGTTGGGCTTAAGGGCAACCAAATCTTGTTCCACGATTGTGTACTCAAGAAGAGTTCCACATTGCTTGGGCATGCCTATAGTGAAGTTCGAATGTTTGTAAACCTCATCTCCTTTCTTGAACTTTTTCACACCCTTAGGTACTTCTTCAACTACTACACACACATCACATCTCGATACAACCTAAAATCAATACAAATATAAGTGGTAATAATATTTTAAAAATAATATCATGTTCTCTCATCACAAAAATATTGCAAATGTCGACGTTGTAAAGCTTCAAGATTTTGCCAGTTTTCTTAATAATGAAACCCTATAACTTCGATAATATTATGCTCATATAGGAAATTCGCATTCATATTCCGAGTATTCCCTCTCACCTCCTAAAATCCGGATGATTGAGATCAATTGCGCAAACTTTAACCAAAATTTTACTGTGCCCCCGCCCCAAAGCACTAGAATATCCCCAAATTGCAAAACATGTAAAGATCCATACTCTTTCAGAGAATCGGGCCTTTCGCATTTTACTCATTTTCTAGTTAAATACTACAGAGAAAATTCAAACAAATAAGGGTGCTAGCAAATATATCAATTGCCAAATAAAATGATGTTTTCATTGTTTTCTTGCTCTTTTCAAAGGGCTTACTTGGAAATACATGGTTGTAATAGTCGCAAGAAAGTAAAATAATGTACCTGGGAGCCTTGAGGTTGTGTGTGGTGAGCATAACGTGTCTTGCAAAGTTGCATGTTCAAACCGACCTACTAAGGTCTTATCAAGCACAAGTCTACAAGCAGTTTATATGCAAGCTATCAAAATCAATTACATGAATTGACAAATTGACAGGGCTACTAAATGTCATGCTACTTGGCCATTTATAAGTTTTTCTCTACAGTAAAAATAGAAAAACCTGTAGCTCAATAAGGGGAAAAAATTGTCAAATCTCCCTTTCTCACCAATCAAAATTCTAATAAATTAATTTATGTGAAATTATATTTATGT
This sequence comes from Taxus wallichiana var. yunnanensis, assembly GCA_018340775.1. Lineage (NCBI taxonomy): Eukaryota > Viridiplantae > Streptophyta > Pinopsida > Cupressales > Taxaceae > Taxus > Taxus wallichiana. Next base: position 366,322,997 of record CM031237.1, read on the forward strand.
AAATATGTCAATTCAAAGTTTATACATTAGAAAATTTGACATAGGCAAAAAAATTCTTGTATATGATTGGTTCACAGTAACATAGTTAATTGGATGACATGAAATGTATATTACCCCCGCCTTTGGTAATAACTAATAATCAATGATGGTTTGACCAACAAAATAGCCTCACATTTTATGATTTTTTGAGCTCTTGGGTTTAATGCTTGCGCTTGTGTTAACCCGTTGTTTTTTCTCGTGCCCCTTTAGCCTTTCTAGATTTTTTTCATGTGGTCTTATCATAGTGTTAGTCGACTATTTTCCTACCGCTGCTAAGGCGATGAGTTGCCTATAAATGGCTAACTCTCCATCCATTGCAACAATTGTTGCAACTGGGGTGAAAATGGCTCCCAAATGTGCTCAAAAGTTTGTCCCGAAGGTCTACAATGAGGTATGGATTCTAAACCATCTCTAGATGTTGTTATTTCTGATGAAATTTTAGACCCTATGGTCAAATGTTATTATAACAAGTTCCTTGTTGCATATTTCTGTGGTTACATCCCCTCATAATCCTTCCCGTAAAATTATATAAATAACAATTGGGAATCTAATAGTATCCTAGTTTCAGGCATTCGTAACCTTACCAAAGGTTTTTATCTCTTTTCGTTTCGTGAGCCTTTGCAAGTCCAAGCCCTCCTTCTTAAGGAAGATTGTTGGTATTTAGGTAATACCCTTTTAGTTCTTTCTTAGTGGACTCCCAACTTTAGCCCCACTAGCTGTGTTTTTTTAAAATCCCTATTTGGATTGAGCTTCCTGGACTCCCTGCTCATCTTTGGTCTTTTCTCGTTAGAGATGGTTAAAACAAGAATATAATTTTAGTTATTTGCATTTGTAGACTTGCATTTGAATTGTTAGATAAGATTTTTCAATTCAAACTATATTAGGTTCAACTTGAAATTAAGATCTTAGGTCTGTATAATTAATACCATTCGACTCTATTTTATGATAAGGATCTTTTCAATTAAACAACTTAGATCATGCCTTTCAAATAGTGTTGGTAAACCTAGAGCATTAAAACTTTCATCTCCTCATCAATTAAAAATATATTGATTTAGATAGAAACTTTTTCATTCATTTTGTTATTTATTCCTTTCACATGTTCAATGTTTTTAAAAACATCCATAAACACCAAAAATATTGTTCTCCCAAAGAAACATTGAAACAAGTGAATTAAACCAACAAATTGGTCAAAAACACATACAAGACAATCTGATTTTTGACCTCCAACACCTCGCGACCTTTGCAAGATGGAGTAATTGGTTCCGATCCTACATGCAAATGTAACTCAAACAAACTTCACAAAATTTAAAACAAGCAAACACAAAGAACAGTCCAAAAATGTCTTTACATACTTAAAGGATGGTTGCAAACACAAACGAGTTTTTAATACTCTCACTTGGTCTTCTAAACAAACACGAGACACAACCACGTCATTTCAAGTGTAAGAACCATCAAAACCCAAAACAAGGAATCTATTGATCCATACGACAACGAGTGATACTTCAACACAAAAACCTACAAGACGTTCCCAAGGCTCCATTCCTATCTCGGAATCACTTTGAGACATCCTAACATCACATGATCATTTATTGATTTGATCATGATCATAGCAAGCATTACACGACAATTGTCCCCCCTCAACCGTGGATGAGTCTGGATAGCCATATATTCCTAGAAAGAGTAATACATTTCTCTCGTCCCAAACCCACTTGAACCCCAAAACCTCCAAGATGACATTCTATCTGAGCTTAAAAGAGAAGTCTTTCACTCTTCACCATCTCCCATTTAAAATCATTCCACAACTAGTTTTTCTTGACGGTGAATCCCCACAAGACAACAATTACACTATCATTACAATTTGTGTCTCCCTAAGCTCATCCATTACCCATTACCTTCTCCCATGTGATCATGTCCTCGATTCAGAATGACTCACTTCTAAAGTGACCATTTTACCTAAGGGAAAATTGAATATCGGCCTTTCTAGTTCTTAATCATGAAATTTAAACAAGGGAATCACAACACACACACACACACACAAAACAAACTTACTCACTATCATTAGGATCTTGGACAATTTGGAAAGGTACTTATTATCTATCATTTTTTCCTGGACAATTTGGGAAAGGAGAAACATTTAAAAACGCATTTGAGATGCCTTATTCACTGGCATATGAGGGGTTATTTATAATTCCATCTCACACATTTATCTTGGGGAAAGTAGCCTGGATTAGCATCTCATTATCTTGGTGTGAATGGTACAAGGGACCTAGCTTCAAAACACTGCTATTCACTCTCTCTCTCTCTCTCTCTCTCTCTCACTCACTCACACACACACACACACACACAAACACACACACACACTATAACTACATAGATTTTGAGATTTAGTGACACTTGGTCCAAAAATTTACAATCACAATGGGGTGAGCTTCGAGGTTAGTCCGAATCAACATATGCATTATTTTTTCCATCTAATGTTTGCTTGAGCTTTAGATGAAAGTAGCTAGGGTTATTTTTAAACGTACAGTGTCACACAAGAACCCTACATTCAAGTGGATGTGATAGAGAGCGAAAGGAAGAAATAAGTTTAGACCTTGAGAAGAAAATGGAGTCATTTCCATGACACCTAATTTTCGAACACCAATGCCCTGGGAAGAAGTCCTATCTTCAAGATGATTTTGTCTTGGAAACCCATGTCCAAAGAGGTTTGAATCTCGTTTCTCAAAAGAGCATCATAGTTGGTGGCATCCAACCATCTCAACATGAAGATAATAATCAGCCTAGATCTCTATATAAGGAAGCTAACTCATTAGTATTTCACTATTGCCTAATCGTACTTGTTTGTTTCTTGCATGATGGATCTTGTTTATTACTATTATATTCAACAGAAAATATTTAATTACATACCTATATAATTCATCCAATAAAGACATCATCTTTTCCGGACCTACTTAAAAATTTGATCAATGTTAGGAAGATAGAAATTATATTTTAATCTTGCATTGTTAATGTCTCTAAAATCAACATATACATATACCAACCTTATTCATCCTAATAGGAACTAGATTAGCCTTGAATATGAGTATCTAATAGGTAAATGATAAGACCATCCAACATTTATCGAGCTCCTTAAAAAGGTGTTTTCAATAAGAGGGTCATTTTCTTAAGCTTCTATCTAATAAAATTAATACTTAGATTTATAGGATATCATGTTTATATATGTTAGTACCATAGCCTTTCAAATATTTGTAAGACCAATAAAAACATCAGTGAACTCTTTAAACAAATTAGTGAAATTTTTATTCTCTTTATCCATGTAATTTATACTTGATGTAAACATACAAAGTTCATCATGATTGGAAATGTTTCTTATATCTCTCTCCTAGGTTTTTCTTCAATTCTATAGATCTTGGGTTGATCATTTGGATAAAATAGGAATTCTACACTAACTAGATTATTAGGTAGTTTACATATGAAAAGATTCAAATAAGAACTCTAATTAAGCACATATCGAGATGAAAATAACATCATTATGTTGGGGTTAGCACAATGGTCAGATGCATAATATATCGATCTAAACATACATGCAAATAAAAGCGAATATTCTACCAGAGAAAATATACAAAACAAGAGACATAAATCAACACCGCATTTAACGTGGTTCACCCAAAGGTGGGCTACGTCCACTAAGAAACAAACCAATCTATTATCCAAAGCTTTGAAAAATATACAATCTTCCACACCGTCGATGTTCAATACTTTCTTCCTTCAAACTTTTGCTCTACCACCAAGAATTCTCTCTCACCAACCTTTTTCAAGTTCTTTTTAAATCTTGTTGATCATTCTCTTCTAAACCCTAGCTTTTATGATTATATAGTCATTTATAGACTTAGGGCACTTAGTCATGCAATTACAATTAATAAATTTATTTTAATGCTAAAAATAAATATAATTCTGAGAGTTAATTAAAACTTCATCGCATTGAGTAATCGACACCCGCTCTACCTAACCGCTGTCTTTTCCTTACTTGCTTGACTTTATCGGTCATACTTGATCGATGTTGGTCATACCTAATCGATGTCGGTTCTATATTTTCCAAAGAAGTTCCAATTGCATGCTATAATGAAGTAATTAAGCTTCACAACTCAACAATCTCCCACTTGGAGTGTAATTACTACACCATACTTGTACAACGTCATTCTTGAATCCTTCCTTGGCTTTTTTTCTTCCTCTTCAAGTCTCAAACTCAAAGACTAACAAGTGGAGTGTAGCTCCAACTTATCCTTTGCTAATGGCTTCGTTAGCATATCCGCAGGGTTCTTGCTCGTATGAATTTTTTCCAGATTCAAATGTACATCCTCCAATACCTATCATATGAAGTGATACCTCAATTGAATGTGTTTTGTTCTCGAATGAAACGCTGAGTTCTTTGCCAAATGAATTGCACTATGACTATCACTGAATAATTTACAATCACTTTGCTCATTTCCCAACTCTTCCATGAACCTACTCATCCATATCATCTCCTTGCTAGCCTTTATAGATGCAACATACTTTGCCTCTATAGTAGACAAAGCCACAACCTTCTACAATCTCAAAATCTAGCTAATTGTTGTTCCACCTACTATGAAAATATATTCAATAGTACTCCTCCTACCATCTAGATCTCCAGCCATATCCGAATCAACATAGCCATGTAATGAAATATCCGAACCTCCATAGCATAACTACATGTTAGATGTCCCTTTCAAATATCTGAGTATCTATTGAACTGCTTTCCAATGCTCTTTACCTGGATTAGCCATATATCTACTCATAACTCCCATCGCCGTGTAATGTCTAGTGCGGTATAAAGCATAACATACATGAGACTTCCAACTCGCTGAAGCATATGGCACTCGTGTCATGTATTTGACCTCCTCATGTGATGAAGGACATTGATCTTTGCTCAATTGAAGTGTTCAACCATAGGTGTGCTAATGTGTTTTGCATTCTCGCATGTTGAACCTTTCTAGCACCATGTAGATATAATCCTCCCGAGACAAATACAATTTCTTGTTTTTCCTGTCTCTATGTATTTGCATGCCAAAGATTATTTTTTCAAATCTTAAATCCTTTATAGAAAGTGTGTGAGCTAGCTTTCTCTTAAGCTCACCAATGTCCCGCATACTAGATCCTGTAATAAGCATATCATCCACATACAATAACAAAATAATATAGCTCCCATTTTCAAGCTTCTTGAAATAAACACAATGGTCATATTCACATCTCAAGTAACCATGCTCATGCATAAAATTATTAAACCTCATGTACCATTTCCTTGGAGCTTGCTTGAGCCCATATAGACTCTTTTTCAACCTGCACACTAGTTTCTCCTTACCCTTGAATTCATACCCAAGTGGTTGCTGCATATAAATATCTTCATCCAAATCACCATGAAGGAAATCCATCTTCACATCTAGTTTCTCTTAATGAAAATATTCTATCGCAACTAAACTCAATACAATATGAATAAAAATCATCTTAACAACAGGAGAAAATATTTCACCAAATTCAATACCTACTTTTTGTGTAAATCCCTTTACTACAAGCCTCACCTTGTACCTTTTTGTCCACCCTCTTCTTCCTTAATCCTATAATCCCACTTGTTCTGCAATGTCCTCTTACCTGCTGGAAACTTAACCAAATCTCAAGTCTGGTTCTATTCCAAGGAGTCCATCTCTTCATCCATGCCATGCTCCCACTAAACGTGGGTCTTATCTGCATCGCTTCTTCAAATCTCTTTGGTTCACCATTATCAATCAACAATAAATAAAATAGAGAAGGTTTAAATATTTTTGGAAGTTTATTTACCCTTTGTGACCTTCTCACAAGAGTTTAGGTATTAGAGGCTCTATCTCGGGCCTTGAACATTAGTATCAACTTCCGACATGTTGACCGACGCCGATCACCTCTAACCGAAATTGGTTCTGCTAACCGATCCCGGTTTGGATCCTCTCGTAGCCATTAGCGGTTCATCTAATAGATGTCGATCAAGGACTAACCAACCATGGTTACTATGTATTTCTGCAGTGTTTTTTTAAAACCCGAGAGTTCATTTTCATCAATAAAATTCTCAATTTTCTCATCCTTGAGTACTAAAATTTGATCCCTGTACATTCTCTTTTCATTCCATTCAACATCACAATTCCTAATAATTTTAGAATTCTCTAAATCCCAAAAACGGAAACCAAAATCACCAGATCCATAACCAATGAAAGTGCACCTCTTGGATTTTGCATCGACTTTTTCTATTTTCCTTATCAATATGCACAAAAGCTTATGAACCAAAAACTTTAAGAAAAGAAATATCTACCTCTTTTCTAGTCCATGTTTCCTCTGGTATTCCTCCATTCCTCCATCTAATGAACTTGAAGGGCCACTGTTAATCAAATAAACCATTGTATCAACTACTTCTACCCAAAATTGCAAGAGCAATCTAGAATGTATCCTCATATTTCTAGCACATTCATGATTGTCTTGTTCATTCCTTCTATAACACCATTCTATTTTGGTGTTCTTGGAACCATTCTTTCTCTACGTATCTCATTTATTGAACAATAATCATTGAAAGCCTTGCTACAATATTCACCACCATTGTTAGATCTAAAGAACTTTAACTTATAATTTGATTCATTCTCAACAAGAGCTTTCCATATTTTAAAAGTCTCAAAAACATCATATTTACGTTTAATACAATAAACCCATACCTTTCTTGTAGCATCATCAATGAAAGTAACATAATACTGGGATCCTCCATGAGAAGTTACTGCGCACTGGTCCCCACACATCTAAGTGTACAAGCTCCAATTTCTGCTCCTTCTTAGTTGCCCCTAACTTTGAGAAATCTCACTCTCTTTTGTTTTCTAAAGATACAATGCTCACAAAAATCAAGATTTAAATCTTTCAAATATGATAACTTACCCTTAGTCTTTAAGATCCACATTCTTTTTGACTCATATGACCTAACTGATTATGCCACATGCATGCATCTGAATCTGAATTAGATAATGCAAAAAGGAATCGAGAATACAAGTAGATAAATATAACGTGTTAGAGTAGTTATTTACCTTAGCTCATGTTCACCTAGGTACTTTATTTACTTTTATTGTATTTATCCTCACCCACTTATGTGTGTAGAAATTTCTTTTATATTATTTAGATATTAGGAGATATTATCTAGTTGTTAGGTATAGGTCTTTCCTTGATCTATGGTATTGACTAGAACCTTGATGTCTAGTTCTCTCCTAAATCTATGGTCTTGACTAGTTCTTTGATGACTAGGTATTTCCTTGATTTATGGCTTAATCTACGACCTTGATGGTTCTTAGATTGTTATTGCTTTGCCTATTAAAGCAAGGCCCATTCTCAATGTATTGCATTGAGTTCCATAATAATATATGATATTGTTTCTCATTTTTTTGCAAAGGTTTTATGTAAAGTTATTCGATTAATTGCTTTCATCTTATCGATCGTGGTGTTTGATTAGATCTGTGTTCTTGGCTTGGTATGATCGGTTATCGTTCCCTTCATAAAATTCCTACCTTTTTACCTCTTGCCATGACAAAAGCACCCTTGGTGACTTTCTAAGAGTCTCCTGTAAAGTAACCATGCAACTGATTCTCTTAGTTGCCCTGCAGAAATAAGATTCCTCCCGAGGCTTGACACATGCCTCACATCTTTCAATACCCATGTATTTTCATTCTACTATTCTAGATGAACTTCCCCTTTACCGTAATAATGCAAGGTTCATCATCACCTAAATAAACATGCCCAAAATTTGCACGGACATAATTTCGAAATAACCCTTATTAGGGTTGCATGGAAAGAAGCTCCTAAATCTAAAACATGTGATTCATTTATATTGTCCAAAGAAAGAATAAGAGCATCTTGCATTACCTCGATGAAGTAAGATTCGTTTGGTTATTGATTCTCTTTATCCTTTGACTAACAATCTTTCTTTACATGTCCTTTCTTTCCACATTTCCAACAAGTAATTCCCTTACTGGATTTAGATTTGCTTTCCCTTGACTTTTATTTCCCATTACTCTTACTTTTGGATCGCTCCTTCTACCTCGCCCCGCTTTCTACATTCAAAGCATTTCCAGGATAATGTTTCCTATGTACTCTTCCGGTGAATTTATTCATTCAATATTATACTAACCACATCATTAAACTTCAAAATATTATTAGCAGATGTTGTATTACTAACACCATTACCAAGTTATCGAACTATCGTGCAAAGAACATAAGAATAAAAGTTCTTTTACTTCAAAGCATCAAATGGTATAAAGCAACCAATTTTAAATGATTTACAATAGATCAAAATCATTCAAATGACTAGAGGTAGATTCACCTTCATGCATCTTAGAACTAAATAGTTTTTTCATCAAATAAACTTTATTTGAAGCACTAGGTTTTTCATATAAATTAGCAAGAGATTTCATTAAGTCTAACATAGGAGCCACTTCTATAATATTGGAAGCCACAGATCTTTTGCCGGACTCAATCTTATAGATCCCAAAGCCTTTCTGTCAAAAATCTTCCATTCTTCATTAGTCATCTTCGTAGGTATGGACTTGTCATCCAACGGTAAATACAAATCTCTTTGATATAGATAATCCTCAATCTGCATCTTCCATAATTGATAATTTTGGTTGTCAAATTTCTCTACCTTGTATTTATTATCTTTTCCATTGTTGTAGCTCCCACTCAATCAGAAAACCCTCTGTGAGTAAATATGTCAACACATAAAACCCTCAAACAAAGCTTTGATACCAGTTGTTGGGGTTAGCACACGGTTCATACGAGAAAATATATTAGATCTAAGCATACATGAAAATAAAAGAGGATATTCTACCAGAAGAAATATACAAAACAAGAGACATAAATCAACACCAGATTTAACGTGGTTCACCCAGTGTGGGCTACGTCCACCAAGAAACAAGCCAATCTATTATCCAAATCTTTGACAAGATATACAATGAAGATTTACAATCTTTCACACCTCTCAGATGTTCAGTACTTTCTTCCTTCAAGATTTTTCTCTACCACCAAGAATTCTCTCTCACCAACCTTTTTCAAGTTCTTTTTAATTCTTGTTGATCATTCTCTTTAAACCCTAGCTTTTGTGCTTATATAGTCATTTATAGACTTAGGGAACTTAGCCATGTAATTACAATTAATAAATATATTTTAATGCTAAAAATAGATATAATTCCTGAGAGTTAATTAAAACTTCATCGCATAGGTAATGGACGCCGCTTGAGTTCTACCTAACCGCATTATCGGTTCCTTACTTGCACGACCGATGTCGGTTACTATATTTTCCAACAAGTTCCAATTGCATGCTATAATGAAGTAATTAAGCTTCACAACTCAACACATTATTAATTAAATTCAAGATATCCCACAATCTAGGATCACGAGCATTAAAGTAAATGGAGATCCATAAGCACATATCAAGATGAAAATAACATCATTATTAATCAAATTCAAGATATCCCACCATCTAAGATCACGAGCATTAAAGTGAATGTAGATTCGTATGCCCCTACCAATACCTCTCCCAAATTTTCATCATAAATGCCCACCACTATGAAATATAATTATTCCTTCTCACTCTAAAAATATTACTCCTAGATAGAAATAAACTAGAACCCCTTGGGTGGCTCTAACCTCCACAAGGGCTTGAGCCTTAAGAACCATTTTCTCTATTCCATCCAGAGACATGAATAAATGAGAAAACAAAACTAATCTCAAATTCAATATTTCCATAGATCAAAGATAGTATGAACTCATTAGTCAATTTAAAATAACTTCATACTAAAATACTTAAATATACAAAATGAAATTCATAGAGTTTTTAAATTATATAGACATTATTGGGTAATAGCTTTAACAAACAAATCTTTAAGGGAAAAAGAGTGATGGTAAAAATTAACTCATAAGAAAAATAACTTTGATAAAGGTCTTTCTAACATTTTGAAACTCCTAAAATAATACACAAACATAAAAAAACATCAAAACAAGAAATCCACCTCTACATAGAACTTGAAATATGACTCTTATGAGATATTAACTACATGCAATTATTATGGTCACATAACATGTTATAACCTCCATATAAGAACCAAAAATTGTCATTAATATTTCTCCTTTGAAAACCATCATATATAGACAAAAATATTGCATCATCAAGAGTGGAAAAATAAATCTTAAATGTTTCTAAAAAGACACAAGTGACATTAAACGAAAATGAATTAAAATGTAACGAGGCCAAGGTCGATATTATCAAGTTCAGCCGCCAAGGAAGATCCTCCAGACCACGTCGTAGGAGCTGCTTGCTGCATGACCATTGTTCTACCTCCCCTCGGGGCCACCCTTCAGCCCCGTCCTCCTTTGGGACTGGTTTAGAACCCACCTTCGAGGGGAAGGGTGTTTCCGGCTCTCCATTGTGTGGTTCTCCGCCACTTTGGGTGTGCAGACTATTATAAGATTTCCTCCCCCTGGATGGGGTATTATGGTGCTACTTCAGATGTAATTTCCTAATCAAGACAGGTTGGCAAGTGGATCCTCCTTCGAAGGAGCCAACTAGTGGAGAGTTCATCCCTCCTTGGGATGATCCTCCCCCTCCCCGGTGTTGCGGCTTGTGCTTATCTATGGTGGTGTCTTTTTCGATGTATTCTTTGGTTGCCCTGTTGGCATTTTGATGTAGCCCTTGTGGTGTTTTCTATTTTTATGGTGCCCTCGTGGCATTTTGTGGGACCGTGAGTTCTTCAGTCACCCCTTACTATGTAACTCTCTTTTATTTTTATTAATATAAAGGGAAATTATAATAGTAAAATAAATTAAAATAGATTGTATAAGAATTGTCATCTACTTGGTGTATTCAAACCAAGACAATAATAATAATAATATGGGAACCCAACTTTGGGTTAAATATATGAAAATATTCTCAATACTTTGACCTCTATCAAACCGCATATTCCTCAACTAAAATTCAATTGGTGTGCGATTAAGTAAATTTCAACATGATTATGATAAGATCTTAACATATAATAAATGAATAATTAGAACAAATTGTAAAATATAATGACTATCAATACAACATGATATATTTATGAGCTTAAATGCCCTAATATTTTATAAATAGAAGAATACTTTTAAGGTAGGGAAATTCCATACAATACTCTTTAAAGAAGGAATAATTACATAAAAGAGTTTGCGAGAATCGAATCGGAAATGAGGCACCATGAAGTAGTTGCACTCCAACGGAATCGTGAAAGCTCCAGCGATAGCAAGGAAAAAATTGATCAATAATGGAAGAACTTGCTCAACAGAAACAAAGCTTGCATAGAGGAAAGACAGTGGAGTGTCTTGGCATGCTCATAAATGAATAGAAAAGGGGTACATATAGGGTGCTGAGTAACCCTAGTGCATGACACATATGAAACCCTAAACCTAAACCTAACCCATGTGAGATGACCCTCCAACATGAGAGGAGGACACATAGGATAACTCACACTAACACCCCCCCTTCATCGAAGCTGGGGTAGTGGCTGTGATGAGTCAGACGGAAGAGGAAGACACTCCTAAACAACTAAGAAAGATGTGTCAATGGGGCCTGACAACTAAAGGCCTGATAAGGTGCCCATATACAAACACAATCTTCCTAGAAGAAGAAGAAGAAAAGAAGGACTAAATAGCCCTAAGAAGATGGGCAGCTGCAGAAGACCTCACCCCAAGAAGAGACCGTAAGTGAAGAAACTTCATCTCAGTGAAAGGCTTGGTGAATAAGTCTGTAATCTGATCAGCTATCTGAATGTACTGAATGTCGATGATACCATCATGAATAAGCTCCGTATGAAGTGCATATGGATCTCAATGTGCTTCATCCGCTGATGCTGAACTAGATTTCTGCAAATAGAGATAGTGCTCGTGTTATCACAGTAGATAATGGTAGGCCGCCAAAAGTGGATGCCAAACTCTGTCAGAATACCCTGTAGCCAAATAGCTTATGTGGTAGCGTTAACTGCTCCTCTATATTCTGCCTCTGTAGATGATATCGCAATTGCATTTTGCTTCTTGCTAGACCAACTAATAGGACCCGAACCAAGAGAGAAACTATAGCCAGAAGTAGATTTCGATGATCTAAGTCACCGGCCCAATTAGAATCTGTGAACCCAATCAAGTCAATATCAACCCCTCCATGATAGTGTATGCCATCAGCATAAGTGCCATGAACATAATGAAGGATCCGTTTAGCTACTTTCCAATGTAGCTCATGTGGCTCTGCATGAATCTGGACATGATCCCAACAACATATGATAAATCCGGTCGAGTGTGAGTCAAGTAGATCAAGCTCCCAACTAACTGTCGGTAAAGAGTACCATCAACCAAGGGAGTAGAGCAATCTGAAACCAACTTAACCCCGGAAAGAAAAGGAGTAGGAGAAGACTTGTAATCGGACATCCGAAAACCGAGCTAGCAAATCAAGAGCATACTTAGGTTGTGAAATCAAGATTCCCGAGTCAGATTGTGAAATCTGGATCCCAAGGAAGTAATGAAGCAGACCTAAGTCAGTCATGGAAAACTTGTTGGCTAAGGCAATCTTCACATAATCAATAATAGAGGAAGAGTTGCCTGTGATCAACAAGTCATCAACATATAGAACAAGAATGAGTATGGAGTCATCTTGCCGTAGAATATAAACATTTGGATCAGAGTGACACCTAGTAAACCCTGATGTAAGTAAGAAGGAGTCCATCTTGGCATACCAAGCCGAGGGGCTTGTTTAAGTCCATAAAGAGACTTCTTTAACTTACAAACGAGGGAGGAATCTTGGACATAACCCGAGGTTGTTCCATATAGATCTCTTCCTCTAGGTCACCATGAAGGAAGGCACTCTTAACGTCCATTTGATGGACTTTCCATCTGTTTTCTGCGGCAATGGCTAGGGTCAGTCGAATAGAAGTCATCTTCGCAACCGGAGCAAAAGTTTTTGTATAATCAACCCCAGCTATCTGGGAGAAACCCTTAGCTACTAATCGCGCTTTAAAATTTTTGACGTCTCCATCTACTCCATACTTTGTTCGGAACACCCACTTACACCGAACGATTTTTCTTCCTTTCGGAAGAGTGGTGAGATCCCAAGTATCGTTCTTCATGAGAGAGGAATACTCCTCATCCATGGCAGAATCCCACTCAAGAATACCAGAAGCCTCTTGGAAAGACTATGGATCAGAAGCAGAGGTGAAGAAAGAGTGGGGTCAATGAAATCTAAGTGAGTACGTCTCATATCCGAAGTATCTCCAACTAAATCTCCAGCACTTTGCAAAGTTTTCCTGGCCCAAAGGGGACCAGGAGGATCAAGCTCAAAGTCGGAAGATTCTTCACTTGAGTGAGAAGGGACATAGTCCTCATCATCACTACTGTTAGAATCAGAAGACTCAAAGATCTGATGGTTGGGAGGATCGGAAGAGGAGCACGCTCAACAGTATCATCATCTGATGAGTCAGAATTTGAATCAGCGAGCTGAAGAACCTCTATAGGTGGAGAAGTAGAAGTCGAAGAAGACTCATCAAACTTAACACTTCTCTCAATATATAGCTCATGAGAAGTAGAATTCATCAATCGATATCCCTTCACGCCATCAGGATACCCTACAAAGATACAAGGTTTGGATTGTGGTTCCAAGGCCTTGCGTTTCTTCTTGGGAATCGAGCCATAGCCTTGGATCCGAAGACTCAAAAGTGCTCAACATCAGGCTTGCGTCCAAACCAGGCTTCAAAGGGTGTCATCCCTCTTACTGCCTTGTGTGGAACACGGTTCTGAATGTAATTTTGCACAATTCTTGCTTCGGCCCAATCTGCAGAGGAAGAGACTTTGAGTGAATCATACAAGTGGCCATCTCCTTGAGTACGGTTCTTTCTTTTGCGACTCCATTCTGCGAAGGGCTATAAAAATTGTATGTTGCAAAGAGATCCCTTGAAGTACAGAAATCCATGAACCTATTGTTTACATATTCACCTCCATTGTCGGTTGGAGAACCTTGATAGACCGTTTCACTTGTTTCTCAAAGAAGAGCCTTAAAGTCTGAAAATGTTCAAAGACTTGAGACTTAAGCTTAAGAAAATATACCCAAGTATATCGCGTGAATAGTCATCAATGAAGGTTAGCACATAAAGAGCTCTAGTAAATGAAGGAGAAGGAAATGGACCGAAACATCGCTGTGAACAAGATCCAGAGGACGAGTGGCTCTCCAAGCTTTTCCTTTGTCAAAGTTCTTTTCAGGATGCTTTCCAAGGGTACAACCCTCACAAAGACCCTTAGAAAACTTGACGCGAGGCAACCCGTTGACCATTTCATTTTGACTCAATTGTTCAAGGTAGCGATAGTTTAGATGTCCAAAATGCTCATGCCATAGCTTACTAACCTCATTTGCATGAGTGAGCAAGGCAGTGGGTGTAGAATCAGAAGTAAAGTGGGAGAAGGTGTACAACCGTGAACGGTGATCTGCCTTTCCCTCAGCCACTGTAGTGTCATTGTTAAGCTCACGAATAATCACCGAGTTAGGACCAAATTCCACTCGCATTCCTTCACCAAGGTGAGTAATTTGGTAAACTGATAGGAGATTGGTAGAGAGATCAGGAACACTCAACACTTGGTTAAATGTTCCCCCATCCATCTCTACCGATCCACTACCAGAAACCGACACTGTCATGTCATTACCCATCGTGATTTGGGACATTCCACAAGGTTCGATGTTGGAAAACTCAACATGTGAAGAACCCATGTGGTGCGAGGCACCAGAATCTATAATCCATGTCGATGAAGGAGCAACTTTGGCTACAAGGGCCTTTCCTTTCTTCTTATCATTTCTAGCACCTTTTGCAGCAGAAGACTCGGCCTTCGGAGCACTTTGTTTTATTGATTCAGGAACACTTATTTTATTTTTCTCAAGTAAATGAGATAAGTGATCAATCTATTTCTTAAAATAGTGTTGCTCGTCGTGACCAGTCTTCTTGCAATAGGAACACAAATACTTGCTTTTCTGCGCTCTAGGCTCAGAAGTCGAAGTGTTTGTGTCATTTTTAGGTTTGATCTTGGTTTCTTTCTTAGGTTGATCCTTAGTTTCTTTCTTCTTTTCAGTCTTCTTTCCCTTGCTAGTACTTGCTACAAGGGCATGTGACTTGGACTTGAGAGACCCCATTTGAATGAGTTTTTCTGTTCTCGAATGAGTTGGGACGAAAAATAGTCAAAGGAGGGCATCATCCAAGTATCGCCCAAAGCAACTTTTGTAGCGTAGAAAGTTGACACGAAAGATAGAATATTTGGGACCTAGCTTAGAGAGAATCGACAAGATCAGTTGAGAATATTTCTTTTCTACTTGACATCCTTTTAACAATAATCTAATGTGGACAAATTTTAAGAAGAAGGCTTGTAGGTTTTCAAAGTCACTAGGATTTAACCCTAGTAGTTTGTTTTCCAACTCATGCGCTCTCATGTCATCTAGTTGTCCAAACATCGCATCCAGCATTTTCCATGCAGATGTAGGTGTTTCGGATGCCTCAATGTGGAAGAGCAAGTCAGGAGAAACGGACATGCAGAGAAGACCTAAAGCTTCATCACTACGGTTTAACCACTTAGATTTTTCAAGTTCGTCATCTGGTTCAGTCTCAGTTCCCATGGTGATGTGGTATAACCCTTTACCCCTTAGTTTCATTATTATTTTCGATCTCCATTCGAAAAATTTGAACGTGTAAGCAAAGGAATTGAAAGTGCATCCATAGTGAGAGAGAGAAATAAATGCAGAAAGAAACACAACCACCCAAGACAATAACAACCCCCTGCTTTCGACACTTTATAGTTTAGTGCGTTGATTACAATCGGGTCCGTGTGTGCGGTTTGAAACACTTGGTAACTTGTCTTGCAATTAGCGTAATAACGCGCAAGAGGGGAGACCACAACAGTGTTTCGTGGAGCGCAACAAAAGAGGAACACCGTAAACAAGCACAAGCAAAAAATAGAAAGGAGGCGAAAGCCAACCCTGGTGGTGAGAAAAAGTGTCTCACGTCGCATGAAAGAATCTCTTTGTCGTAAAACTGTGGCGGACGTGCTCACAAGTCCACGAAAAAAAGGAATAGAACAAAGCTCAAAAGAATGAGCTGAATTAAGCAAAACAAAGACACCCCCAGAATGCGGCACTTTATAAAATTAGTGTGTTTACAAAGATAATGATCCCATCATCTAGAGTGTGAAAAAACATGCAACTTTGACTAAAGAAGTGCTCAAAACCGAGCAACGAGTCAAAAGTTATAGCAAAAACCAATTCCCACAATTTGATGAGAAAAAGCCAATAAGCCTGCAAACGGATTAAAAAAGTGCCCTAAACACATGCAAAGGGTGTCGTATGTATGCTCGTTGGAAATGGCATAGAATTTGAGATAGGGTTTGTTTGTATTGCGAGGGGGAATTAGCCACCTGCCAATCCCGGACCTCACCCTTCGTCTTCGGCACTCGACTGAAGGTTAGAAATACAACAATCCAAAGACCAAATTATAATGCCAAGGAAATATATTTTTAAATAATGTTAATGAAATAAAATTAGATCTAATGTAATTAAATCTAATGAATTTTGAAAAAATCTTTAATTAAACAAATCACTGAAAAAAACACTTTTTTTGAATATTGTCTAAAACTTACAAGTTTTAGAAAGAAGTGTTTTTTTTTAAAAAGATTTTTAGATGAATATTTTTAAACAAATAAAGATTGAATGCATTTTTAGAAAGTATCTTTTAAATAAAGAAAGATTTTTTGATTTAAAACGCATACCAAAAAGAGTGAGTTTGTTTTTTTTTGTTAAAAAAAAGAAAACACAGTCATTTTTTTCTAAAAAACTGAGGATTTTAGAGAGAAAAAAGAAGGAAATTAACAAACTTACCAAAGGAAAAGGTGTATGGTTGAAACCTTACCAAAAAACAAGAAGAACAACCACGCTGGAGTGTTTACAGCAGCGTTTTACCTTGCTCAGACCAAAAAAACGTGGCAGAGTTGTTTAAAAATGCCTAGGAAGCAAAAAAAACGTGGCAGATGATTTTTACAACCCTGTGAAGCAAAAAATGTGGCAAATGATTAAAAAAAAACGCCTGTGCAATCAAAAAAACATGGCTAATGATTAAAAAAGCAAAAAAACGTGGCTAATGATTAAAAATTGCCTGTGCAATCAAAAAAATGCCTTGGAGAGTCCAAAAAATGCCTAAGCAACCACGTTTTAGCTTGCCCACACCAAAAAACGTGGCAAATGTGATTAAAAACGCCTGGGAAGCAAAAAAAAAGAGGGACAGCAGTTCGTTGAGTAGCAACCACGACTGAAGAACTCAAGGATCCTGCAACCACAGACAACATGCACAAGAAAAAAAACACAAAAACTTTCCGAGAAAGCTTGTTAGAGATATTAGCAAGATAATTTCTAGAAAATGGTGATCAAAAGACTTGCATGCAGAGTAAAATAACGAAACCAAGTAAGAGTAATAGCAACAAAAAATAAATCGAGTGCACGTTTACCCGATCTCAGCTCTGATACCATGAAAAGAGTTTGCGAGAATCGAATCGGAAACGAGGCACCACGAAGTAGTTGCACTCCAACGGAATCGTGAAAGCTCCAATGATAGCAAGGAAAAAATTGATCAGTAATGGAAGAACTTGCTCAATAGAAACAAAGCTTGCATAGAGGAAAGACAACGGAGTGTCTTGGCATGCTCATAAATGAATAGAAAAGGGGTACATATAGGGTGTTGAGTAACCCTAGTGCATGACACATATGAAACCCTAAACCTAACCCATGTGAGATGACCCTCCAACATGAGAGGAGGACACATAGGATAACTCACACTAACATGCCCTAATATTGAATATATTTATAAATAGAAGAATACTTTGAAGGTAGGGAAATTCCATACAATACTCTTTAAAGAAGGAATAATTACATAATTTCCTAATATGAGAATTCTAATTTGAGGGGGCACTCTACAATACCCTTCTACTAAGTAGAATACTTAACTTAACACATACATGGCATACTTCGTAATAATATTCATCTCCTTTACATAAGTATATATTATTCTTAATGAGTGGGTAATACCTAATTCCAATGTAAGTTTCAAATTACTACCTAATATAACTAAATCCTATGTGATTTCATATAGTATAAACATATATAACTAACTAAAAGGGATGCCTGTCACATGTTGACATATCCATTAACATTATAAATTCATCTCCCTAAATACATAACATATTAAAAAGATCATTTTGTAATTTTCTATATGTTAAACACAAAATAATATACCAACATACACATTAAACACAAATTGGAGTGAAGTTTTTATATTCTAACCAACCATATGCCTTTATGGTGTATTAAGTGTTCAAAAATTATATAGTAGTAAAAAAAGATCATGATAAAGACCCTATTTAAAGTTAGTCGGTTTTTATTAAATAAAAATAAGTATACACCTAAGGAATCCTCACTTAATTCCGGAGTGACACCTTTATACTACACATACAAATAAAAACTCAAAACAAGGAAATGAAAAACAACATTGACCAAATTTGAGATAGAATCACCCAAAACAAACTATTTCCATCAATGGTTCTATTATGAAATAAACTCATATCACTCCACAAAAGCAATACTATCTATCAATAATGGAATAGGAACATCGAAACTTAGATCAAAACTTAGGAAAATCAATACTTCTCACTTTTGAAAATCCAAGCAAAACATTTCAACCAATCTCCTCCTCGTATAGCTCAAAATAAAACTTTGGATTTGAAACTAATAAAAATATTCACTAGTATCATTCAAAACTCTCATACAAATAAAATAATAAATATTAGAGACTCACCAAGAAACTTGCTTTCACCTTCTCCATGTTTCCATTTACCAAGTAGTTCATATGAAACACCATGTAAAATGGGTTAAGATTTAATCAAAACTACAACACACAATATTCCCATTCACAATACCAAAATAAAGGGCACCATAAAATACTCAAATTATATATACAAAGTTCAAATAGAACTTCACACTTCACTAAATTGGGATGCTCAAAAAAATTTGAATTCCTAGTCCTCAATTTGAAAATTTCCTCAAGTAAGATAAAAAAGTGGAGACCATTTTCAAAGAATATAAAAGCACAAGAATGGGAATTTATTTGAACAAAACTAAAGCTTTAATGCCATTAAAATTTTAATATGAATCGATATACTGAGAGAACTAAAGATCTATATAGTTAAACGTATATTACTACAATAGATATACCTTAAACAAAATTATCTCGCAAACTCCACCCTTCACCACCATACCTATTGATCATCTATACACAAACTTTATACATCTCGAGTGTTCCTAAGATCCCCACAGACCTCACCATTCCCCTTTTTATCTCTGTCTAACCTCAGACCAATTTCCACAATCAAATCTCATTTAGTTCCTATCATCTCGACCGTATCGACTCCGGTTACCCATGACCGTCGTTGGTTCTCTCTAAACCATCATTGGTTACATCTGATCAATACCGGTTTATGTGTTTTCACCATCCTATCAATAACAAAACCTAAGAATCTTCACCCAAGCAACCCAAGTGACCTAGAACTCCGACCCTAACCAAGCACAGTAACCACGACCAACTACCCCACCTCCCAATCTAATCATAGCCTAGCCTGTTATGTTAGATTTTCTTATTGTATTTGGATGAGATACCTAAATCATATCAATTACATTAGGATTCTATTTACTTACATTATTTCTTGCATTAAATTGTATTAAGTGGGTTGAATGCCACCGAGGAAGTATCACACTTCCTGGATCTAGCACATACTAGGCGGACCACCGTTATATATTATTTAATCCACTTTTGTGGTTTTGTTGTGTATTTCGGGTAGTTCCTCCTAGCAAAAGGAATCTCTCACAACTTTGGATCGAGAAGTTAGAATGCACGCACAACCTTTAAACCAACCATCGCAACAGGTATTCTTCTTTGGCCCACACCCTTATCTATTTCATCTAAAAACTTAAAGAAAATGGTGAAACATTTTGGCACGCCTGTGGGACCCTCTCTTGGGTTCATTACATTTTCTTCATATAGGGAAAACATTTTTGTGTGTTTATTTCATTTGAAAATTACACATTTAATCTTCTCCCTGGTAATATTCCTTTCTTCTAATTGTCTAAACGACATTTGTCATTTGGGGCTTAAAATGAACCACTTCTTCTTTCTTGCATTGCATTAGTGAAAAAGCATCCCTCTTCATGTTCATCATTTGCTACATTGAATATGATATTTCAATTTGGCTATTAAAACACTTGCATTGCATTCTGATTTTGTGCATTATAGCTCACATTAAAAATGAGGGCAACCTATATGCTGGAGGTCATGCCCAATTGATGGTTGACTGATTGAACAAGTATAAAGCACTTGTTTCTCTCTCTTTCTCTTTCCAAACTGCACAAAAATTTGAATATATACACCTTCTTAAACAACATCTTACCTATAAATGCTTGTCAATGATCACACGATCAGAGGATTAACAGGTAATCCCCAGCTAGTTATCTATTTCCAGTACCCCATGAGAGGAAGGATCGCCCCCGCCATAACATAACCTGAGACCTCACCCTGTAGATTTCCTTTTTCGTAGGACGCATTCCTAACCAAAACTCTATTCTAAATTCACGTGTCAGTCATAATTAGCATAAGCTACAACAAATATAAAATTCATTTTTAGGACTGTGTGTTTTCATAGCTTTGTGGTTGACCTACGTTTTGAGGTAAGAGGATACGTTTTCTTCATCTATTTTTTTCCTTTCATACTCTACCATCATAGTTGGAGTATTTTGACTTTCTCTAAGTGTGTCGAGGATTCAATCTATCATACCTAGGATCCTGGGTTGATTCTTCATACAATCTAAATTCACAACTCATTTTTCTTCATTTTTTGATTTCACAAGAATGGCGACATCGGTTTACATCGACCGGCATCGGTTCCTTGTTCTGTTAGATCAGTTTATCCAAAGAAAACTCATCTCACCTTCTTTTCTGTCTAAAAGTTTATGTTTGTCATTGTACTCTCTATATTCCGATCGTAGTCCTCAATACACGTCTCCTTGTCTAATAATCACCAATTTCTGCTTTATTTGCTAAAAAGCTATTATTCTTCACGAAGAATCGGAATTGATCATACCTTAACCGCATCTGTTCTTGAAATTGGCATCACCACCTGTTTTGATTTTTATCAAAATATTTAGCCAATTTTCCCCTCAAAATCTATTTGGTCCCATCTTTATTGTCCCATGTGTCATTTACAAAGTACATTTCACTTGATTTACATTGATTCACATGGTGTTGACTCACAGCCAAACTAATGCCCTCGTGTTTCATGCTAGCCGTCAGCCACTCCCACCTAGTCCATCACTACCATCCATTTTTCACCTATGGATCCGACTTAGCTTATCCCCATTGCCACTAGTGATGAGGAGTTTGTGAGACTCCTCGACCAGAATCCCGCTACTCTCTAATACTACCTTGCTCATTCTTCCACCTGAGATTCCTCAGGACAATTAATATATGGCATGCCTGTATCTATCCCTCTAGTTCTAGCCTCCACTTCTACGTCAGCTAGCACCAGTTTGACACTACCGTCATCCACTTTATCACCTGTGGTGTCTCAGCTAAATCCCACAGCCACTATAACTGCAACATCTACGTCATCGATCGCACCCGTGACATCGATTGTCCCTCCGACAGCCCCTATGAGTCTAGCTCCATCTACACCCGCCACTTCCCATATACCTGTTGCATCACAACCACCTCCGGTGTTAGAAACTTACACCCCTTTCCAAAACCTCATCCTTTCTATCCCACAATCCTTACCCCCAATCGCCACTAGAGTTGTTATGACTATCCTACCCGCATACACATATTTCCAACAACCTCGACCTCATCTATTGCTTATGATGGCTATGTACTAACCACATCTATTCCTCCTACGCATTTCTCATACTCAGTGCCACCATACACAAACATACCACCTACCTCGTACATTCAGCATCAACCCCCTTTTTGCAGGGGCACCCATTCATCCCAACCTACTAACAACCTCATTAAAATGATGATGGAGAAGATGCAGACCTTGGAAGCATCTATTTCTGGCTCCCATAATTCTTTACCTTTTGATGAAATCAGTAATTATCCTAACCATCCATCTATTCCCATTCATCCTTACCCAGTGCATTGGGAAATTCCTAAATTCAATCGCTTCAATAGTAAAGAAGAGCCGTAACAACACTTGCGGTCGTTCAAACATGGGTGTTACCTAATCACCCACGATGATGCTTTCTCCTACGAAAATTCCCAATGTCCGTGATAGGACCAGCATTTGATTAGTAAAATGGAATACTTGACATTCTATTTATTCCTTTAATCAAGTAGCCCAAGCTTTCTAGATCATTTTTCAATCAATGTTACCAAGAAAGTCACCATGACCGATCTCTATTCGACCTGGAAGTACGAAGATGAATCTATCGCAGATTTCATTGCTTGCTAGTGGAGTCTCATTAACCAATTGGTGTTCCAACTACCTCAAACTGAACTTATCGAGTTGTTCACTTGAGCTTTTCCACACACATCTCACCAACTCTACAAGTCCAAACCTTCCGAACCTTTGATGAAGTGTTCACCATGGCCCGAAAACTAGAAATTCGTGTCATTAAAGAAAGGAAGATCCAATTACGGAACAAGAACACCCCATTCAAATCAAATGATTATTCTTCATCTTCAAAACCCTAAAATAACTATTTAAAGCCCAAAGGATCTGCCAACGCAGTATTCCTCAAGGTGGTTCCACCTCATCCTTCTAATCAGCCCCAACCTTCTTCTAATCTTTCTCTGTCCAGGCCTTTCATCTTCGGCGAGAGCAGTGGATGTACACTTCGATCGGAGAACCCTATTCTTCGGTCTTGGAAAAACTTCTTAAAGCCGGAGCCATTACACTTCCTCCCATAAAACCTCATACAGGTTTTGATCCCGCTCATCCTATGCCATGGTATAAAGAAACACCGCGTGGTATAGATAACATGACTACTGTAATTATGATCGTGTTAAAGGACATAGTGATGGTAACTACATAACTTTTAAAAATATTGATCAAGAGATGATAGATGACAAAGACCTTGTGTAGACAACCCGAATGTGCCAAAAAATCAGAATTTGCACATCTTCAAAAATCCATTCCCTAATCATAAACCATCGTCTAATCAAAATAGCGAACCTTCATCCAACGACAACAACATCTCGTGAGGTTCACACAGTTTTTGATATCATGTCAATTGTTCCTCAAAACCTACCTACTTCATCTATAGAGGAAATCTTAGCATGATCTCCTTCACCCACAGAGGAGCATACCTCTTCTACTCCTCTAGCCACAAAGGATTCCCCCTCATCTCCCCTTTATCCCATGGAGGAACCCACACTTTCTACCGATGTTGTGTCATTCTCGCTTCCCAACCTTCTGAACTCGTCAACACTTGTTATTCTCCCATCCACAAGAGAATCATCATTGCCTTCTCCTCCACCGAGAGAGAAGTCTACCTCACTCAACCTATTATCTCTCCTACCCGTGGGAGATGCTTTAGAAATGTTACTACCTATCGTAGGGATAGTTCTCCCCTAGCATCCAGGGACCCTATTGACATGATATCGGATTTCTTACCTACAAAATCCAAGGCTAGCCAATTCCCGTATCACGCAGACACATTTTATAAGGATTTCCACCCAACCCATTCCATCCTCTTCTTTTGTAGTCTCGTTTTCACGGTTGGTCGATTGTTTGGATTACGTTGATCATTCCATGCTTTGGGGACATCTTCGGCTCCCTATTTTGACCCAAATGCAAATGTTTCTGAAGATAATTCCACGATCTACCCAAAGGTATTTTCGCAACCAAAATACACTAACCATGCCGATTAAAATGGCTTCTCTTCATCATCCCTACTTCCATCCAAAATTCTACCCATCACTAAAACTATTCCCAAACCTAAAAACCTACCCACACTTATCTCCCCACCCGTATCTAGACCCATCACTACTTTGGGTGTTATGTCGATCAAGCCTTACCCACCCACTTGTCAGATTGGACTTATCTCGTGTCTTCCAAAGACCACAGTAGCATTGTCCTCCCTGCCTAAAAGGAAAACCCAACCTCTAAAGCCGCGTACATCGGTCTCACCTAATACACCCTTGTCACCCTCCCCCCTTCCGTCCATCCTAGGGCCTCATTCATCAACCTTGACCAAAATATCTCACACCCAAAGCGAGTAAAAATCTAAACAACCTATTCTTGTATCACGAGCCTTTGTTATACCTCATTCACCCAAAAACAAGCTCCCTCACCCTCACTTGTACATTTTTATCCACCTATACCTCCACCAATTACTATAACCCCAACCTTGCCTATACGACTTCAACCAATGCCGCCTACCCAACCTTTACCAACCACCTCCACCGTAACTCAATTGCCCCATGGGTAACCCATCCTCTACCACCATCTATTTTTCCTTCTACATCTTGTACTCCCGTGTCACCTTTACCCAAGAAGGTGCAACCCAAAGATAAGAATCCACTACCCTCCACTAAGGTAATCAAACCAACCAAACCTTCCATTGCCAGCTCGTCTACCCTACCTTTACCCAAATAGATGCCAACAGAACCTAAGACCACTCCACATACCAAACTAGTAGACCAACCCATTCCCTCTCCTGTAAATCCTCTTCCTTCACAATCAGTCACCCCTGTACCCAAACCCACACTCACCTCCCATTTCATCTCATCTTATAGGTCCTACGCTAACATTTTTATCAATATCTTGTAGACTTACATCATCACATTACCACCGCTTCGACCTTACCATCCTCTCAAACCCAAACCAAAAGGTTTTGATGAAACCAAGAGTTGTGCCTATCATCGTGTGCTAGGACATGATGTTGAAAATTGTAAGGCTCTGAATACCGTTCTTCTTCAACTTTTCCTCCTAAACAAAATTTCGATGATGATGACCTTCTTGATGAGGACAGTGCTCCACCATCACCTGTCACCATACAACATCGTACTTTACCCATTCGCGACCAATATCTCCACCCCAACCATTTTTCCCACCTCCAAAATTTGAGATCAACATGGTCCTTATAAGATAGATGGCAAAACCACCACCCAAATGTCAATGTGTCCTACTCATTTCACAAGGATCTTATCTATTGCTAGGATTTTTCCCCTCATGTCGTTATACCTTTCATGACATGCCCTCTCCATCCACCTCCCCTTAGGTTAATATGGTTCACGTTTCTACCCACGCCGAAAGACAAAGGCAAAGAAAAAGAAACTAACCCATTAACCAACCTTGTACCTAATATACCATCTCGCACCCACTCCCAAAATCACCATCTCATGGCCCTACATACCATATCTCGCGGGGTCACCCATCACGTAATGATAAAACAATTACATAAGTCTACTCTAAAGATGTCTTTGTATGATCTCGTCCAGGACTTCTAAATCCCACAGACAAGCCATTAGGTTTTACAATCGATTGAAGTTCTATCCAATGACCCCACACCCGGTGGCCTTGATTATCACCCCTCACTATGTGGCCTCACTAACAAAATCAACTCCTCCTTCTATCCCCATGACCCCTCCTCACGTTGTCACCCTCAGCTTCTTTGAAGAGGAGATTGTACCTCTCAGTCAGATGACCCTAATCCCACCCTATTTATTTATGTTTATATCGATAACATACGCGTACGATGTGTCATGATTGATGGTGGTGCTAGCATTAACATCATCTCCTCCCACACATACAATCAAATGTGTATTCCTTCTAACTATATGCATAATAACCTAGTTATGATATGCTCCTTCAATGACGCCATCACCTCCACCCTTAGCACTATTACCCTTCATGTCCGCGTAGGACCTCACATTGTCCCGGACTATTCTACGTCTTAGAGGGGGACTTCTAATATAACCTATTACTCGGTAGACCTTGGATTTGCATCATGGGTTGTGTCCCTTCAACTTTACACATTGTGTAAAATTTGAGCATGAAGGACATAATTACACCATCCCTTCCGACCCATCACCATTCAAGACCTGTAACATGTTGTACCGACCCAACAATGTACTTGTACCAGTCAAGGCATCTGTCACTACCCCCACTTCACCTTCACCCACAAGCCCATCCACCAAGGCTACCACCACCTCTCCCACATCTAACCCTGTTATTCCTATTGCCGCCACAGCCTCTACAGCTAACTCATCTGCTTCCCAATCATCTAGCGAGTTGTCTATCCCCACTACCCACATATCGACTACTGATCCCTTAGAAGGTGTTTTTAATGCCTCACTGGGGGAGTACTACCTATAAAATATCAATGCATTCCTCACTCCACAAGAGTATGGGAATCTACTTTGGCACCCTAGTTATGACTACCACGTAGGAGAGGTTTTTCCTTATGGTCCTCCCCACCTTCGCACTAATCTAACGTATGGGGAATTGATATTGCCACTTATTCACCCGAACCTCCATCCCAAACATGATCATTTTCATTTGACCTACAATCCCTTACTAATCGCCGCTTCGCCCACACTTTCCTCCACCGTTGCGCATGGAAAGGATTTGGATTCAGTTTTTACGAATAGGGCTGCCATACTGTCATCTCCTGTACCACCCATAAACACAATGAACGTAGTGGCATTGGATTTGACTCACCATCTCCCAAGAAGGCTCGTGTTGACCTAATTGAGGAAGAAAAATCTTCTCCACATCATTCACCCATGTCACCATCTTCACCCATAAAGTCCATAGATCCTGAATCTATTCCTCCTAAAAAAATTTGTAAACACAATTTCCCTAGGACCTCTGACCTATCAACGCGATGGCGAGGCTCCCTCTTCTCTCCCATTCCTATATCCTAACATGATCAATGATGATACACCTTATATTAACTTTGTTCAATGTCAGGATGATGAGTCCATCCTCACCTACCTTGGTGTGGAAGATTCTTATATTCACCGGTCGTTACCTTTTGAGATGCAAACCATGTTGAATGAATCAACCATTGAAATCAACATTAACACTCAAGACGACCCACACATTCTAAAGATAGGCCAATCTTTAGATGCTACTGAGCAGGAAGCTTTTACCTCTTTCCTTTGGACCATAGCAATGATTTTGCCTAGTCCTATGTTGATATGCCCAATATTGACCCAAAACTCGTGGTCCACAATATCGTAACCATTCTTGATGCCAAACCCATCAAACAAAAGTTGCGGAAAATACATCCTCGCATTGCTCTTTTGGTCAAAGAAGAGCTTCAATGCCTTCTCTCAGTTTCCTTCATCCTACCCATTGACTATCCCTAATGGATTTCTAACATCATTCTGTCACAAAGGCGATAGAGGGAATCTACATTTGCATGGACTTATGTGACCTCAACCTATATTTTCCCAAAGATGATTTTCCCTACCAGGCATTGACCAACTAGTTGATCTCACCGCCGGCCATGAAATGCTATCACTCATGGACGAGTTTCTCGAGTTACAATCAAATATTACTTACTCCAAAAGATCAACACAATACTACCTTCATCACCCCTTGGGGGACCTTCTGCTATCGAGTCATGCCTTTTGGCCTTAAAAATGCCGACACTACATACCAACAAGCCATGACTTACATCTTCCATGACATCATGCATCACATATTATAATATTATGTAGATGATCTTCTTGAAAAATCCAAACATTGAGCCGAACACCGACCGACCTTAATGTCATCTTTGACCACCTCATCAAGTATTGTGTTCATCTTCAACCAAAGAAGTGCGTCTTTGCGGTACTTTTATGAAAACTCCTTGGTTTCATCATTTCTTTGTGTGGCATAGAAGTCAATCCTGCTAAAGTAAAGGCTATAATAGAAATTACTCCACCTTACTAATCTTCATTAACTTTGAAGCCTTCGAGGTAAGTTGCAATTCGTTCATCATTTTATCTCACAACTTTTTGACTCATCACAACCATTTCATCATGTTCTCAAGAAAGACGTTTCATTCAAACGGGATGATGAATTTCATAAAGCCTTCAAAGCCTTAAAAAAATACCTTCTTCAACCACCAAGTGCTCATTCCTCCTAAGAATGACCAACCCTTTTACCTATATATTTCCACTACTCACAATTCTTTAGGTGTCATGCTCGCTCATCACGACAAACAACACAGAGAGAAAGTGGTTTATTACATAAGTCATACCCTTATGGACTATAAAATTAGATACACCCACGCTGAAAAACTCTACTTAGCCTTAGTTTTTGTCACCACCAAACTCTGCCATTACCTACTCAACCACAAAACCTTTTTTGTTACCAATATTGACCCCTTACACTATATGTACGCCAAACCCTATCAACATCAACGTGTCGCACATTGGCTTATGCTTCTTGTTGAACTCGACCTCAAATTAATCCATCAAAAGTCCATCAAGGGCCAAGCTATCACTGACCAACTAGCAAATGCACCTCTTTTGAGAATCAATCCTCTAACTTCGATTTCCCAGATGAATCCATAGCTACCCTTTTCTTAGACGAACCCACTTACCAAACGACACTCTTTTTCGATGGCTCTAAGTGTCAGCGTGGAGGTGGGGCTGGTGTTATCCTCATCCCTCTTGATGGTGAACCTATGAATTTTTCTTTCAAACTAGATTTTGATTTTACAAACAATATTGGCGAATACTGAAGCACTTCAGTATTAGGTCTCCAAGATACTTATGACTTAGATGTTAAGTCAATCAATATCTTTGAGGATTCCTAGCTGGTCGTAAACCAAGTCAATGGTATATACCAGTGTTATAATGAGATCCTTCAAAAGTATAAACATCACGTAGATATACTTTTACCACCTTTGATCGTTACAAACTTCAAACCACCCCATGTTCTACCAATAAATTTGTAGATACCATGGCCTATTTAGCTTCTCGGATACCCGCTTTACCCGTTGACTCTAACATCTTTTTCACAATACAAGGTTTGTAATCACCCTCTTACTTACCTCATGAGGTCTACTCCCTTTGAACCATTACACCGACCTAGATGACCTTTGGTATAAGCAATTTGCGGAGACTATCTTTCCCTTTCCATTCTACCCATTGATCTCACTCATAATGGAAAAGGTGCATTTCTTAAAAGTGTCTCTCGTTATGTCATCATGGGTGGTCTCCTTTCTAAGCGTGGCTTTGAAGGTATTCTCTTACGATGCCTTCGCAAGTTATGAAATACCTTGCACCATCAAGGAAGTTCATGATGGAATTTTTAGAGGTCATTTAGTGGTTTAGCATTCTAAAAACACATTTTTCTGCTTGTCTATTATTGGCCAACCCTAAACTGTGATTGTTATGACTATGAAAAACGTTGTGTGAAATGCCAACAACATGCTAATCTTCATCACACACCTAGTCATGCCTTCCATGTCGCACAAGACCTTTGGCCTTTCTCTCAACGAGGCTTGGATCTTGTTGGCGAGATCAATCCCCATTCTTCACAATGCCACCAATGGATTATAACCACTACTAAATATTATACTAAATGGGTAGAATCCATTCTCCTCATTTCTACAAAAGTCGAGAAAATATGTGAATTCATCAACCATCACATCATTTATCACTTTGGTGTTCCTCACCACCTCATCACTGATAACAAAAAGAAATTCAAAAATAAAACCCTACGTAAGCTATGCGATGCTTTTGGCATCCAACTCAGTTTCTCATCACCTTATTACCCGTAAACCAATGACCAAGCAGAATCGACCGGTAAGAAACCTTGAAAAAATTCTTATGAAAGTAGTTGACGATACTAGCAAGGATTGGCATTCACACATTCCTTTCGCCTTGTGGGCTTATTGTATTAGTATTCACACTTCGACTGTTGCCACACCTTTTTCTCTGGTCTACGGTACCGAGGTTGTCTTACCTCTTGAAGTCTAGATTCCATCTCTCTACATCTCACTACAAGACATGCTCAATGACGATGAATTTCACCAGGATCGTTTGGCACAACTTTAGTTATTAGATGAACGTCGTCTTAATGCTCTTGACCATCTCCAAATCTACCAAAAATGTATCAAACATGCCTATGAAAAATGTTTCCACGAACGAACCTTTCAAGTTGGTGACCTCATCCTGAAGGAAAATCAACATGTAACCAAAGAAGAGAAAAGTAAGTGAGGAAAATTTTCTCCTAATTGACTTGGACCCTATATCGTTACCCATGCCTATGGATTAGGTGCTTATCATTTGTCTTCACTCGAAGGTAAACCCAAACCTGAGCCTCTCAACGCCTTGCATCTTTGACCATTTTATTGTTGACATCAAGTCCTATATCACTTTCTGTCAATTGATCGCTCGTCCCTTAAGCATTTTTCACCTTCCATATTACCCATTTTTGAGGATCCACGACTAAACAAGAATCATGTGATTACTTGTCACCTTTCAGCCTCATCTTCAATATGAGTATCATGGCTCTACTCATAGCATGATTCTCATGGATACTTTTTGTCTTCTTAAAAATGGAATCCCATGGTCATTCATTACGTGAAACCACCTCTTTCATAATTCACCCCGTGTACTATGGTTTTGTCTTCTAAATAAGAACCTAATCTTCCTCTATAATCTTTTCCATGACTTAAAATCCAAAAAAAAAAAAGGGATTCAACTCCTCGAGTCAAGCTTCCAACAAAAGATGATTCCCTCAAAAGGGCATCTCTTCTCTCTATTTCATCGTTATAAATAGATCGCTCCCTTAAAGGAAAACTATATAAATTCATTGCAAAAATACAATAAATTTTCCAGAAGCTTCCCACATCGATTAGCTTCGTGAAGACCTCAAGGAGATAATATACTCATCCCATATAGACTTCCGTATTAATCGTTGTATTAAAAACAAAAAAATGAAGAAAATGATGAAATTTTCGCCATGGACTTACCTATTTTTGATCTCGGGTTTCTTGCTAAGAACAACATGTTGCCATACACAAAGTTACACTAAACCACCCACTCACACCTCATTGCCTTTTCATCCTAATTTCCTTTCCACTAAAGGGACTTTCGCAACCACGACATTTTGTGATCATGTGACTTTCTTCACCCTAAGAATAGTACATTATGCAAAGATTTTAGGGCCTTACATTCATAAGCCCATCTCGGGTATAGTAGACTCTTTAGGGTTATTATCAATTAAGTATCTCTTTTCCACCTCTTACCATTCACCTTCCTCATTACTTATTGATTATCCTATACAGGACCAGATCATCGACACCTATATTTTAAAACAACTCAACCATGCCTATGACCTAACTCAATCATGCCTATGACCTACATTCAACCATGCCTATAACCTCACCTTAACCATGCCTATGACCTAAACTCAACCATGCCTAAAAATTCACCACCCATCCCCCTAATTCATCATATTATTCCCTAGCTTATGGGAGAACTACATCGGTCCGAGGCCCCTTTTGTGGGGTATGTATGAGGCAAGCACTTTCGAGGGCATGGGGCCCTCAAGGTTAGATCGACAACTCTTCACCCTAACCTATTTACCCCTTCATTTTCCTATTCACATTCTACCTTAGTTCATTTCCATTTTCTACCAAAATTGGAAATGAAACCAAACAAGCAACAATTAATAAACATTTTTACCACATCATCACATTGGTCATTTATCATTTTCACATTTCCACTATAGAAAATATTTGGAAACTTAAACCATAACATGCATATACATCATCATTTATCTCCATCATGCCTATGACCGACTCCATCATGCCTATAACCTAACTCCATCATGCCTATGACCTGACTCCATCATGCCTATGACCTGAATCCATCATGCCTATAACCTGACTCCAACATACCTAATTGACCTAACTCAACCATGCCTACAAGACCTCGACTCAATCATGCCTAATTCACCTAGTTTCCATCACGTACACAAATAATAATGGAAATTAAAATAAGTGCACATCCATACCATAAGTATCATCATCTATATAAATGAGAAATTATGTGTATCCATACATATGTACACAAATAAAAACAAATACAAATATCTCAAATCGCTCAAATACAACCTCACTATCTTTAACACGTAGGAAGTATAAAAATCAAAATCACACAAGTCACATATACATCCTCACTATTTTCAAAGCACGCAGCCTATATATACCAAAAATACACAAAAATGGAAGTATGTGTAACTATCAGGCATCCCCTCATCGGATATCCTCCATGCATGTCTCACTGTCTCCTCCTCCTCCTCTACTCCCGTGTGGCGTCCCACTAGCATCTCACCACCCTCCATGGGCCTCGACTGACCTCTATTGGTACCTCACCGGAGTTAGACTCCATGCACCGGTGGCCTAGCCCCGACCCTATCTTAGGGCTCTGCCCCCTCGTAATCTCAACACTATGAGTGTGAGACCTGGTCCTCTCACTCGAGGCTTGTTGTGCTCTATACTTTGCATAGGTAGGGACATCTATCCTTGTGGCCATCAGGTGATCCTGATAATATCTCGCCTTACCTAGGGCATCCTTGAACCTAGCCATGGGTATTGTCTCCGTGGTGCAATCGGCCTCGACGACCCGTACTGCACCGTGGGACCCCGTCCCCGAACATGTGTAGTCGCATGTACTCTATACCCTGGTCCCGAAAGGCCATAATCTACGCATGTACAAGTGGACAAATGGACTCAGTAAACCTGCTACATGTGCTGTATAGGGCGGCCACTGTACCCCACTCCCATCTCCATCCTTACCTCGTGCGGACACTCCGTCCTCGTGCTACCTGGGCATGTAGGGCTATTACCTATGCATGTAGTGTGGCCACCTATTCCTCCGACCCTATCGCCTTCCCCTATACTATCCCCAATTGTGTCACTGTGGTAGTCACTTGCCCATGTAGGGTGTCCTCTAAACCGTGATAATGGCTAAATTAGGTTGCCCCGGCCTCGGCTGTATTACCCGTAGCTATGTTGCCCGCCAATGTCTCGTACCTCTTTGTACCTATCATCATCAATCCATCGGTCTACCACCGCTCCTCCCCGCTGAGGTACCATTGGTTATGGTAGAGGCATAGGCCTCTCCACAACATCCCTCCTGTACTGTAGAAATGGTGGGGATACATCCTATGGAAACCCAAACTGCCGTATGACCCTATTAATAGGTATCATCTCGTGCTCTCCTGCATGATGCCCCTCTATCCATCAAAGCAATTATAGCTCTTGTAGCTCCTCGGCCATCTGCCTATATGATGGGAAGCCCACATACGGCCTCCAAATGATGTCCACACTAGACAACCCCTCTAATGCATGCCTGTAATATGCTACATCGTGTGTAGCCCTGACAACTCGACGCTCTCCAACAATAGGTACCCATTGCCTGTAGCCCACCCGAACCATGCCCACCTCGAATGCATTAGGTTGGGGCATGCCCACTGGACACACACACATGATGTGCTCATATGCCCAACAATGTAGTAGGAATGTGCAACACAGGCTGAACCGTCATAACCACCCATAGGCCCATAACTCTCTATATATAGTTGCACCAAGAATGTTGGTGCCCATACAACCGGGTCTTGTCCTCCATCATGTCATGAAGAACCCCATCAATGCCCATGGGAATCTCCCACCCTCTACATCTGGTAGTGCAAAACAACAAACTGCCTCCATCATCAACACCACTAACCTCATCTCCTTCGGATGGGCCCGGTACATATCTCCATAACTCGGGATAACGCTATGGAACCTCAACTCCGTGAGCCCTCACCAAAAATTGTCAACGTCAACTCCTCAGATGCCTCTAAGGAAATGGAATACACCTGCGTCCCTACTATCAGCAACCGTATGATACTATAAACATCCTCTAAGGTGACGCTCATCTCACCTGTCGGCAATCGAAATGTGTTGGTCACTGAATCCCATCTTTCGATGAGGGCGACCATCAAACTTGGCTCCTGGACTACGTGTCGGTAATGTCTAACCCCAATCAGGCCAACCTCTACCACATGGCACCACTCCTCAGTTGTCACACTCCCTCTTACCACTAATAACATTGGTGGTACCCTATCACACATCCGTAACTGGTCCCTCGCCTGCATCTAACAAACCATAACATCATTAGACCTCAACCATACTCCACTTCACCCTTGAACCCCAACCTATTCCCTAGATCCCCCTACTCGTGACCTATCTCCCCACCCTAACCCTAACGACTACCTTTCCTCCCATCTCAATTTCCCACCCCTCGACTCTTTCCTATTTATACCTCTTACCCACGCTTATCTCCCCACCCACCCTATCTCATCTCCTGGCCTATTTTTCCCTCATGTTAAAAAACATCAGTTCTTATTAACCGCACCGGCCTCCCAAAACCGGCATCAATCACCTCATTCGTGACCGATGTTGGCTCACTCCCACCAACGTTCGGCCACCCTCGACCGACGCGTCGGTCCACTGTCGTGTGACAAAATCCATGAAACCCTACCCATTTTCTCTAAAAATTCACCATTCCTCCCTAACTACCCACCCATTCCTACCCAAATCTCTCCTCCACCCATCCCCACCCCCTTAACCTACATCAACCTTCCTACCCTTCCTATTTCACCCATTTTCTTCCAAATTTAAATTCCATTTTCCCCCCCAAAACCCATTTTACCCTAACCCGATTTCTACAAACCAATTTACCTACACACATAGAAGGGGATCGAATCCTACCTCATTATGAGGCCATATGCGTGGTGGCACATTGGGCCGCTACACCGGTGGTCCACCCGACCCCTCTCCTACCTCTGCCATCACCAAATGACCTCCTCACCTCCACCCAACCCAATTAATCACATGGATCTTGTGGACCCTTCTATCAAATGCCGATAACCCGCTTTCGAGGCTCACCAACTCAACTCTCTGTCTCGACTCCGTCACTTTCCACTTTTCCACTACTCCTTTGTCATTTTCTATTATTGGCAAATGACAAATGATTCCAAAAAATGGAATTTTCCTTTTTAATCCCAATCCGCTATGACCGACGTTGGTCATTTTGGTGCCCTAGCCAACCGTCGTTGGTCACACTTCAAACTAGTTTCCCTTTCCCCGCTCCCTATTTCACATGTCACCACTCACGCTCACCCACTTTTTATCATTTCAGCCACCCATTGAAACATACCTACAAACCCAACCTACCCCTACATTTCTTTTACTTGCGTCTTAGGAGTTGTTATTTTACCTATACCTTGGCCTTACCCATGGCATGACCTGTTTTCCTAAACTTGACCTACTTGGTGTGACCATTGACCTTATGTACTCGTTGTACCTTGTGATGTTGTTACCTATGTTGTTTTAGCCTGCCCACCAACCTTTGCCTAATTCTCGTGTTGTTTATCCCGACCAAACCTTGGGTGTACGGAACATACCTAAACATTCCTACACCTAACCTATATTGTGTTTCCGGACCATGTCCTATACCTTGGATACCTGAATCACCTCACACTTGTTTGGATAAACCTATCGACCTTGAATGATGTAGATTTTGCAATCTCTTCAACCTGGTTCTATGTTGCAATCTATATGTGTGTGTGCATTTAATTGTCATTACCGATGACTCGATTTTGACCATGACCTACTGCACATTACCCAAGTTGACTATCACCTTTTCCCTCAATACTCGAACCTTTCCCCACCTATCTTCCCCACCTACACCTTTATCAAACCACTCACCGATTCCGTCTTCCACCTCATCAGTCCAAACGGTTTGAGGGGGATCACCTTAACCCACACATGGGGAATTCACTTCCTATTTTTGTCGCTGTCGCTTACTAATACAAGATACGCAACAAAAAGGGGAAAGATGCAGACACCAAAATTGGGTCACACTCCCCTTGGTCCCCTTTCGAACAACTAACTTAAACACTTTTACCTAACCATGACCCTCACATCACACATTAATATTAATTTAATCACTTTAATTAAATTAATATTCATCCTCACTTTATTCAAGATTTAATCATCTTAATTAAAGTATGAATCGAAACCGTCTTAGGTTACCCTTTATTCACTTTGGTAACCTATTTGGGAGGTTGGCCACATTCTTGAATTTTGGGAGAAAAAGGAGATCTACATGCCGCCAAGAACCAGAGATCTTCCACACATCCAGAAGCCATAGCCAGCATCAAGACAAATCCATAGGTATCTCTCTCACGATAGCATTTTGGGAGGCACCGCCGCGGCATCAAGCTCCATCCCATCGATCAATCATCACCACCACCTAGCCATTGGACCTACAACATCAGTAAGTGCATTTATCACATGTGTCATTCCATCCTTGTTTTGTTTTAAAGGTTTTTTTCATCTCTGTTATCATTTTCTATTAGCATTTCCATTCCCCACCATTCACTTTCCTGCAAACTCAACCCTTCACCACCATACCATTTGATCATCTATACATGACCTTTATACATCTCTCGAGTGTTCCTAAGATCCCCTGGCTGCACCTCACCATTCCCCTTTTTATCTCTGTCTAACCTCAGACCAATTTCCACAATCAGATCTTATTGAGTTCCTATCATCCCGACCATACCGACACCGGTTACCCATGACCATCATCGGTTACATGTGATCGATACCGGTCTCTATGTTTTGGCCATCCTATCAATAACAAAACCTAGGAATATTCACCCAAGCAACCCAAGTGACCCGTAACCCGACCCTAATCAAGCACTTAACCCGACCAACTACCCCACCTCCCTATCTCGATAATAGCCTAACTGTTATGTTAGATTTGCTTATTGTATTTGGATGAGATACCTAAATCATATCAATTACAATAGGATTCTATTTACTTACATTATTTCTTGCATTAAATTGTATTAAACAATGGGTTGAATGTCACCAAGGAAGTATCACACTTCCTAGATCTAGCACACGCTAGGCAGCCCACTGACATATATTATTTAATCCTCTTTTTGTGGTCTTGTTGTGTATTTCAGGTAGTTCCTCCTAGCCAAAAGGAAGATCTCATAATCAGCATTGGGTCGAGAAGTCAGAACGCGCGCACAACCTTCAAACCAACCATCGCAACATGTATTCCTCCTCGCCCAAACCTTTTTATGTTTCATCTAAAACTTAAAGAAAACGGTGAAACACCATTGTAACTAAAAGCCACCTTATCACAAGAATTGAACATTAATATATCAATACCCTTTAATGTGTATTTTAATCATGTTCCAAAATTTATCTTTACCGAGTGCTTTCAAAACAATCCTGGTGACTGGTCTTTTATCAAGAAGTAAAATAAATCAATCTCTTTGTTTGGAATTTGGTTTGTGGAAAAAGTGCATTTTTCCATTATCGAGGCCATCATCAGTTTCAAACTAGGTAAAATGGGGTCAAAACCATTTTCATCCTTAGTCATAAACCATAGGGCCACGCCGCAAAGATAAGTGTCTGGATATGATCAATGTAAATTAACCTCTAACGAAT
This sequence comes from Taxus wallichiana var. yunnanensis, assembly GCA_018340775.1. Lineage (NCBI taxonomy): Eukaryota > Viridiplantae > Streptophyta > Pinopsida > Cupressales > Taxaceae > Taxus > Taxus wallichiana. The sequence goes on from CM031237.1 coordinate 366,360,708, forward strand.
TAAACTTTTTTAGGAGTACATTTTAAAAAGTTGGAGAGCTATTTGAAAACTTGTTTAGGGAGGGCATCTTAAATAGTTGGAGAGCTACTTAAAACCTTATTTAGAGACAACTCTTTCTTGGTATGTATGGGCCTCATTAATGAATGGTGATGTCCGATTCAACATAAATTCATTTGTAGTTCAAGGTTTGATTGTGTTCCTTCATTTTGGGTGCTCTGACGTTCAATGTATAATATTGTTCTGGAGACTACATGCATTCTACAACAGGTAACATTTGTGAGCAAGTCTTTTGATTACCTCCCTGTTACTACCTTAAGTGGTATCCATATGGTAGGGGGGTTAATGCCTTGTTGAGTTTTTTCCCATCTCCACAGTTCACTCTTAGTTGGTTCAACACACTGAAGATGAACTCCATATATTGCTCACCCCCTTCCTCATTTATTAGCAACTCCCCACTATTGACTGAACTTTCTTGTAACTCAAGATGAACCATCTATAACTTCAGTATTGTCATCTTCACCTCCTGCTTCATTGCCTTCAGTAATGCCAACTTCTGTTTCAGTGGGGACTGGGGAGTATATCTAGTGACTATGCTTTAAACAACCTATATGATTTAGTTCCATGCATTGGATCCAATTCTCACCGCTCTAATACCATCTCCTTGGTACACATATCTACCATGAAAAGGTTACGATCTCTACTCCAATCATGTACACCTTCATGCTTAGGTCATTATCAAGTACATGTCCTCACTCACTCTATTTGGGTCTTGAACAGAGTATGACTCCAAAAGCAGGAAATAAATTGGTAGAACTATTCCTATTTGAACATGTTCGATATTTTCACTTTCTACGAGGCAATTTAACAATCAAATTATCAAGAAATTTGATATTTTTCCCAAAATAAAAACTCGGATAAACTTAGAAATTCATATCAAGTGGGGTATCATATCCTTATGGTTGGGCCTTATTATATCTGAATTTTTATGTTTTCAAATTATAAATTCCTAAGCCTTGATATGATATACAACACACCATTAGCCTTTGTTTAACCCTTGTTATGATATATGTCGGATTCTAATGAATTTCGGGCCTTATTATTAGAGTATCATAAACTTATGGTTGGGTTTTGTATACCTAATATTTTGTATGTTTTCATCTTCTAAATTCTTAAGCCTTTGATACAATATATGGCACACTATCGGCCTTTATTATGATATCTATCGAGTGTAATGAATTGGCATTTCCCGATTGAGAAAATTTTTGTTTATTTTAAAATTTCACATCGACTATTGGCTAAGCACTCCAGCCTTTCATATAGTTAATTGTGCATATTGTACCCCAATTCTTTAGTGATAGTGGATTGGACTTTTGCTTGCCTATTTTTTATGACCTTGGTTATCGAATCAACTTTTGCATGTCGGGAGGAAGATTATCATTAGAAATGAAAATATTGTAGATACAATCTTTCGTAAATGCCTTCGATGATTTGAATAAAGACATAACTATAATTATGCAAGGTTTTGTAAGCTTGTTATTTCTATAAGTGTTTATGGGTTCTCATTATTTGTATTAGTACTCGGACTTTAATGCCATTGCAAAATGTTAAAGCATCTTTCTAGTGACAAATATGTATGTAAAATGGGGAAGCATGTAAAGGCATGTGAAATGTTTGACAAAATGCTTGAAAAATATGGTCACATGGCCTTCAAAGATTATAGGATATTAGAGTGAATAGATTTGTTGGAAGCATTCATAATGTTTTTCCAAATGTAACGAATATTTGTCTAACACAATAATTTCACCTTTGGTAAGCATGCACTCATCTTGTGGTCGTAAATGAAGCTTTAAAATTTTGTAGTGATATTTTTGCAGTGTTTTTTACATTATTTCCCATAAAATCTTGTTGGTATTTATTTCATTGTGATTTCTTCAACTACTCACAAGGTGGTTCATTTTCTATGTTATGTAAAATGTCTTATTTGTATATATGAAATTCTCGGCTAATTTCATTGCTTTGTTTTGGGTTTTTTTATTTAAAAGCAAGACCATAGCCTCGAAAAAATAGCTTTCGATAGAGTTCATAAAGATTTGATAGAATGGAAAGTGAACACAGATGTCAGATTCAAGCACAAGCCCATTGTTAATTTGCAAAGATATCTATCCATTTCATTTTCAATGTTGGATTGAATAGGCATGAAAAAGTAACTTGTTTGGTGTTTTTAGTTATATTGATATCGGAGCACAAAGTTTGTAACACGTGTTACTAAATGGTAGGTGGGAAATTGAACTGACAAGATCCATGGGCATAATGTATGCCAATGAAACTTACCAGCTCTAAGTTGTTTTTCTGGAGTAGTATCTAGTGGAAGCTCCTCAGGGTGCATCCTCATTATTTTTTTAGAATACTCATTTAATTATTTCTTTATGATACCCAACTAATATGAATCCTAAAAAATTACACGTTGAGTTTTTGTAATATTTGGGTTCTCATTATTTCCTTTGAATACCTATCTTGGCTAAATCATTAAAATTACATGTCAATTTTTACAATAAATATTCAATACTCCATTAGTTCAATTATCAAGACAGATAATAGTTCTGTCAATATTTTCAATAAATAGTCAATACTCCATTGGTTCAATTATCATCACAGAGATGGGTCATCATCACTTTCCTACATTATCCATTTAATCATTTCATTAGAATACCCATCTAATTTGAATCATGAAAATTACAAGTCAAGTGTTTTAAATATATATTTAATATTCTATTAGTTACGGAAATTTTGGGCGGATCATACCCAAATTAGTGAGTTGTGTCATTTTTGTAGTTGGTTGCATGCTAAATTTAGGGACTATAAATCACACAATATAACACATATTTGTTTATTATAGCACAATATTTCTCTACTATAAAGCACTGGGGAAGTTGATATTCTGAAGGATTTAGCTGTTAAATGAATAATGGTTGGATGCGACTTTTATTTCCCAATTCAGATCTCAATGGGTTGCTAAGCTTATAACACTTGTATTACAACTTAATAATTTGACATATCTAAATTCAATCCCTCAATAAGGCCTCGAGAATGGCCAAATCCTGTAGATGCTCTGAGTGACTTGGATCTCTTAAATCTTCATTTTCCTTTAGCCGAAGCCTTCAAAAGGCAAAGCATTCATATCATCCCCACCACCAACATTCAAAATCTTTAACACTCCATTGCCATCAGACATTTCTTTAATCCCTCAACATGTCCTGAAGAATGCCCAAATCTTGGAAGTGTTCGAGTGACTTGGATCTCTTAAATCTTCATTTTCCTTTCAGACCGTTGAAATGTTTTCATAAATTTTAGTACTCTAAAAATGCATTGTATAAACTATAAAAATAACAGGTTGGTTGATAAAAGAGTATGTGTGAAGATTACAAGCACTTAATTTCACTTTTTATTGTTTATGACAACTCTTTAACTCCTACTTTCACTTTTCTTAACTTCTTCTTTTGCTTTTCTAAAGGATAAGTCATGCAACACCTACCGGGCAACAATCTGATATTTTTGATTCTCTTTCTCCTGCGGTAAATAAGAGAGTGTTGTCTCTAAAGGATCTTCAGGTGGGTTTCAATATTGATTGAAGTAATTATTCATTTGTTTTGCTTATTGGATGTTATGGACTGAAAAATTATTGAAGAGTACTATCATTTTATTTGTTTTTGATTGTTTCATTTATATTTATAATTGGCTCAAATTCTTTTTCTGAAGTGACAATCTTCGCATTTACCCTCCTTTTTCATTCGAAAGGTACTCAAAAATGGCGCACGTATCAACACTTGGATCAAGAAAAGGAGGAGTCAAGACTAATATCACTCAACCAAAACAACCCGTCAGTAAATATTAGGATTTACTTTGATAACACCTACACTACTACTTTACTCAAACTTCTTGTATACAAAGCGGTATCAAATGTATTCATTTTTAGTGCCAAAAAATTGACCACAAAAGGCTACCACTCATGATTTAAAATCTGCAAATGTACCAAGTCTTCATGTATTCATGTTTAATTCAAATAAAATGGTCTGCAAAATTTTACCACTCATGATATAAGATTTGCAAATGTATATGTACAAATTTGAAATGTAGAGATAGAACATTTAAATGTAATGCTTCATCTATATTCCTACACTTACAAAATCAATCACACCACTTATCAACATCAACTACAAAAGTAATAACTATCCCTCTAAATCAAATAACATATATCATTCGGCATTCACATTGCATTGTACACATGTGATTGCTAGCATAATAATAATTAATAAAATATTTGAGAGCCTAGTGCCTTCCATAACACTTCTAAGTTGCCTACATTGAGGACCATGTTCATAACTTTTATGTAAAAGTTAAATGCATAACACTCAAAAATTAACTAGGACTCAATTTTAAAAAATTACTAAACATAAAAACAATGAGGTGAATAACATACTTAAAAAGATAGTGAAAATAAATATATTTTTAAATACATCAAATAAAATTATTTGTGGCCTACCCAAATATAGTTCATGATGAACATTTTAAGTAATTCTTTGATTTTTTAGAAGGTATAAAGATAATTCAGCAATGAGCTAATACAAATTAAACAATACTTCAATTCTGACAATTAAATGTGAAATTATTCTAACATTAATTTTTAACAACGTCATCACTAGTTTTATTGCTGAAAAATCAAGAATGATTTCTTCACAACATTATTATTACATATATAAGACGTATACTTATAACAATTGAAAATTTGAACTATTTTACATACACGGTGATCTCAATACATATCTATGTTACATTTTTTCTACCATAAAAATAATCTAGATGAAATCGATATCTGGCCGACTGCCTATGTCACTACCAACTGTATTTCATGAGGACTTCATGTGATTATAAATAGATAAATGACAGGTAGAGCATTATCGACTTTTCAGCCATCATGTGATCGTTTGTTTCTTTTGAGAAAATGGTTAGAAGTTTCTTTTGAGAAAAGGACTGTAAAAAATAAGTCTCCAAAGGAATTGGATTTCTCATCAAAAAAATTTTCCTCTAGCCTTTCACCAGATAAGTTGGAAGATAAGTTCGAATAGAAGTGTGAAAAAGATATATACTTCGAGAGTATGTGGTGAGAATATGCTTTTTAAGGTGGTTGTATGAGAAAAAAGTGATTATTGGTTTTGTTTTCGATGGGAAAAATTGTCTATAGGATTTGTATATTTCTTTTTTTTTTTTTTAAATGAAAAAGTGTCTAATGGATTTGTTTATCGTTTAGTCTTTTAATGAAAAAGTGTCTAATGGATTTGTTTATCATTTAGTCTTTTCTAAAAACATGTCTATAGGATTTGTATATTTTCTTGTCTTTTTTATGTAAAATAGCATCCATAGGATTTGTAGATTCAAGTACTTTAGGTTGGTAGGCATTTCTCAATTAGAAGTATGACACCCCCTACTAACAAGTGGTAGAGATTTTGAGAGTGCTGCTTTTTGGGGCATCATTGACATATGACCTTGTCAAGACCATATATGTGGCATCTCATCATTTTTATTAACCATGTTTTTTAAAAATGAAGGCTGAAATGTAAATTTGCAATAATTATCTAAGGAGCAGAAGGGATTGGAGAATCCACAAATCAACCTGCTCATAAAACACGGAGCCAAAATCATAATTGTAGACATTGTAAATGAAGTTGGTCTTAAATCGAGTATATCTATTAGTCCATTGGGAACATTCATGCACTTTGATGTGAGCAAAGAGGAAGATGTGCATATACTTGTGGATTTGACGGTAGAAAAGCACAACAAACTAAACATTGTGTTCAATAAAGTGAGGAAAATATCTCCAAAGAATAAGGAGTGTGGTGGAGTATGATATCAAAAAAATTGATCATGTGATGAACATTAATGTGAAGGGAGAAATTCTTAGGATTAAGCACGTAACACATGTTATAATCCTCAAAAAAAAAGAGGTGCATAGTTAATACGACCAATATGGCAGTGTTATTAGGAGGAATCACACCTTACTCTTACACTACCTCCAAGCATGTATACATTGGCTCGACCAAGAATGACACCACCAAGATGGGGAAATTCAGAATAAGGGTGAACAACATTTCCCCTTTGGGGCTTGCCACATATTCTCCCATGTAGCACTACTAAGAGATTACAAAGGAGCGAAGCAAAGGTGGAGCTTTCTTTCACAATAGAGCCAATCTTGGGGGCAAATCTCAAAGTAGAGGGTATGCTTCTTTTTACTTCATTAGAGAGGAGTCCAAATATCTAAATGGACATAACCTCATACTCAAAGAAAGATGTAATGTTGTAAACCACTATTGGGGCATCTATCAAAGACCCATCCGCCACCAACCATCTGATCCTCCTCAACAAACTGTTGCTTAAGTTAAACAACTCTATACGTCATCATCTACAACATTTCATTTTGTTTTTTGTTGTGGAGACATAATTCTTCATTTAGCCATTTTCGAATAAATTTTTACAAATTTTCCAAGGAAAACTTTTTTCTTCTTAAATTTTAATAATTTTGACGCTACTTTAAAAGAGTCAATCTACTAATCATGCCAAAAAGCATTTCCTAGTTAGAAGCATGACACTCTCAAGTTGACAAGTGGCGGAGATTTTGATGGTGCTGATTTCTTTTGAGGCGTTGTTGATGCACAACCTTTTCAAGACAATTCACACGTCATCTCAAATTGTTAAATCAACGCCAATTGCGGTTTGGAGAAGAGACCCAATAAGAATTTCCCGATTAGAAGCACGAAACTCCCAAGTTGACAAATGTCGAGGTCTTGATGGTGTTGATTTCTTTTGATGCGTTTTTGATGCACAATCTTTTCAATACAATTCACACGTCATCTCAATTTTCATTAAATTGATACCGATTATAGTCCGGAGAAGAGACCTTTAGTCCACAAGAGACAACCATGTTGAAAAGCAACAACAACCACTCCTCGGATCCCCATCTTCATGTAGGTCATGAACATTAAATTTATGGGAATAACAATTGTTGCATTGCACGTGATGAGAATTTTTGTATTCTCGCATCCATAAGTGAATTAGAAGATGATGAAGAAATGTCTTTGACTAATAGGTTCGAGAGAGAAGGTTATATAAATCCCTTCCATTTTAATAATATGCATGTCTTGTCTCTGCACTAGATAAGGATTCACTCCATGTCGAGCTAGAGGTAGGCAATGGGCATAGATGCACATGAGAGAATGAGTATTGTTCTCTCAAGTGTTATGTCAAGAAGGATCCATCATTTCGCTCTTTAAGCTTGGTTGCATATGGGCTCCATCCCCATTTTCAATCTTGAAATGACCAAGTAGTTTGTTATGTTTGCAAGTACAATAACAAGAGATCCTCCTATCAACTCCAACTTTTCTAGGTGGTCCAAGAAAAACATCGATATCATGGCCCGAGAATACAACAATCCCACTAATACCATAGGTCAAAATTTCTTCTTGTTGCTTTCATTTCTTCAGCAATATGTATCCAACCATATAATTTGAAGGTGAGGCAATTTTTTTTCTTCAAGAAATAACGAATAGAGAGAGCCATCTTCCTCTACAATTACAAAAACTAGAGAATTTTGAAAATACTCAAAAGAAAACTCTATTTGAGTGAGGACATAACAATTTGAGCTAGCAAAGTGTTGTTTCTTTTTGCAAAACAATGATTGTTAAACACCCTATGGTAAAGGAGGGAAATGGAAGCTATGAGTTGGATTTAGAGGAAATGGAAGCTATGAGCTGGATTTAGAGGAAATGGAATCAATGAGCGGGCTTTAGGATCAAATTTAAAATTAACACTATCAACACTATTAAATATGCAATCACATTTCCTTCCATCACAAATGACTCCCCATTACTTTTTCTCACTCCAATAGGTGTTGCCAATTTTAACATCTCATCCACCATGCATGTGTGCTTCTTATGCATCACGAAATGAAACCCTTGAGGGACACTCTCTTACAACTTTTTAGGAATCTCTCAAACATGTCCACTATATTTTCATTAATGAAATGAGGGTCAGAGGGTGAAAACTGCTTTCCCTTATTGACATGTACCTCTAAGAGGATTTCCCCACCCAAAAAAACAACCCCTTTCGGTGGACGGTCAATCACCATTCTTTGTGACTTGGCCTAATTGCACTCAATCAAGGATATCCCCATGTATGTTGTGATCTCTTAGGTTCAACTTTGTGGATAAACTTTCTCATTTAGGGAACCTTATTTACAATTTTCAACACAAAAGATAATAGCTTTCACGATGGTAAGTAAAAGTGACATGAGGTCCATATGTGACTTGTTGAAAGAAGAAAGAGGATCGCCTATGTTGCCTTGAATAGATTCCCCAACTCGGAAATTCTCCTCCCTCAATCCCTTTCTTCATCATGATTAATTTTGATAAATATAGAAAATAAAAACTCTAGCGATAGCAATGACAAAGCCGGTTTAAGTGTGGTGGTTGTGATAAGTTTGCGAGATATAAAAATTTGTAGGTGTCCATCCCTATGAATTCCAAATAATTGCTTGAATGTCCTAGAAAATATATTCAATTCATAATACCATGACCTCATGTCCAAAGCATAGCTTTTTGTCAAGTCAAAAGAAAGATATACTTTTTGTTCCTCAATATTAATTGTAGGCCAAACTTCTTCTCTAAAAGGGACGAAAGGTTTTGCTTACTACCAACTTGTGGGTAAAGGTTGGGCTGATCAATGATGCAATCGATCGAGTTCAATCTATTTTCTATAATGTTGGTGTAAAACCACCTAACCTACCATGTTTTGTAGTTATCAAATTCAACAATTGCATCAGCTCGATAAGGGATGGCGGTCTCCCCGCGATGTCCCTATCTCTATAGTTTTCCGTAGAAAGCACAAGTGATTTCTCCTCAAAATGGCGTGGTTTCTAACTATCCACAAAACATAAGGGATGAAATTACAAATAATAATTGTAGGAGTATTGACAAGAGATTACTTTCACAGTTATCTCCACATAATGTTGTCTTGAAAGGAATTGTGCATTGCATCCCCTTCCTCTTTCGAGCAATTCTCACAAATGACTCGAAGTCCATATGTGACTTACCAAAAAAGAAGAGGATCATCTATAATCCCTCGAGCAGTTTCCCTTGCCTTGGAATTCTCCTTCCACTATCCCCTTCTCCATCACTTCTCTTTCTCCTACACTATTTCACATTGGCTCCTTCCATTCTTTCTTCATTGCCTCACTTTCGGCATATCCAATTCGTCATTTATATGTGATTGCTAGAATAACAACCACCACAAGCAAGAGAAGGTACAACAGCCACCCTGCCATATTTGCCATCACAAGCAGCTGTCTTTGTGGAAAAAATTGATTGATTGTTGGTTGCAGAGCAGAGTGTTTGCACCATTTCATAACTCACTATTCAGGGATGCCTGTACACCCCTGAAACCCAGTGGTTTGTTGGAATGCTATCGCAGAGAAAGGCGCAGAAAACACTCAGTTTTATTTCTGTTTTTGGATAATTGTTGCTAGTCTTACGAAGTTTAGTATATAACAAAGTTTTAAATTTACTGCTTGAAAATCTGCAAATGCCAGTATTTGTTTTTGAAGCTAACCTTGATCATGGCCTAATCAATAATCACCATCATGCACTGTATAATAAAAATATGATCAAACTACCGACTGTAGTCATTCTGAGGTGGTGACTATCCGTATGAATATAAAGCTTGTTGAAAACAAATCTCATTTGGGGAATAATGGTTGTGGCCCAGAAAGTTCTGATTTGAAATATTGATAGGACTTTTATACTGAATAGTTAGTAATAGATGTAGTTTTCATCCATTACAAAGGAAAATCCAGTTATGGAGTCTGAAAAAATAAAACACGCGTATATACCTTAAATTACGCTTTCTGGCTTATATAGTATTCTTGGCGGGGGCAGAGTATAGTTGATTTTTGCCTTGTACTCATTAGTTAAAGGAAAATTTCCATAAAAGTTTTGATTCAATCCAATTGTTGCAACTGAAAAATCATGATTGTAAAAAGATATCCTTCAAACTAAGATGCAACATTTCTGTATTTTGCAAAGGCGGAGTGACCAAATTCTATAAATGAAAAAAGAGTGGCTGATGCCCCTCTAAAGAAAACAGAGTATTAAAATTTAACTTTATTGAGATTAGATGGAAGTATATGCTATTAATACTACCTGTGAGGTTTACCTTTCATGAGATTTCTTTTAATTATTCTAAATATCACTCTGTATTTCATAATTTCAAAACGAAATCAATATAGACCCATCAGATCAAAATAGAATTTTAAATAGGGGCAGTGGTTGTTTTGCCTGGCATTTCCTTATTCAATTCTTAACAATGAAATTGCAACGAAATTTATGACATAAATGCAAGCTCTTGAATTTAACACTTGTTTATTAAACATCAATTGGGAATATATTACACTGAATAACCAGAGTCCAACAATCCTTCCAAGAGGAGCAAATTCAATGGAATAAAATGAATTTGGGTACATTATACGCCCTAAGCAGAGGCTAAAGTAATATAAAGAATGAATTTCAAGCCATGCAATGGTACATCCTCAAATTCAGGTATATCATCTTAGTAGATCCAGAAGCCTTGCAAATGGGTGTTCCAGCTCAAAAACATGCATCCAACATGCAGCAACAGCACAGAGCAGCACAGCTGCACAAAAATTAACAGAGAAAATAAGTAACTAGACCTGCAATAAGAATGGTTTTAAAAGATATGACTGCACACAAGTCCAGTCATTTCTTCAATATGCTGTTTCTCATGGAAGCAGCTAACTGTCTTGCAAAAAGGCAATTCCAGGCAAAATTTAGAAATTTGACAGTCCATTTGAATCCTATCCAAATTATTCCACACGGTTTCTGAACGTATTTGAAATCAGTAGACCACATCGACAGAGTAAGGAATAATCTGGATGGAACATGGACTATAAAAATCGGGAAATTTTCAGGAGTCACCCCAACCCACAAAGGGTAACAGAACCCACCATGACGAGCATATGATTAATTAATTCATCTTATATATGATAAGAACTCACCATCCCTTCCAAAAGCCATCATCCCTGCCTCTAGATCGAGTCTCAGGCGGTGGTCCTTCTTGAGGGGATAACCCTGCTGAGGATATCCCTGCGGTGGAGGAGGATATGACTGTGGATACCCTGTTCACATGCAGAAAAGGAAACAAAGAGTTGTTATTGCTGAGGCAAGAATAAAGTCAGTATAAAATAGAAACCTGGATCAGTCTAAATCGAAGAGATAAGCCATTGGGATTTATCGCCTGTATTGCTGCATGATTTAGGTAAGAATCCATCATTCATTATAGGAAAGCAGTGGCACTTTCATTGTAACATTGTCCAGAGGCAAAAAAAAATGCACCGTCCAAAGAAAAAAGACCCAAAGTCAAGGTTGAGAAATACCTTGTGGAGGAGGAGCTCCAACAGGTGCCTGGTTCTGGTTGTAGTAACTCATTTTCGACGAATTGAGAAAAAGAAGTCTGCAAATTACAAGCGTAGAGAGATCTGGAAATGAAATGATTATTGTGTTAAGCAGGGGGTGTTGCTTATGTAGTAAACACGATTGCGTTGGGTTTTCCGTGTATGACCAGCCAGGAAACAGCTTTGGGGATCTTTCTACGAAAAGAAGACACAAAAGAATTCTTATGTGGCCGACATACGTGTGCGTACTTAGTCAATTAGCGATCGGCCGCCGTGGAAGGGATGAGATTTGACGGCAGGCCGACCCTGTATAAAAATAATCAGTCATGGTTCGCCTACAAAATAGCCTCACATTTTATGATTTTGTGAACTACTTTTCTTAAATTGAAAATGAAAAAATAAAATTATTAAAGAATACAGAAGTCAACACCTTAAACAAGAACAGCCAGGAGCGTTTTAGTAAGAGATAGATCAAGATCATAATCGTTATACTTAAAAAATCATAAAAGAAGAGAAAATCAAAAATCAATGCAACTCATGATTGTGACAGTTGGTGTAAAGCACTATTTGGTAACAATACTTAAATGTTGGTTGTATCACACTACTTTGGGTCTTTAATATTGAATTGATATATCTACTAACATAGAGAGGACAAAATTTGAGTTCATTGAATAGCAAGAACAATGTCATTCCCAACATATAGTTGTTGGCAACGATTTTTCCAAATATGAAAGAGGATACTTAGTTGGCAAGTGTCCCAAATGACAACGAGAGTGGAGGGGAAGAAAATTACAAGCAAGACGGTTTTTAATTGAAATTGTTGGGAAAATTTCGGGAAGAGAGGAGCAAAGGGAACACTAAAGCTGAGAGGAGGAAGGGAAATGTCAAAAGAGATAGAGGGCGATTCAAGAGCATAACAGGAAGGGGCATTTGTCGGTACCAAGACCAAGCTCAACTAAAGTGAGGCCAACCGTAAGTTCAATATGTAAAATTCATTATCCCAAAAGTTAAGCAAAGAATGACGGTGTTAGAGGCAATGTACGTTAGATAATGGATTCGGTAAATGATTTAGAGACATTTGGCCTCAACAAAAGACTACCAAATTATATAGGTCATTCGTTGCCATTGAGAATCGCTGAAGGATATAGACCACTTGGTATTACGAGATTCTTCAAGCGAGAGCGGGAAGTGAATCAATAGATACAAAATCCTTGGTGTGGTTGTGTTGATGGCAACTTGGTTTGGCCAATGCCAATCCTTTTGAGGGGTCGGGGTTGTGTCTCGTGATTTTAAGGAGAGTCTTATGCATAATCAAGTGTATACATGTGATATAGACATGTTTAAGTTTTGTGACATGATTAAACATACAACGCAACAAGTTCAAAGAGATCCAACTAATCGGTATTTTTATCCCAAATGTCTTTAATTGTGTTAATGCCTTTTCTTCGCAAATGTTTTTTCTTTGAATTTAGGTTGACAACAAGGAGGCGGGTTATTAGATTGAATTATTCGGTTCCACCAAATATTGGAAGTGTCGTGAATACTCAATCCATGCCGAAGAGATTGATGATTTCATTCAAGAAAAGGGGCCATTTCTCGCCAAGTTATTTTTCATGAATGACATTGTTTAGTTATAAAGCTTATTTCAGAACTTGTATGTCATGGTAATGTAATTTTTCTTACGATTTGTTATAATAAAATATGACATAGGGGATGCGTGCGAAAGTTTTCAAAAAAGTACATAAAACAATCAACATGTTTATGATGACAATTGAACAAAATCCACAAGAGGCAAGCAAAAAAAATAATATGTTGGAGGGCCTCACATCACTAGAGAAACATTAAAGAGGCAAAACAAAAAGTCAAGATTACCTATTGGATGACCAAAGGATAATTAAGTACATGCAACCGCCACACTAGGGGGAGGTGGTCGATCATCCTTTGGGGGTGAACCCCCACTAGAAGGATCCTCTATTAGTAAATCAATGGTGGTCTACCTATCGGAGTTATGCACATTATCTTGAATAGTAAGAGAACCCATAATGCCCCAACTTGGTGGTGGAAAGCCAACTATGGTGTATGTGCCTTGAGTACAAGGTGTCCAACATGAAAACCAATGGTTGCCTTTCCCAAAGGAGGTGATCAAATCCAACCCACTCGCCAAGAAGGCAAAGAGAAGAGAGTCGACCATAGATTTAGGAAGAGGCTTTATGTAGTTGAAATAAAATTATAGCTCTAAAAAAATTCCATAAAGAAGCTATGTATGCATGCCAATTCAAGTAGTCTCCCAAAAAGCTAATCTTTAAGTGAATGGTTTTGGATGAAAAGGATGAAACAAAGAGTGAATCTAGGACCAAGCAAACGGGCACAAGGGTGAGACCAAAAAGATGCCCGAAAGGTTTGGATTGGGAACAAACTAGACACTTGGGGTTAGAGACACCAATTTATGTGAATCTCTCACCTAGAGGAAGGCGTTAGTAAATAAAGCATTAAATAAAATGAAAAATTTTAGGCTCTATAACGGAGTTCCAAACCCTTTCAAGGTGAAAAGCCACATTTTGGGAGAGGAATTCAAGTGAGATCATATAGTTGTCGAATGTATCCCATGCTTCCAAGGGAACGTTTGATCATGGTTCGGTGGGCAACTCTCATTAGACATGGGAGGAAGTGTCCGCCCAACATGCATTGACTCTAGTCATGCCACAACATAACCAATGGTTGTAATCCTAGTTTATGAAGCATGACATCTAACATTAGTTCCTAAAATTTAAGCATGATAAGAGATCTCGAATTGTTCAAATTGAATTTCTACTTGAGCTCCTACCAAGAAATCCAAATTCTATGTAAGACTAGTATTCCAAATCATGGATATCCCTTGTAATATAATCTAAGAGCTTTAATGTCAAGCAAATCTCAAGAAGGATGTCATTTACAGTCACACATGTAATATATAAGAAAGAATACTATAAGAACCATTTTTGCCCAACTATGATAGGTAAAGCAATAGTGCCCATGCATGGACACGTAGTAGAATCATATGCCCGGAGAGAAATATATGTTGGGTTAAGATTAGCTAAGGAAAGGCCTATATTCTGAATGAATGATAAAGTACAAAGATTGAGTTTAGATCCATTGTCGACTAAAGTTCACTTAGCTCCCCAATTATGGATGCATATGAGGTCCCAAGCGTAGGGAAATCTGGTTAAGCTGATTGTATATATAGGGGAGGATCATTTTCATAAATAGAAAGATTATCAGCTACAGTAGATGGAAAAGTAAGTTGTTGAGAAAATGCATCTACAAATGTTTGATATACTATGTCCAGATGAGTAGTAGAAGGAATGCAAGTATTAGCCAAGAGAGTAATGATTTTAGCTCGACAATCAGGATTGGCTAGCAAGAAATCATGAATAGAAATATCCATGATGAAATAAGTGATGAAATGAAAACCCAAGAGCGTTTGAATAAGACATGTTTACCAAATGATTTAACAAATATTGAAATTTGTGAAATCCTAATTACAGAGTCACAACACAATGATAATGCAATAATGTATAAATTTGACCTAAGCAATAAGCAAATGGAAATTTGAAACCCTAAGTGCAAGAGATGGAATAAGAGACTTAGCTGATTTCACAATAATCCCGAAGATGTACTTGAGCTAGAAAATCGATGAAACAGAGGGTAGAATGTCACAACCGATCCCAGTCGCCAAATTATAAGAATCTGCCGAAATGTTGGGTGGGTGCTGGATCGAGTTAGGGTGTTTCAAGGCGTTGTAGACCTCTGTTGGGTTCCCGTGATCGCTAAAATGGTGAACACCGATTCTTGTGTGTCTCTTCAATGTCATTAACCCTCGTTGCTTTTCGCTTTATGTCACACTATGTCGCGAAATTCACCTGTAACTCCGCAAAGAGAAATAAAACTTGCAAAAACCCAAAATACATCAAATTCTACAAATAAAAAGATGCAAATGGGGAGTTGGGTGATCCCGATGGTCACCCGACATAGTGAACTTACAATCGAGCACCGCACTACATCTCGACTCCATGTAGTTTTGCATGTGTGTGTGAAGAAGCATGCCCTAAGTGGCTCTTGTTCAAGAATCACTTGAGCAAGCGAGCAAGTAGCTAGATGTAACAATGTAAGTAGATGTGTGAATGGTAAAATGAACTTGCCCTCTTATGCATGTATGCAAAATTAGCAATCCCTTGTCCCTTGAATGATGTTAAATAGATGCTTGGATGCTTTTAGAATGCCTTTGGATGCAACCTTATGTGATAGTAGTATATTCTTAGAGCTTGGTCCTTCATAATGGTCACATAGTTTTATATGTATATGATTCACTTGTTTGAATTTCATAATTAACAACTAAAAGGCCGACCCACAAGAAAACAAGATGCCCAAAAGAGGCGAATAAGATACAAAGAGGTCGGGTCGCCTAGAAGGACATGGACACCTAGGCGTTGGCATCCTGGTTGGGTGTTGGTGTCCAAAGTGATAAAAGATGAAACAATGAAGCATCAATGCTGGGTCAATAGTTTCTTTGGCTAAGGGTGTAAGAGGCCAAGAAGAAGACATGAACAAAGAAAAAAAGGCCACAGATAATTGTCAATTGCTATTTTTCTCACTTAGGGATCATATGAATTGTAATATGTGATTAGGACCTAGAAATGTACCAAAAGTGCATGATTTAGTGTCTACAATGACCAAGCGTTGCACAACATCTTAGGTTCCATGTAGTTCTCTCTCTGTTTATGTATCTCGTGTCACATGCCCTAGGTTGCCCTTGTACTATTTACACGATGATAGCGGGCTAGATCTAGATTGTCCCGAATATGCAAAATGTGTGTGATGGAATAGAATAAACTCCCCTCATATGCAAACCAATACAACCCTTGTCCCTTGTGTGAATGTGCTAGATATGTACTTTGTAGTGCTCTTGTGCCTTTGTGCAAGCTTAGGTGGTGATAGATAATGCTTATAGTGCTTGGCCCCCTTATTTGAAAAAAGTAATATTATATATATATATATATATATATATATATATATATATGATTCCTTGCTTGAATTTTGTAATTGATAACCGAAAAAGGCTGACCCAAAGTAATAAAAAGGTGACCAAGAAGCAAAAGGGTCTCAAAAGAGTAAGAAGAATAAAAATATGGACATGAGTGCCTAAGAGGGACAAAAGCACCTAGCTAGGTGCTAATGTACTAGGCCATCAAAAGGTAAATCAGTCAAGTGCCAACAGAACTGTACGATGTGCAAAAGCCAAAAGGATGCTCTAATCAAGCTTAAACAGTAAGGTGCCGGAGATAAAACAACCAAAAGGCCAAAAGGAGTTGTCAACCACTAGTTTACTTGCTTAGGAATCATGTATATATTAGTATGCTTTAGACTTATAAATGCACCCAAGTGCATTGATTTTGTGTCTACACAATTGTCCTAGCTAAATGAGCCTTTAAACCGTTGATTTCTTCCATGCTTTTTTTCGCAACAAACATATCATCACATACAATATGAATATAATTAATAAACCATTGTCCAAAACCTAAAGTAAACACAATGGTCATACTCACTCCTTAGAAAATTTTGGCTCGTCATGAAAGCACAAAACTTCTTGTACCATTTCCTAGGTGACTGTTTCAGGCCATACAATGATTTCCTGAGCTTGCAAACAAATACTTTTTTGCTATTTTGTACAAATCCTTTAGGTTTTTCCATATATATCCTCTTCTAAATCTCCATGCAAGAATTTTTTTAACATCTAACTTCTCCAACTCCAAATCAAGTAAAGCAACTAGTGTTAAGACTACTCGAATTGAAACAAGTTTAACAACTGGTGAAAATATTTCATGAAAATCAATACCTTATTTCTATGCAAATTGTTTTTCCACCAATATAACCTTGTACCTTTCAACTCTATCATCAACATGTTTCTTTTGTTTGTAAACCCATTCAGAGCCAATAAGTTTTCTATCTTTTGTAATTTCTACTAGGTCCCATGAATGTTATTTTCCAAGGCATCCATCTCCTCCCCGCATTTCACTTTTCACTTAGCACTATCCACATCATCCAATGCTTCTTGATAACAACTAGGTTCCCCATCATTAGAAATCAAAGCAATGGAAATATTGGGACCGTACTTACTAGGAAGATCCCTTACTTGTGTAGATCTCCGTATCAAGTATGAAAGGGTTTCCTCGTGTTATCATGTGACTCCATACTAACTACTCTGTGTTTCCTCATGTTGTTTTGAAGCTTCAACATCTTCAACATTGAAAAATGGTTGAATTTCTTCCTTTTCAATATATGAAGAGGGTTATATTTCAACCTTGACAATTTTATGTTTAGGATATGTTCTTCTTTCATTTCATCATTTGAATTTAGGAAAGGATATTCATCAAACACTACGTCTCTGCATATTGATGATTTTGTGTGAAGTAGGATTCCACACTTTGTATCCCTTAACACCATCTCCTTCTCCATACCCAAGAAATATGTAATTCTTGGATCTTGGGTATAACTTTGAATGTTGTTTCTTATTAGTAAGAGCATAAGCATTACAAAAAAATAGTTTGAACAATCACATGGATGACCTATCCATACTTCTTCAGAATCTTGTAGTCTATTGCAACTAATGGTGATAGCTTTATTAAATAACAAGTTGTACAAATTGCTTCTGCCCATAAACACTTATCAAAATTTGCATTGGTGAGCATGCTCCTTACTCTCTCTAGAAGATTACTATTCATGCATTCAACAACCTTGTTTTGCTATGGAGTATAAATGGTGGTTTTATGCCTTTCAATCCCAACTTCCTTGCAATAGTTTTGAAATTCTAAGGACGTGAACTCGCCTCCATTATTTGTTCTTAAACATTTGATAAACTTGTTAGTGCTCTTTTCAACCAAAGCTCTAAATTGTTTAAATATATTGAAAACATCATATTTTCTTTTAAGAAAGTAGACCCAAAATTTCCTGGAATAATCATCTATAAACTCAACAAAATACAACGCTTCTCTATATGAAATTACAAGGGCTAGACCCCAAATATTGGAATGAATATATTCAATAATATCTTTACTTACATGACTTCCTGCTTTAAAATTTTGTCTACATTGTTTCCCAAAAATACAATGCTTGCAGAAATTCAAATCTAGAGATTTTAGATCAATAAGTAAATCACGATTCTTCAGTACCTTTAATCCTTTCTCGCTCATATGCCCCAAACGTAGATGCCATAAATGAGTAGAATCTTCTACTATTTTAAATATTGTAGTTTCTTGACTTATAACATTACTTCATTACAATATGTAAAGGTTATCGACCTTTAGAGCCTTCATAACAACTAAGGAACCCTTAGACACTTTTATAGCTCCACCTTGACCTATGAACTTATAACCACTAGAGTCTAATTCAATTAAGGAAATCAAATTTCTTTTTAGTTCGGTACATGTCTTACTTCTATTAGATTCCTCCTTATACCATCAAACATTTTTATCTTTATACTACTGATGCATCGGTCTTATAAGAAACATTATTTCCCAAAAGAACATAATTACCATCAAGGGTTTGATAAAAGATAACTAAATCCTATGCGGATACATAGGATGTGTAGCACCATAATCAACCATTCATGATGATAAGCAAAAACATTACAATCAGATAAAACTTCATCAGACGTACCTTCACTTATTTCTACTTGATTTGCTTCATTAGTGATATCTTCCTTATTTTTTGTTCCTTTCCTCACAATCATTCTTGAGATGCTCTACTTTACCACACTATAGACACCAAAATTGGGTCACACTCCCCTTGGTCCCTTGTTAAATAACCAACTCAAGCATACTCATCTAACCATGGCCCCTTCCACCCCACATTAATATTAATTTAATTAACTTAATTAAATTAATACCCATCCTCACAATATTCATTACTTAATTATTTTAATTAAGCTAATTTCCACCTCACCTAGACACCTCATCCAACCACCTCACCCTAGACCTATTCTTGGCATGTTTCCATAACCAACAATAACTAAGTCTCACTTGCCTTAATGAGCTAAGATTTGGTCTAACCCTAAAATCAATCCCTAAAATATCTCTAACCACATTCCCGCTCATTAGAAGGGAAGTTTCCATTCTAATCTGTGAGAATAAACTAATTGGGCCCAAGAAATTAGAAAGATCTGCCCATTTTAGTAAACCTAGGGAATCCCACCTTAACCAACGCCTGGTCACCCCTAAACCGATGTCGGTCAACCCGGAACCATCGTCGGTTACCATTTATTCACCCAAATAGCCTTGTTTTTGGGTTGGCACATTTTGAGAGCAAGGAAAGGAGATCAGAGCTACATGCAAGTGAAACCAACATCCTTTCACGTATCCAGACATCCAGAGCCATCACAGGACATATTTTGGAAGCATTACACTCACGGAATCATTCTAGAGCCACTGCTACGATATCCAACACCATTCTTTTGATCAACAACCACCTCCATTCAGCCATCAAAATATGCATCACAGTAAGTATATCTCTACCAACATTGTCCATTTCAGCATAGTTAACTTTTTTCATTCTGTCATTAGTTGATACTTTACATGTTCATCCCTCCATTTCTTAATAGCTTGTAATCTCACCATTTCTCCTACCCACACCACCAAATCATCATTCAACCTAATATCCATTTCTAAGTGTACTTGAGATCTCCACAGACCTTCTCATTCACTCTCCCAACCTTATTTGACCTCAGATCATCCCCTACCATTTGATCTATTTGAGTTTCTTTTACCTTGACCATACTGATGCCGGTTATCCACAACCATCGTCAGTTCTACCTAAATCGGCATTGGTCATACCCGACCGATGTCGGTCTTTGTGTTTTATACCTTGACCAAGAACAGACCCAACAATCACCCTACTAGTTGACCTAAATAACCCAGAATCGACTCCCGACTAGTCCCAGTACCTTAATGCAGACACCTCACCTCTCGAGATCCAAATATAACATAACTTTGTTGTGATTGGATTTGCTTATTGTACTTGAATGAGATACCTAAATCATATCAACTATAGTAGGTACTTTATTTATTTCTCACATTAATTTGTTTTAAACAGTGGATTGACAACCATCTAGGAAGTATCACACTTCCGGAACTAGCATACATTAGGCAATCCACTGTCATATACCATTTAATTATCCTCTTGTGGTCTTGTTTTCTATTATAGGTAGTTCCTCCTAGCAAAATGAATCTCTCACATTCAGTTGTGGATCAAGAAGTCAGAACACACGCAACAACCATCAACCGACCAACATTTAACAAGTATTCCTCCTTGGCCCTTACCCTTATCTATTTTGTCATTTTAAAAAGGTAAAGAAAATGGTGAAACATTTTGGCATGCTCGGTGGGACCCATTAGGGGTTATTTTGCATTTATTCATTCCTAGGTGAAAGTTGTGTGTTTTTTCCTTGAAAATATTCCACATTAATTTTCTTCTTTGGAATCCTTCTCCTTCTTTCTATTGTCTAAAAACAATCATATTTTTGGTGCTTTAAAAAGAACACATCTTCCTTTCTTTTGCATTGCATTAGTGAAAGAGCATCCCTCTTCTTCATCTCTTGCTACATCGAATATTACACTTCGATTTGGGTTTAAAACACTTGCATTGCATTCTGATTTGTTGCATTATTAGCTCACATTAAAAATAAGGGCAACCTATATGCTGGAAGTCATGCCCAACTGATGGTTGACACAAAGAATCATAGAAAGCACATTTCTCTCTCTCTCTCTCTGTGTGTCTTACCAAACTTGCACAAAATCAAAATATACACATCTTTCTTAAACAACATCTTACCGGGAACATCTATCAGTGATCACACGATCCGGTTGGTAGGTACTCCCAACTCATTGCCTCTATCGAGTCATCATCTCAGAGGACGGCCCGCCCCGCCATAACATACCGAAACCTCTCCTTTTAGATATCCTTCTTCGTAGGATGCCTTCCTAACCAAAAAATTATGTTCTAAATACACATAGTCAGTCCTAAATAGCATAAGCTAAACAAACATAAGAAAATCATTGTTAGGATTGTGCTTTTTCTTAGCATTCTTCTTGGCTTGTGTTTTGAGGTGTGAGACTACGAATCTCCATTTTTCTTCTTCCTTGCACACTCCACCATCGTAGTTGGAGTATTATAACTTTGTATGAGTGTGTCAAGGCCCCATATCCTCATTCTCAGGTTTCTAAGTTTGATTCTTCACTTAATTTAATTCACAAAACCAATTTTCTTCATTCCTTTCTAATTTCACAGTCATACCGACGTCGGTCCAATGACCATCCTGTTCACATCTGACCATCATTGGTTAAACCCTAACTGGTGTCGACTAGCTTTCTAGTTACTTTACCTAGAATAGCTTTCATCACTATTTCTATTATGTTTCTAGCCCTTAGGGCATCATCATATTTCTCCCTTGTTGATACTTACTGTCATACATAGTTTTCACAAGTACACATCCAACATTCCTGTTTCATTCTTTGAGACTGGTTTCTTCCACAATAACTAGGTATCGGTTTCAGAAACCATCATCGGTGTTCCCTCAACCATCACCGGTCAGCCTGACCGTCATCAGTTTTCCCTCAACCATCATCGGTCAACTTGACCATCATCATCGGTTTCTGTGTTTGATTTTCAAAATCTATACACTAACCAGATTCACCTCTCTAGACCCCATTATTCTTTGTTTCTACTATTTTTATGTCATCTACAGAATACAATCTTACTAGGTCAACACTTGTTCACATGGTGTTGACTCACAACTAGACTAATGCCCTCATATTCCATGCTAGTCGTCAACCACTCCCACCTAGTCCCTCACTACCTTCCGTCCTGTCACCCATGGATCCAACCTTACCTACCACCATTTCTGCTGGTGATGAAGAGTTTACACAAATCCTTGATCAGAATCCCATGGCCTTAAGTTCTACCTTTCCCACTCTTCCACTCGAGACTCCTCAGGTCAGTTGATATACGACATGCCTGTGTCCATCTCTCCTACCCTTATTCCTGTTGTTGCATCAGCCCCTAATAATGCAATGTTACCCTCACCTGCTTCACCATAGTAGTTTCGCAGCCTAGGACCCATACCCGCCATGACCGCTGCATCTACAGTTTCACTCGTGCATGTCGTATCTGTTGTCCCCTCGTCGACCACCAGACCATAGCACAGTCCGCACCCATTGTCTCACAAATACCCATTGCAACACAACTACCCATGGTGTCGGTGACCCCTACTCCATTCTAGAATCTCGTCCTCTCCATCCCACAAACATTCCCCCAATCACTCGCGGAGTCATGATGACCATCCCACCTACATACACCTACTATCAACAACCCCTATCTAAATCGCCTCGTCACCCATTTGGATATGTGCCTTCTACATTGGTTCTTATTCTCAACCTCCCTATTAGGTTCAATATCTGCCTCCTTATGCCACAGGAGGTGTCCCTCCATCACAACCTACCAATGACCTCATCAAGTTGATGATGGAAAAGATGCAGACACTAGAAGCATCGGTTTTCGGCTCATGCAATTCCCTCACCTATGATGAAATTTGTAATGAGCCTATTCACCCATCCATTCCCATTCGACCATACCCCGTACATTGGGAGATGCCAAAATTCAACCGCTTCAATAGCAAAGAAGATCCACAACAACATTTTGTGGTCCTTTAAACATGGGTGTTACCTGATTACCCATGATGACGCTTTACTTTTGAGGAATTTCCCAATGTCCCTGATAGGACCTGCATTGGACTGGTACAATGGACTACCAAGACACTCCATTTACTCATTTAATCAAGTAGCCCAAGCCTTCCTAGATCACTTCTCCATCAACATTGTCAAGAAGGTTACCATGACTGATCTTTATTCCACACGACAGTATGACGATGAGTCTATCTAACTTTGTCGCTCGCTGGCGCAACCTCATTAACCACTCACATTCCAATTACCTCAAACCGAGATTATAGAACTATTTACTCGGGCATGTGCTAGAAACATCTCACCAACCCTATAGGTGTAAATTTTTTTGCACTTTCGATGAGGCATTCACCATGGCACGGAAATTGGAAATTTGTGTTATCGAAGAAAAGAAGATTCAACTTCGTAACAAGAACATCGCGTTCAAATCAAATGATACTTCTTCATCTTCAAAACCCAAAACAACTATTCAAAGCCCAAAGGGTCTGCTAATGCCATAGTTCTCAAATTTGGTCCCCTCATCAATCAAACCCAGCCAAACCCCCTTCTAATCTCTCTCATGTCCAAGCTTTCTAGTTCAGACGAGAACAACGAAAGTACACTTCCCTAGGAGAATATTATTCTTCCATTTTGGAAAAGCTTGTTAAAGTTGGTGCCATTACCCTTCCACCTATAAAACCACATATTGGTTTTAACCCTGAGTGACCCATGCTTGTGGTATAAGGAACATGACTTTTGTAACTATCATCGTGTCAAAGGTCATAATGACAATAACTACATCACCTTCAAGAATATTGTCCAAGAAATGATAGACAACAAAGATCTAGTCTTGGATAGCCCGAATGCACCCACTAACCAAAACCTGCATATCTTCAAGAATCCATTCCCTAATCATGCCCCATCTTCCAACCAAGTGGGTGATACCTCAAACAATGATAAGCAATGTCCATGAGGTCCACATTATTTTCAATGACACACCAGTTGCTTCCCAATTGCCTCATGTTCCTTCCATAGATGAAATCTTATCCCACACTCCCCTACCTACACCAGAATCTATTTCATCTACTCCTCTACCCATAGAGGAACCCCCTTCATGTTCCCTTTCACCCGTGGAAGAGCATATGATCAACACGCCGCCTTTAACCCCTCAAAATTCCAAGCAGTTGTCAGTGGCACCTCTCCTACTCATAGAAGATGCAGGTTCACCACCTACACTAATGCAAGGAGATCCTACTTCGACTAGCCCATCCTCTCCTCTACCCATGGAGGATACTATAGAAGTACCACCACCTGTAGATGACCATTCACCATCATACCTTCAAGATCTCGTTGATATGCTTTCGTCTCTCTTACCCACAGAGTCTAAGGCTAGCCATTTCCTGTATCTCAAACACATTTTACGGGGATTTCCACTCGATCCACGTTGGCCCCGCTTACAACAGTACCATTCTCACGCTTGGTCGATCACCTAGACTATGTCGATAGAGCCTTACTTTGGGGCATCTTCTACTTCTGTTTCAACACAAATGCGGTTGTCACTTTGACGACACCTCCACTATCTATCCAAAAGTGTTTTGAGTAACCAAACCAAACACAACCATAACTATTGCAAAACCTTCCACAACACCACTCATGGCCTAACTCACACTCTCTCGCCCATAGCCTAGACATGCATCTATAACCAAAACCACTCTTATATCATCTCCCTTACCTAAACCTACCACTATCATAGGGGTCATACCAACAACTAGCCTTATTCACCCACCCATCAAATTAGATTTAGTTACATCTTCCAAAACTAACACGAAACTTAACCCGGCCCCTAAAAAGAAGATCCAATCTCCTAGATCTCATACCCCAACCTCGCAAACCACGCCCTTATCACCTTCACCCCTTCCATCCATCCTAGGACCTCACCACTCGACCCTGGCTAAGAAAACCCCATGCACCGGTAAACCAAGAACACAACAACCCATTTCTCCCATCACAGACCTCTAATATACCCAAGTGACCCACACAACCTCTCGCCCTCACCCATAATATTCTTACCACCCATACCTCCAATACCGTCAATAACTTCTTCACTACTTACTACGCTTCCTTCTCTTTCACTCACACCTCCTACCCAACCCACACCACCTACCTCCATAGCACCTCGGTTACCCCGTGGGTAACCCACCCTCTTCCACCATCTACTTTTCCCTCCACATCTCGTATGCCTATATCACCTTTACCCAAAAAGATGCAACCTAAAGCTAAAAATCTGCTACCCTCCAATAAGGTAGTTAAACCAACCAAACCTTCCATTGCTAGTTCATCTACCATGCCCCTACCCAAGCAGATATGACCAACACCTAAGACCACACCACACACCAAACTAGTAGCCCAACCTACTCCCCCTCTTGTAAAGAATCTTCCTCCACATGATCAGTACACACTTGTACCCAAACCCACATTCACCTCCCATTGTGATCCATTAGTAGGTCCTATGCCAAAATCCTAACCAACCTCCTCAAAACTTGTCATCACATTACCAACTCTTAGACCTTATGACCCACTCAAACCCAAACCAAAAGGGTTTGACAAAACCAAAATTTATGCCTACCATCGTGTACTAGGACACGATGTAGAGAACTGTAAGGCTTTGAAAACCGCTCTTGTCTAATTGTGTCCTCCTGAAGAAAATTTTGACGACAATGATCTTCTTGATGAGGACCCCATTTCACCTTCACCAATTTCCACATATCTTCTCACATTACCTACTCAGTGACCAAGATCTCCACCCCCAAAACTCTTTGATCCATCCTCGAGATTCAAAATTAACATGGTTCACATAAGAGAGTTGGCCAAACCACCACCCAAATTCCAATGTGCCCTACTCATCTCACAAGGCTCATATCCACCACTAGGGTTTTGTCCCTCTTGCCCTATACCTTCCATGACACACCCTCTTCATCTACCTCCCCTTAGATTAACATGTTCAACATTTCCACCAAGTGTTATCGAAAGACAAGGGAAAAGAGAAAGCAAGTGGCCCATCAACCAACCCTATACCCAATATAGCATCCGCACCCACACCCAAAGTCATCATTCGAGGTCCTGCATATCCCATTTCTAATGGGGTCACACATCACACAATGCTAAAACAACTACACCAATCCCCCCTCAAAATGTCTTTATATGACCTTGTCCAGACCTCAGAGTCACATTATCAAGCCCTCATGGAGGTCCTTCAATCTATTGAATTCTTACCAAATGACCCCACACCCATAGCCTCCATCATTACCCCTCACCACGTAGCCTCTCTCACTAGGTATTCACCTTCCTCTACACCTCCACCCACTCACCAAGTGGTTCCCTCGGCTTTACGGATGAAGAGATCTCCCTTCTAGTTCGATGATCCCGACCCCACTCTTTTCATCTCCATATTTATCAATAATATACGCATATAATGCGTTATGATCGATGGTGGTGCTAGCATTAACATCATATCCTCCCATGCGTATGACCAAATGTAAATACCTACCCATTGCATGCATGGTAACCCCGTTATGTTGCGTTCCTTCAATGACGCCATGACCTCTACACTGGGTACCATTATTCTCCATGTCCGCATAGGTCCCCACACCATCCTGGAACTTTTCTATGTCCTAGAAGGGAGTTCCAGATAACTTGCTACTTGGCCGACCTTGGATCCGTGCTATGGGTTGTGTCCTTCGATGTTACATTGATGCCTCAAATTTGAACACGAGGGACATAATTACACCATCCCTGCCGACCCCTCACCTTTCAAGACCTATAACATGCTATATCGACCCAATGATGTGCTTGTACCGGTCAAGGCATCCACCACCACAACCACTTCACCTCCACCCATGAGCCCATCCACCAAAATTGCCACTACTTCTGCTACGTCTAACCTCACTATCCCTACTGTAGTTGTAGCCTCTACCATTGGCGCCCCTGTCTCCCCTTCATCTAGTGAGCCATCTATACCCGCTACCCACATACCAACTTACTGATCCCTTAGAAGGTGTTTTTCAACACCTCACTTTGGGGGAATACCACCTATACAATATCGATACCTTCCTCACCCCACAAGAGTACGGGAATTTGCGTCAACACCCTAGTTATGACATTCACATCGGTGACATTTTCCCTTATGGCCCTCCCCACCTTTGCACCAACCTAACATATGGGGGACTTGATATGGCCACCTATAAACCTGAACCTCCATCCCAAACCCAACCATTTTCATCTGACCTACACTCCCTCACTAACCGCTGTTTTGCTCACACTTTCCTCCACCAGTGCGCGTGGAAAGGATTTGGCTTCGGTTTTTATGAACAAGGCTGCCACACTGTCATCTCTTATACCTCTCATAAACACAATGACCTGTAGTGGCATTGGTTTTAACACTCCATCTTCTAAGAAGGTTCAGCATCGACCTTATCCAAGGACAGAAATATTCCCCCTCTCATTCACCCACATTACCATCCTCACCCACGGAGTCCATAGATCCTGAATCTATACCTCCTAACTTTTTTTTTTCATAAACACCATTTCCTAGGACCGCTGACCTATCAACGCAATGGCAAGGCTCCCTCTTCTCTCCCATTCCTGTATCCTAACATGATCGATGATGATACGCCTTCAATTAATGTCGTTCAATGTTAGGATAATGAGTCCATCCTCACCTACCTTGGTGCAGAAGACTCTTATATTCACCGGTCGTTACCCTCTGAGATGCAAACCATGTTGAATGAATCGACCATCAAAATCAACATTAATACTTAGGACGACCCACACATTCTAAAGATCGGCCAATCCTTAGATGTTACTGAACAAGAAGCCTTCACCTCTTTCCTTCGGGACCATAGCAACGCATTTGCTTGGTCCTATGCCGATATACCTAGATTGACCCAAAAATCATGGTTCACAATATCGTAACCATTCCTGATGCCAAACCCATCAAACAAAAGTTACGGAAAATGCATCCTCACATTACTCTTCTGGTCAAAGAAGAGATTCAGTGCCTTCTCTCGATTTCCTTCATTCTACCCATTGATTATCCCCAATGGATTTCTAACATCGTTCCTATCACAAAAGTGATAGGGGGACTCTGCATTTACACAGATTTCGTGACCTCAACCTTGACCTGTCCCAAAGATGATTTCCCACTACCAGGCATTGACCAACTAGTTGATCTCACCGCTGGCCATGAAATGTTATCGCTCATGGACAATTTCTCGGGCTACAATCAAATATTACTAGCTCCCAAGGATCAACACAAGATTACCTTCATCACCCCTTGGGGGAATTTCTACTATCAAGTCATGCCCTTTGTCTCAAAAACGTTGGTGCTACATATCAACGGGCCATGACTTACATATTCCATGACATTATGCATCGCATATTAGAGGATTACGTAGATGACCTTTCTTGCCAAATCCAAGAATCGAACCAAATACCTGCTTATTCTTAAAGTCATATTTGACCGCCTCATCAAATATTGTGTTCGTCTTCAACCGAAAAGTGCGTCTTTACGGTACTTTCTGGGAAACTCCTAGGTTTCATCGTTTCTTTGTGTGGCATAGAAGTTGATCCTGCTAAAGTCAAGGCTATCCTTGAAATGTTGCCACCCACTAATCTCCGTCAACTTCGCAGCCTACAAGGAAAGTTGCAATCAATTTGTCATTTTATCTCCCAGCTTTCCGACCATTATCAACCATTCCATCATCTTCTCAAGAAATACATTTCATTCAAATGGGATGATGAATGCCATAAAGCCTTCAAGCCTTGAAACAATACCTCCTTCAACCACTAGTGCTCATTCCTCCTAAGGATGACCAACCCTTCTACCTATATATTTCCACCACTGACCATTCTCTAGGTGCCATGCTCGCTCATTGTGATGACCAACACCGAGAGCAAGCGGTTTATTACATATGTCGACTTCTTCGACTATGAAACTAGATATACCCACACCGAAAAACTTTTCCTCGCCTTTAGTTTTCGCTCGCTACCAAACTCCACCATTACCTACTCAACCAAAAACCTTCACCATTACTAATACGATCCATTACACTACATGTATGCCAAACCTTATCAAAATCGGTGTGTGTGTATGTTATCTTATGCTTCTGGCTGACCTTGACCTCGAATTCACCAATTGGCCGACACACCTATTTTCAGGAATCAACCCTCTAACTTCAACTTTCTAGACGAGTCTATAACTACCCTTTCCCTAGATGAACTCGATTACCAAATGACACTCTTCTTTGATGGCTCCAAGTGTAAGTGTGGGGTGGGGCTGGTGTTATCCTCATTCCACTTGTAGTCATTTTTACCCTTATCACAAAGAAAGGTACCCCATACACACCGCCTATCACCCAATGGATGTTGGGTGCTCACCGAGGCATGCGTGAGTTAAGTGGGAAACATCATCTATGATTTGTGTCTAAGAGATTTAAAGAGGATTTATGACATACAAGAACCATAGAGCTCAGAATGGCCTCTAGATCCTTATAGCCATTCAGACAGATAGTACTTAACAGACTATATGACTTGTATCATAACAAAAAGAAGTATACAAACATCCATACCTAGCATAAACATAAATGAAAGAGAACCTATGAAAAATATGTATGTATCAGAACCATTGATATTCATATATATAAACTGGTAACCTCATTACATCCATGGAGCCATTACAGAATGTCACAGAGAAGCAGACCGCAGTCATGCATTACAACTAGACTAATGTAGCTAGGCTAACAAAAAGAAAAATTACAATCCCCATACCCAATACATCCTTTCCCAAGTGCAATTACCCACTAATAGAGTTCTTGTAGTATTTCTGCAGAGCTCCGCCCATTCTCTAGTTCTCTCTCTTTTTACTAGGTGCTTAGTATTTATAGCCTCTCTGGGCTGCCAACTCATCCTCCAAGCGCCCTCAGATCGATGCCAAGTGTCTGAATGTGGTCCTCCATGTGAGCATGCTCTCCAAGCTGAGAGCTTTCCACTTTTCACCATGATGTGCTTCTAGAAGTTTCTACCACAGGCATGCTCCTTCCTGGGCCAACCTGTCCAGGCTGGCACCTTATCCACACAACATGCGTAGTCGGGTCATGCTTTTCACATGTTTTGTCTCGAACGCCCAATTTGCTAAGTCTTCGAACCCTTGGTTGTTCATCTCGTGCACATGCACACACGTGCCACATGAGCTTCCTTAAACCCTTTTCTTAAACCCTACCCTACGTGCTCTATCCTTGCGCGCCTCTCTTCAACTAGGACCTGCGCACATACGCATTTTTGTACTTAGCCAACATTCTAGGGGCCCAACATCACCCCACACTATGCCTATTCTCCATCCATGGGAACACTTCTCAAGTGAAAGAAAGAATACAATAGGCTTACGCCTTGGAACAAGAATAAGGGGATGAAAGAATGGGGAAAGAAGAAAGAATGGGAGAGTGAAGGAATCACTGCAACAAGCTAGGAAAATCCTTTTGCAAGTCGGCCTCCAACTTGTTCTAGGCATTGACTTCTTCCTGTGTGCTCTCTCGATGAGGTCACCAACCAGGGCGCTCACCTCCCCAAAATTTAGTCCATCTCCTTGCACACTCATGGTATCAGTGATTTTCTCCAACTCCTTGCCTATATCCTCCAGCGCATCCATTCTTCATGTAATACG
Source organism: Taxus wallichiana var. yunnanensis (assembly GCA_018340775.1). Lineage (NCBI taxonomy): Eukaryota > Viridiplantae > Streptophyta > Pinopsida > Cupressales > Taxaceae > Taxus > Taxus wallichiana. Next base: position 366,391,681 of record CM031237.1, read on the forward strand.
TGGATATAGTTCCTTCAACTGGTTTTTGATTGAACCTCTTAAGGTTTCAATGGCTTCAGATTTCCTTTTGACCTCGGCAAGGATTTTATCCCTTTCCACCCTATTTCCCTTGTTCTTCTCTTGGAACTCCTTGAGTTCTACTTCATGAGTGGTGACCAAGTGCTGCCACTTTGTCTCTATCCACGTAATTGTCGTATGTGGCCTCAGTAGTCTAGAAGAAGCAACCCTTACATCAGCAAGAACCTTGTTGTATTCCATGATGAGTGCTATGATCTTCAACTTATCCTCTTTTTCTAGGTGCACGGAAACTTCTTCTATAGACTCCAAGGCTAGTGGTTGTCTTTCCATGGTGAGGATCCCTTGTTAAATCCTCTAGGCATCCCAAGGCTGATCCATACTTCTACGTGGGTGATGCTAGGTCGGATGCTTCAATATGATAGCCTCATTGATGGATTCCACTTTCTTGTACACAATGCATACCTTAGCCTTTTCATCCTTCAATTCACGCTGCCATTGGGCATTGATCAACCTCTCTGGCTTAGCTCCTTTGTCAAAGCAAGTGAGCTCTTCCTCTTTCTTCTTTAGCTCCCCTTCCAGGTCTCTGACCCTATCATTCCACTTGAAGAGTCTAGCCTCGATCTCAATGGAGACTTTGTTGAGTGCGTTGCATAGTTGCTCATCCAGAGAGTTGTTGGGTATCCACCATTGGGTTGTCTTCTCTTAGTCTTAGCAATGTTATTATTGCCCCATGGCTTACCTCAAACTCTGGCTCATCAAGGTGGGACTCTATAGCCCATGAGAGCATCTTCCTTGTCCATGGATATGTAGCCTCCTTGTCAAAAGATGACATTGCTACAAGCTCCTCTATCGGAATGGTACTTTGGAACCACGCATGGAACACTTTCTTGGGGTCATCAATATAACCCATCTCGGCCTCTCCCCCTCTATGTGCCTTCCTCCCGTGTGCACGTACCCTTAGGTATACTTACAGTCAAAATGGGGCCTCTAGTGCTGCCGTGTTCCTCTTTTGCACTCTCCTTCTTCTCTTTGTTCAACACTGGCTCAACATTGTGTTCCAATTTGTTCTCCACCATGGTCTCAATGTTCTTGGTCTTTTCTCCTTCTTCTACCTTGGTTGTCTGTCTATGCATAGAACTTGGAGACTCTTGCTTCTGCATGTGCTAGCTTCCTCATCTTTTCCCATGTCCTGGGTGCCTTCTCCTACCTAGCTATCCTTCCACGCATAAACTGGAACCCTTGTTCTTCTTCTCCACCTTCCTCCTCTGAATCATGTATATTGAAGATGGGTGGTCCCCTTGATCCTTCCAGGGTCCTCTTCCCCACTTAACTTCTTCTCCACTCTCATCCTCTTCACTCTCATCTTTTTCTCTTATGTACTTGTCCAAACTCTCAGTTTCTTCCGAGATGGTCTCTTCTTCTACCCTTTGCTTCTTCTTAACTAGAGATTCGGTGTAGGTGATTTTGTTTCTTCCTCTCCTAATGACTCCTTATCTGATGGCTTTTTTAGCTCAGAGTCTTCTCTTTTACTATGGGATTTTTCTTGCATGCGTACATACTGGTTCTAGTGCTTGTCCCAGGGGAACCTATTGCCTGTGTCTCCACCACACTTGGTATTTTCTTCTCTGGCTCTTTATCCTCCCATTTGGGCATGGGTCTCTTCCTACTAGTTGGATCCTAAGGTATAGATACCTCATTCTCTAGATATGCCCTTCTCAGACTTGGGTCTTATGTGGATGTATACGCGCGCGCCATGGATCCATCTGTAATGGGCAGAGTCATGGGCCTTGTCATCTGAACTTCATGTGATACGTACCGCTCCACGTGCACATGCTTTTCAGGGTACACCAACCCTTTGTGCATTTCCCTGTGGTCCTAGTCAGATTACCAAGGTCCAACTTAAAATTTTGGACTCCTGAACCTATTTACTCCCGCTTGGAAGTATTGAGCTATGAAGGCAAAGGGGAGCTTGCACCATGGGCTCCATGTCCCATCTGACAGTTTGAATCTACCCAAATAGAAAAATTTGGTACATAGAAAATTCCACTTCTCCCCTGGTGGCTGTTGGTAGTTGTTGAGAATTCTCCATTCTACCCCAAACGCATTCCTTAGGCGCGTATACCACTTTTCCAAGTGCACCTTGTGCATTGTTGTCATAGTGTCACAAGTGTATTTCTCAAACCTTTTGGTGGGTGAGGGGTCTTCAACAAGGTACTCCCATACAAACTTATCTGATGCATCTGGTACCCCGATCTCGAGAACACGATGGTTAGCAACACATTTCCAAAGAGGATCCTATCACCTTCCTTCGCGCAGTTAATAATTTCATCCATGATGAATGCGGACAAATTGTAGATGGTGCCCTCTGAAATCTTTCTGTAGACATTCAACCATGGCTTATTGACTTGGGTCCATCTCTCCTGGCCATTTAGCTTTGACACCAGGTGTGTGGACCATCTTCATCACGGATCCTTAATGTCTGCATGACATCATAATACCTTGACCCCTTCTTGCATGCAAAAGCGGTGATAGTTTCCTTAATCACTTCTTTGTCAGTCAAATCATCCTCCAAACCATCTCCTTCATAGATGAGGCCTATGAAATGTGAAATGAGATGAGGAGTTATGTGCATCTTACACCTACGAAGTGGAAATAGTCCTCATGTACGTGACATCACCACATTGATATAAGTGCTCAGGTTTCCCAAAGTAGGGAAACTCAAAGAGTTGTAATAACCCTGCCTTCTCCAATTTGACCTTCACGTCATCATTATATATGGGAAAACCCTCTAGTGTCCTTTTGTTCATTGGGCGCACTAACTCCAGTGCCATTTCCTTCTCGATTGTGTTTTTCGATGATTATAATCATTTACAGACATGTTCCTAAGATGGGACTCCCACTCCTTCCCCAACAACACTCCATCTGGGTACTACATTTCTGCATACCACTCCTCATTTGTGTGTGCTTCAATTTCTTGTTGCTTTCCCTTGCCCTTTCCCTTTCCCTTCTTGGGTGTACTAGCTAGTTTCTTGGGTGCCATTATCTAGGTCTTCTTCCCACTTCAATCACTCTATGTTACTTTGTTCTTCTGGTCTCTCCAACCTTAGATCTCAAACTTGTGAAGAAAATTACTTAAACTGTGCCCTAGTTCTTCAAACCCTAACTGGGATACTCCCTTCACAAGATGGTGCCTTCTCACAACTTCTCCTACACCCGTGAAATCCCTTCCTCTGGTTCACAAACCCGAACTAGTTACCCATGCTTCAATCTCTCCAAATTTTTCTTCACACGGATCATTTTTTTGGAAGCCCTAGTTTGCAAAGGTGCAAAAAAGTGCTTCATTCTTCTTATACGCAAAGTGAAAAATGAAGTGCCTCGACCCCTTTATTTATAGTTTTTCCTTTTTAAGCATTAAGTGCTACTTCACCTACCACCATAATTTTTACATTTAATGCAGCTTTTTCAAACAAATCCCATCTTTAGCACTTTCACTCACGTGCCCCAACCTGTGTGGACAAACCTCCAACCTTTTAGTGTGCAACCAATCCAACTGACAGGAGACTCTTACGCGTGCACGTACCAGTGCCAAAGGCACTTCTTCTATCCTAATTTTTTCTCTCACCTACCTCATGTTGCTTAATGCACTTTCTCCTCCTTTGTACGTGGGATCTGAAAGTAGCTTTATCTTGACACCAACCATCCTTTTTCCATCTTTTCTTTTCAAGCACCTCTTTTAACAGGGCCATTCAACTGGGATTTTTAACACAACGTCCTTGGCACTTTAACCATGTGCACTCCTTCACATTACTCCACCCCACACTAAAATGATGTGCGGTCCTCTGCGCACTCACAGATTCTCAAAAAGTAGCAATAAGGTTACGGCGCCCAAGGTGCAAAACAAAACAACAACAAAAGGGAAACACAAGAAAAGAAACACATAAAGGAAAATTCTAAACTAACTGGAAAAACTACCTTATTTACAAACACAAGAAGACTTATTTATAGTAGGGCTTCAGCCTACTCCCATTGAAGTGTCCAAGAAACTTCGTCCCATCCAGCATTGTAACTGGCATGCGCCCAAATCAAGGATGTACGAGATTGTGTAAGGACCCAACCAATGGACTTTCAACTTCCCAGGATGGCGCAGAAATTTAGAATCATAAAGTAAGACCATCTACCCAACCTCAAACTTCTTGTTTCTTATGTGGTGATCATGCCAAGCCTTCTTCTTTTGCTTTCTCTATTGTTTGGCTCCACTTGGTGAGTGATCGTCTCTCATCTAGCTTCATTAACTTATCAATTCTCTCTTCCAGTGCTTGCTCATCAGCTAACCCTCTATGTGTGCTATTCACAAAGAAGGTAACATGAATTCAAATGGAAGAAAACTTCTACATGCCAAACACCAATTGAAATGGTGTGGCTTTGTTCATCCTTTTATAAGTTGTCTGTAAGCCCATAATATTGTTGATACCTTTGTCATCCCAATCTTGTCTTCCGACATCACAAATTTTGGTCAGGGTATGACTCAGTATTTTGTTGAATGCTTCCGTGGTTCCATTTTCTTGTGGGTGATAGGGTGTAGTCTTGTGATGAGCCACCATGAATTCTGCTAATAGGATCCTCATGGTCTCATTCAAGAAATGTGTACCCCTATCGTTGGTTAAACTCAAAGGACATCCATACCTCGTGATAATGTTCTCCCATAAGAATCTTACCATTGTGGCTGCTGTGCAGTCTTTAGTTGGGGCTGCCTCTACCCACCTTGTTAGATAATCCATGCAAGTGATGACATAGCGTGACCCAGTCCTACGCACCACTAGTGCAATAGGGCCTACAAAGTCTATTGCCCACTTCTCAAAAGGTTCATGCTAGGTATAGGGTGTAAAGGCATTTCATCTCTCTTTCCTGGCTTGCCAATGCGTTGACAATGGTCACACGCTTTACAATAGTCTTTACAATCCTTGTATAGGGTTTCCCACCACAAACCTGCCATTAATATCTTGCATGGTGGCATCACCTGCATAATGCCCACCCGCACTTCTTCTTCGTGTGCTTCCTCCATGATGGCGAGGTGCTCATGCTCTAATACACACCTGTGCAACACCTCATCACATCCCAACTTGTACAAGTCTCCACTGATCAACATGTAGGGGGCATGACGCGTATGGCTAGTTGCTTCTTCTCTAATGCCTTCATTCCTTTTAGTGCCACACCTTCCTTTAAAAATACCGTAATTTCCTCCAAATCGAGGGTGTGCATGCTGTAACCTAAACAGTTGCGCATCTGGCATTGTCTCCTCAATACTCTGCATATCCTCCCTGAATCAATTCTTGACAGATGATCAGGTCCACAATTACTCTTCCCAGGCTTCACTACTACGGTGAACTCAAACTCTTGAAATAACAATACCCACCGACATATGCACCCTTGTAGAATGGGCTTGTTCACCAAATACTTTAATGCCATGTGGTCGGTGTAAAATACAAAGGGTGTTTGCCAGTAGATACTGCCTGAATTTGAAAAGCACGTAGATCATTGAAAATGCTTCATGCTCAGTCGTTGTGTAATTCTGCTCTCTGCTAGTGTCAACTTCCTGCTTGCAAAACATAAAGGGTGATCAACAATACCTTCACTGGCTATGCAAGTAAGCACTGCTCAATAGTGGTTCTGAGGCATCTACATGGACATGGAAGGGCTTGTCCCAAGAGGGAAAATGTAATATAGGTGCGGTGACAAGCCTATCCTTTAATGTATCAAATGCCCTCTGTTGTGCCTCTCCCCAATGGAAGGCACTTTTATGTCTGAGAAGCTCCTCTAAAGGTGTGGTGATCTTGGCATACCCCTTGATGAATTTCCTGTAATAACCCATATGCCCAAGGAATCCACGCATGCTGTGCTCTGGCTAGTAGGCTCCCTAACCCCACAATAACTGCAACTTTAGCGGGATCTACCAGTAAGCCCTCCTTACATATGATATGCCCCAATAATGTGCCAAAGGGTGTAGTAAATACACATTTCTTAATATTGAGGGATATCCTCAACTGCCTACACCTCTCAAACATTAACCTCAAATTGTCACAATGGTCTTTTACTAGACCATACACTATCCAATCATCCAAATAGACCTGAAGAAACTTATGGATGAAGTCTGGAATGCTTGCACCACTATGCGTGAAAAAATAGCAGGTGCATTCTTCAACCCAAAGGGCATGACCATATATATGTAAACTTCCCCACTCAGTGGCAAAAGTTGTCTTCTCTGGTCTTCCTTTGTAATCTGGACTTGGTGGTACCCGAAAATCCATCCGTAAAGGAATAGATTTCATGCCCAGTGACTCCTTCCAAAATTTCTTCAGTGAAGGGGGTTGGAAAAGGATCAATGACACAAACTACGTTTAGCTCCCTATAATCCATGCAGATCCTAATCCGCCCATCCTTCTTGATGTTGATTACCATCAAACTTATCCATTCTGATTCCTCCACTACTTCAATGATCCTAGAAGCTATCATTTTTTCTATCTCCTCCTTAACCTTTACACACAAATTGGGATTCATCTGGTAGGGTCTCTTCTGACCAGGGCATGCACCATCCTTAACTTTATCTTCATCTCCCTAAGGAATGGTGAACACCTTTGAGCTCATGGTACCCCGTGGGAATAAATCCTCAAATTCATGCAACAGATCAATGATCTTAGAGACTTCCTTCTCGACCAGTAATCTCAATAATAGCTTCCTTAGGTTCTTCTCTTGAACCTAATGTTAACCTTCTTTGTCTTTAAGGGCTCATGGTAGGTGCATGCATGAGTATCAACACTGTCCACCACCTCATGCATCCCTATAGAATGGCTAACATCCAAGCTTTCTACTTCCTCTCCATCAATCACATACACCAACTTCCCTTTCTCCTTTTCCAAACACACATGCTCAAGTTGTAACTCTTTGTTTCCTCTACTTCTTCTTCAAAGTGTGCCTCCAAACCTGGTCCACCTAGTAACTCCAACAACCTATCCTCCACCATGGCACTATCCCCCATGGTAAGGTGCTTGATACCCTATAAGGCCTTATCAACTGATGGCTTGGTACTCCGATACTCAAAGGTTTGAATGAGGTCAGCCGTGAGCTCTTGCCAATTCCTATCTGGTGGTGTGTCTCGAATGAATGTACCATGCATGCGTAACCTGCAGTGTAGAATACAACTTGTGCACCCAGAGGGATGGTGGAAAAGCTTCCATGCCTTCTCTCTAGATCCTTTCACACTCCTGGATATGGAAAGAGGTGGGCTCCTTCCCATGGTAGTCCTTGATGGTGGTGGGCATGTTGCTCTAGAAAATATGAGAGAGAGAAATTCTTACCTAGTGCCATAAAGGCCCTCTGATGTGTATCCCACCACATACCATTTATACCAAGAGTAGGACATAGCTTAACATCCCCTCCATTCCTTCTCATTCTTCCACTGAGCTTCCATCTCCGTAGAAAGATCTCAGGGAAGGCTCCTCCTAAATACTTAGGCAACTCCTTTCCTCCTAGGCGCTGGACTATGTGCACCTTTGTCACCTTGGTCACTGACCCTCTCAACTGCCATCCCATCAATTCATAAGTTCCATGCGCCCAATTATCACATGCTAGACTGGTGGTATCACTTTCTGACTGAGCATCTTCAAACTGGATAACTCCGTTGGTAGGATGTATTATCTCTGGGTCCCTGATTGAGCACACATATATCTATCCTAGAACTTCTTCTCCCAGGGGTTCAGTATAGGGCGTCGACTTCCCATCAGCCATGGGTATAATGACCCACTCCTCCTTATTTTCAAAGCTGATGTACCCTTTGTTGAACCAAAGGTCCGCATTGTTCTTGTAACACCATGGGCGCCCAAGGAGTGCTAGAAAATTGTCTACCTCGGTGAGCGCCAAGACTTTGAAGTCTCAGTAAACTTAGCTCCCTGGATAGTGATAAGTTGCATCCTTTAGGACACCGATGGGCATTTCCTTAGTCTTGTTTTCCATATACAACACATTTGAAGATGGTTGTAATGTGGGTCTTCCCATCTGATGCCATGCATCAAAGTTAGAACATTGACCTCCACGCATGTGTCAATGAGGATATTACTAAGGAGCCATCCATCTACAATTACATTCAATGTGATCTCCTTATCATAGTCAAGGCTGTGAGGGGGAAGGTTTGTGTGCAAGACCTGCCTCTCGCGCTCTCCTCAGTGTGTGGTACCTTCTCTCTCAACCATGATCCTAGCAAGGGAATGATATTCTCTTGCCTTAGCATTTTACACACCTCCTTGACCTCATCCAGGTCATCCTTTGGCACCTCGACTCTCCTTCCTTGTTCCTCCCTCCTGGACTACTCCTTTAGACACTAGATTTCCCCTTGTAAACTCGAATAACATCCATGGTGTCTTGATATACCTCCTTTTGACGTGTAGGGTCTGGGTACTTTCCATGAACTACTTCCTCCCTTGAAACTAGGTTCTTCTACCTTGGTATCTCTTGTACACACGTGGCTTCTACTCTTGTTGTTACCAAAACTGGTTCCAAACCTGCATCCGTGTTACCCGTGGCATCCACTTGCATGTGTCTACCTTTTTAATGCTGACCATTACAGTGCCTTTGTCTTTCTGGTGCTATTGACTCATGTGCTCAAACAACTCTAGGCACTCCTCATACTTGTGCTTCTTTCCGCACCATGAGCACTACAATAGGTCTAGGAATTCTCATTTGTAATGCTCTGTAGACCCATAATTGAAACAGGTTCCTCACGGGAACTCAGTCCTTCCTCCCCCATAGTTACCATGACCATGGAATCCTCTCGAAAACCCCTTCCATGTGCCTCCATCTGTGCTCCTCATAATGGTGATCATCACCCTTGGAACTACTGGTAATACTGGAGTGGAGCACCCCATGATCAATGGCCTCATGGATCTGATCAATGAGCCTACAGTCCTTAGTATCATGGGTTGTAGAGGTGTAGATCTTATAGTAGCAAGACACATTCTTTTGGATTGTGCGTTGTAATAAGGGGCATCTACTTGCATCATGATCCCCATGACAAATTTCACAGTCTATTGCCATGACGTGTACTATCCTGAGGGAAATTATCCTTAACATGCCCCTCTACTTCACAATTTATGCACCATAAACCACTGTGAGTCTCATGGGATGAGTTCATAGACAAATTTTCTAGCTGCTTGGCCATAAAGCAATATGAGCCTCCAGGAATGGGCTAACGCACCAGTATCAACACTACCAATACCTCGGCGTGAGAAGTAGCTTCAATGCCTCGCGTGGGTTGTAAAAGTTTTATGAGATAAGGCCCTTCTAAAGGGTGTGATCAATCCTCTAACAAACCATTGAGCATGTTGTGAAGGGTGAATATCATATGAAAACTTAGACAAGAGAGTTTAAAGAGCACATCATACTCCCACACACTCTCTGCCATTCCTTGTTGAATCTCCTTCAAAGTGCTGATGCTCTTCTATTCAAACTTCGAGGATGTGGAATTCTACCAAGAATTCATTCTTTAAAGTGCTATAGTCCACCACTTTGTTTGATGAGGGTCATATTTCCTATACTATCTAATGCGTGCGCCTTTGCAACGTGGTTATGGCCCGACTAATTCCGTTCGGGGTTGTGATACCCTTTGCGCGCTATATAAGTTCACACTTGTGAACATGTTCCACAACATCCTCAATACCTCTATAATCTAGTAAGTGTAATGACATCTCAAGAAAAACTTGAGGGGGTGGCTGGGGCCCTTGTCCTCTGAGCTAGAGCCTTGGTTTCCTCTGGTGTTTCCTCTGCCACCGGATCCACTAGTCACCAGGTCTTGTGCCTCCTGAGCCACTAAATCCACCAGAACCACTAGGTCCACCCGGTCCTGTGCCCCCTGACCCACCAGGTCCTATAGTAGTTGTCCCAAGAGTCCCCATGGTTCCACTGAACTGTGCGCCAATGGTCTGTGATAGTGCCCCACTACCACTATTATACCTCGCGCCACTCCTAGATGTGAGACCGAGGGCTTGTATACTAGCTCCTTGTCAAAGAATCCTCTAAATATTGGAATATGTGTAGCCATAGAAGTGGGAACCAAAAAATTGTACCTCTTAGGTGTGAGTCAATCACTTCCAATGATATCAATCAACGGGTCAATACTACTCCTTCACAGTTCTGGAAAACCAAGCGCCACGGTTTTTTTTGGGTGGGATCGGATACGTGCCAACGACTCTTCTTTCTCCGCGTGAAAACTCTCACTACTTAGGTTCCACGCCCTTCACGTGAACCTTGAATCCTTCCCACAACATCTACCTCCATAGATCCATCACATCCATCACAAATTTCACGTCATGCGTCTAACAATATCCCTTTCACACGATTCACTATACTTGAGCCGTCTCTCCTCCCTTTCCTTCTCCGTCGTAATATTTGCCATCTTCCTCCACCCTACCTTTCTCACCTAGTGCTTAGAATTGTTTAGCCGGCCATTGGAAATGCCTCTAAACTCATGGTAACCATCAAGATCTTCATAGCTAGAGGGACAACACATTGAAATGTTCCTCTGGCTTCTACAAAAACTCAAACTCGAAACCTCCATACAAGAATATGTGGAAATGGCATATTCAGAGTTTAGCTAGCCAATACTCCTTTCCACCAATGATCCACAACACAGTCCATGTCATATCTCGCATCCCCCCTTTTTCTTCTTTCCTTGGCCTTTTGTTCTTGGTGATGTACCCAAAAAAGGTCCGCCAAGTGCCCGATGATGCGGCGGTCGGAGTATGCGTAACATCCCGCATGCCCCGCGCCCCTAACGCCTCCGTTTTCCCCTTTTTTCTTCGGGCGGCGGTCTCAATGTGAAACCGCCGCCTTCAGGCGGGCGGTCTGCGGTGTGCGCATTTTCAAGAGCGTTCTTTGGCGCGACTCGCGTGAAATATCACGATTCACCAGCTTTCTTTGCCGACTTGAGCATGCATTTATGTTTTTGGTCCCCTGGAATAGTGTTTTTTCTTTGTTTATTGTTTAGGAGTTCCATTTGGTTTTGGTTTTTGGATGTTTCAATTCCTATAAATGCATGGTTTGTGCATAAGCAAATGAGTCGCCCCTCATTCAATTTCATGCTCACGATTCTCATATTTCAGTCTTTTATTCTGTTTAGAAGCCATAGTGTTAATTCCTTGCATGTTTAGATAGTATTGTTCAGCTGTTAGTAAGCCACAGACCCATCTTGTGCAGGCAGTGCTGTTATCTCATCCAAATCCAGTTAGAAGCTTGCCTCTGAGTTTCTCTTTGCTGTAGATTTGCTTTCATCGTATCTTGGTGTTCTTAGTTCAATTCATTATATGCCTGGTTAGCTTTATTCAGTTGTTGGTAAGCCACATATCCAACTTGTGCAAGCAGTGTCTTTATTTTATCCAATCCATTGGAACAGAATAGCTTAGGAAGCCATTAAAGTTGCAGGTTTTGCTCTTCGTATAGGATAGTTTCAGGTTCTGGTCACTTCATGTTGCATGGCTCGCAGTAAAATCCCGCTAGGAATCGCATAAGCCAAGCTCTGTACTCTTGCGCTATCCCTCTCCTACTCGCATTTTCGGTCTGCATTCTAAGTTGTCCTTGTCCCAAAATCTACTCCTATCGGTGCTAGCATTACACGCTTTTCTGGATCCACGTGAACACGAAAGAACGAGGAGATCATACTGAGGGGACGAGATCACATACACCATCGGATTCGCCACTGTTCTGCGGAATCCAGGTTTTAAATTTCAAAGTTCTAGTTAGAATCATATCAAATAGAGTAGTTAATCGCTTTATTTCAATAAATTCTATTCTCGATATTGCCAGGGAAGCTGTGGGGATTGATAGTTTCTGAGAAACTATGATTCACTCCTCACTTCTGAGGTAGGATCGAGAATCTTGCAGGTAGATTAGACAAGCTGTTTTATTTATTTAGAGTAATTCTACAAAATCGCACAGGCAAATAACTACACTCGGTTATCTTGTCTGTTTCAAATTATTGTTTAGTTATTATTTCTAGATACGCTTAAAATAGTTTGCTTTCCTTAAAATTATTAAAAGTTTTCTTAGAAGAATAAAAGTTATACAGTTAGATTTATTTCACATAGTTAGAATTTGTTTCGTTACAGTTAGATTTGCATTTTGTTTCGTATGACAATCACGGGACCTCAAGAGCCCAGGGAATATATATTTGAGCCAATCGTGCCTCAACCAAACCTAGTCACAGCAATAGTTGACATAGACCAAAATCTCGGGATCTAAGTATTCCGAACAACCTGATTTACAACAGATCGGTCCTCAATTAAGAGGATTAAACATAGAAAAACGACCAAGCACACACATTTTGGTCGAACCAACCAAACTATAGATTGCCCCTAGGCAAACACTCACATATTTGTAGAAGGGCTCGAAAGAGAACAAACATTCGGGTGCGATCCTTTAGTTCCATGACCGGCTTTGGAGACACCCTCGTAGATATAGATACCAGCTTAAGAATCCAGGTTGCGAGAACACCTATAAGGTATTCTGAGAAGATTGCACAACTATTGGTTCTAAATATAGAAGCTGAGAAAGCATACGATTACTGGATACTAGGGATTAGAACTTGATCTCGCGTATGACCATAACGAGGACATGACAACCAGAGAGTCTATGGTTGTGATCCACAGATCCCACAGCCCAACGAGTCCACAAGTCAATTAGATATAGACACTAACCTACGCACCTTGGTATTCAGGTCCACTCCACTTCCACCTATCATCATCGAACAACTGTCCTTACTAGATATCGCGGCTAATGAAGCTAGGGAATTCTGGACTAGGCCAGAAAATCATCCGTAGAGTCAAATTATATTCATCATCCACCATATGACCTTATCAGGAGATATACACGAAACTATCCCAGGTCATTTTCCACGTATTCCGCAACCCATAGATCGAATCACGCCAGAGCTCGATATTGATTGGAGCCTTCGAGCAGTCATCCTTGCTGATCGATCTATCACACCAGTCCAAGTTAGAAGGGCCTTCTTTGCCTTAGATTCACAAATTCCACTAGTGCGTGTCGAAGACATTAGACTGCCTAACTAGTTTTCTGAATCACGCATATTCTACCCCCACCGGCATTTGTCTCGGCACGACCTCGAGAGAGGTCGGGTGCAGCGGAAGAGTCACTTGTAGATTCTCAAGCTACTTTGTCGCTTTTTAGCATTCACGCGTACAAAATTGGTGAACCCTTGACGTGAAACAAACAAGAAGCAAATGCCTCATTAGCATTCAAGCTGTTTCACCTTTCTTTGAGTCATAGTATTACATACGCCTTCTTCGCTTCATTAAGTTTTCATAAATCACCTTCGCTCCTTCCCATTATTCTGCGGGTATTCATATACCCCCCGAATATGTCGGGATTCGATGCATATGGCAGACCCCTCCTGGGTCTTGAGGCATACTACGCCCAAGAGAATAGGCAATCATCACCCTCGCTCTCAGTATGGGGTGACAACTATTCAACTAATCGATTGTCAACACAAACCCCAAGAATCGAGATATAGTTCGTCTTTTCAAGGCGAGGAGTTAGATCGCCCCTCGAACCCAACAAGCAGAGCCTTGAGGTTCAAACAATATGGCGTTTATCGGAGAATGCTGGTTCGTCTCCTCAAATGCTACTCAGACCACAAATTAGTAGGCAATCGGATCCATACCTGGTCTTAGATGATGGACAGCCAACACGTTATCCTAGGAGTGAACAACGCTCCCGGGAATGTACCCACCTATAGGAGGTTTACAAATACAACCCGAAATCTCTTTTCAAGAAAATACCTCTATGCCACTGCATACAGGAAATATTCTTGGAGAAACTTGGCAAGATAGCGATCAGTTTATGACAGGATATCACGTACCTATACAACACCAAGGTATACAACAAACGCCGCTTAGGCAAAGTACCGTGACTTCACCAAATGAAGTCATTTCAACGTTAGTAGAAAGAGTGAGAGGGTTAGAACTGGCTCAAGCAAGTCAAAATTCTCCGTTCATACAAACAGGAAGTTCGATCCTCCATACCACTGCGGCGGGTAGATCTCCTTACGGGAGTAGGCACGTTAGGCATGCCTCCTCAATATCCACAACAAACGCCAACAAGGCCTATCATCTCTAACACTATTCCTCCCGGTCTAGTGTCGAACAATCCGTTCCTTGACAATACCCCGTCCTACTTAAACATATACTCTAAATCACCACAAGGAGATATGTTCTCCTCTCTCGGCATGTTTGCTCAAACGCAGGGACCTCCCTATGCCCCTGCCAATGCATACGCTGCACCGTATCAACAACCTATCCCACCACCACTCCCTCAGCAAACACCATCAATGGTGAAAGCTATGCGATAGGGACTTATTGAGAATACCTAAAGGAACCCTTAGATTTCACCATACGAAGCGTCATGCTTCCGAGACCTCTCCCTGATTTTCCCAAGTTCAAGGGTGAGGGAGATCCAAATGCGCATATCAAAGCTTACGCTCTGACCATTCGGGAATTACTCCCATGGGATGGGGTTGTTCTTAAAATATTCCCAAAACGCTTTGGAAGGCATTGCTCTCGATTGGTATTACGAGAATACCTGAGGCTTCCATACATTCATTCAAACAACTTGTGTCTGAGTTCATCAAGGCCTTCGACATGAACAAACTATTAAGAACAGGAATCAGGGAGTTCTTACACATCAAACAAGAGCATAACGAGTCTGTCGCCCACTTCATCCAAAGGTGGCGTACCGTCCTTTATTCATCAGCAAGTGCTCCAAACATGGATCAGATGGAACTATGTGATTTATTCCTTCATTCTCTCAGTAGAGAAGTGAAGGAAGAAGTCCAGAAGTTCCCACTAAGGACTTATGATGAAGTACTTGAGAGCGCTCTGTGAATAGATCAAGCAGCGATAGATAGTGGTCGTAAGACATATGGAACAAACGGGAGGTTAATCACCTCCACTCAAAACACTACAACTACCACAAATGTCAATCAAGGACCCAAAATCCTTAACAAAAATCGTGGGGTAACAACGGATGGGGTAACCGACCAGCCCAAGAGGGTAAATGTTGTTAATGCTCCGTCACAAACAAACAACCAACGAAACAACAACTTTACCCCGACAATCAATACAGTGGATTTTAACCATCCACAACAACAACAACAACAACGGTGAAATCCCATACAAGGGCCAAGCCAAAACTCATTTGGTTACCAAAACCAAAGTCAAAACCAGAAACAACAATTCCAAAACTTTAGTCCTAATAGGCAATAGTTTGATCGGAATTTTAGGCCCAATACACACCAAACCAACAAAGCGGGAATTCTGACCCCAATTCTTATTGTGGTTTCCATAAAATTCGAGTCACGATACTAGAACGTCCGTGACTACAATAAATTTATGCTGGCGCTTGCCGGGAAGAACAAAAGCAGTTCTTCACTGAGACTATTTTGGCGGATCCGTCTCATCATCACCAAATACTCTCGCGAGGGCGAGTTTCTCCTCGAATGCTCCCCTCAAGATCTTTAATGATCCGCTCCCAAATCATGATAGCAATAGGCTGAATCCAACCGGAACAAACAAAGGTGCAGTGACGGGAAACAATGATCATGAAGCCTCGACTTCATTAAATCCGTCGGTTGCGCCACGGTTGGGAGCCAACGAGACCCAAGATAGTCCAGTTTGGTAGAATTAGATGTTGAACTACCTATCGAAGCTATAACAAGAACATGAGAGTATTTCTCTCAACCGAGCCCAAGTCATCTGCCAGAGACAGATAAGAGTCATCAAATAGTTGAAAAACCCATCGGTGCCTATGATTTAATTAGTGACCTAACAAAGACCTTCTCACACATTTCATTTTTGGACTTACTAAAGAACTCTCCCCCTCACAGAGCTGCTCTTTTAGAAGCATTAGGTCTAGGCCATCTAATTAACATCACTCCACCTCCCGAAACACAAGTAAATCACGTAGATTTTGATATCCACCCTCGGGGCAGCCGGACAAGGATGTCGAATTCATCTTGAAATAAGTAAAATGCCCACGAGATCTTTGAGATCGCACGCCGAGGTGACCCAACCTTACACTTGCAAGTGTGGGTTTATAATAACTATGTAAAACGGGCAATGGTTGATGATGGGGCCGCAGTTAACATAGTCCCTTTCTCTTTCCTCCAAAAACTTGGATATGGAGAAACAAACTGTTCCACTACACGAAATACCTTGAGAGGCTATGATAGCCTTAAAGCCACTTCGATAGGAACTATAATACTGCCGGTCACCTTAGGGCCCAAAACCATCTTGACTGAGTTTTATATTATAGATCGGGAAACTAACTATAATATGATCCTCGGCCGACCTTGGATACATCGAATGAAGGCAATCCCTTCTACTTTATTTCAAGAAGTAAGATTCTTGCATCTAGGAAAGGTATTTGTAGCCAAAGGCGATCCAAAACCTTTCGATTTACACCTAGCTGATTTAAAGAAAAGACGGGGGTGCGCTCGAATTTGAACTTCCAACAAACCAACTTAATAAACCCTCGACCCAAAGCCGGAGGAAAAGTTGGTACCTACGACGGATCTTGAAACTACCGTGTGTATAAAAACAATTCCAACCCCTAAAGATAAAACTAAAGCAGTATCATTAGGGACTACTGCGAAAATCGTTGAGTTGATAGAACAAGATTCACCAATGTTCTTACCATTCGATTCAGTAGGCATAGGATTTTCCCTAGGTGTTGGTTCCTTGCCAGCAGAGGATCTCTGTATGGTAGAAGTAGAGTGCGCAAACGCAGCAGATGCCCCAACATCTATACTCCCGGCTAAGTATTGGACTCTCCATTTCGATGGAGCTAAATGTCGTTATGGAGCGGGGGCAGGTATAATTCTTACTTCGCCCGAGGAGAAAGTCCTCCCATTCGCTTTTAAATTAAACTTTGAATGTACAAACAATGGCTGAGTACGAAGCCCTCCTCCTTGGCCTTACCTTAGCCAAAAGAATTGGTATTGATAACATCGAGTCTGGGAGACTCGATTGGTAGTGACAAACCAAGTTTTGAAGTATATGAAACTAAAGCCGAACATTTGCTGACTCTAAAAAATGTTGTATTAGATTTAAGCAAGGCGTTTAACTTTATATCCATTGAAGCAATTCCCCGAGAGAAAAATCTTCTCGCCGATTCAATAGCAACCTCAGCATCACGTTTTACTCCAAGCAATGAGTTAAAGATACTCACTTCACAGTATCCATTCGTGATGAACCATTGATAAAAATAATGACAAATCCTCTTTCAAGCAGAAGTGAATCTACCATCCTAGACCATGTTGGAAATGATGCGGCTACTTTGGATTACTTAAATGCCTATGCAGCACTACATCTCTCCTATCACATGCTAGATTTATCCCTGATTCCACATTCGTCTTCCTACTTCGGAAATCCCGTAACGGATCTTCCCTCACAAATGGAACCTAGCATATACGCTGTGATAGAAAATGGGGATGATCTAGATTTACCTCCGGCCACCACGAGTTGAAGAGGGTAACGCCTCTTTGATCGAGGAAACAATCGATGTCAACATCGGGACAGAAGATGAACCAAGAATATTGAAACTAGGTTCTTCATTAACCCCAGAAGAAGTGGAAATACATACTCAGATTCTCAAAGAACATCAGAAGGCATTTGCATTTAATTACAAGGAGATGACGGGAGTCGCACCCCACATTGCGGTGCACAACCTCGTCACTAGATCAGATGCAAAGCCAATTAAACAAAAATCAAGACCCATGAAGCCCAAAGTAGCTCTCATGGTAAAAGAGGAAGTAATAAAACTCCTTCAGGTAGGATTCATCAAGCCAGTTGACTACTCCCAATGGGTATCTAACATCGTTCCCGTTCTCAAGAAGAACGGAAAGATACGCATTTGCATAGATTTCTGAGACATCAACAAAGCGTGTCCTAAGGATGATTTCCCATTACCATCCATAGACGTTATCGTTGATGCAACAGCTGGTTTTGAACTCTTGTCTCTCATGGATGGATTCTCGGGATACAACCAAATCAGAATATCGAGCAAGCAAGATCAAGCTAAAACCACGTTCATAACTCCTTGGGAACCTATTGCTTCTGTTGTTATGCCATTCGGTCTCAAGAATGCCGGTGCTACTACCGTGAGCTATGACATACATATTTCACGATCTAATTCATAAGATCGTGGAATCTTACGTGGATGACTTATTGGCTAAAGCCAAGAAGCGTTGTGACCATCGGAAGTACTCGCGTCATTCTTTCACATGCCTAATAGAATACGGAGTCACGCTAAATCCGAGAGAAATGCGTCTTTGGTGTAACGGGAGGAAAACTCCTAGGTTACATCATATCGTCACGAGGAATAGATGTGGACCCGACAAAATTCGGGCTGTCCTCGAAATGGTTCCACCTTGGCGAAATGGAATCGAGGTCATTTCTCGGAAAGCTAGGTGTAATCGAAGATTTATCCGGACTTAAGCTTTTGCCATTCATCCAATCAATAATTTACTCAAGAAAGACTATAGCATTGATTGGGCCAAGAAGATTGCAATGAAGCTTTCAATGCATTTAAGCGTTTCTTATTATCACCACCTACGCTAATGCCACCTAAGCAAGATCACCCGTTGATTTTATACTCACGAGCTACCAATGTCTCACTAGCTTTGTATGTTGGCCCAAGAAGGCGATAACAAAGAGAGAACGTGTGATTTATTTCATTAGCGAACATTGCTCGACTATGAAACACGCTATACACAAGCGAGAGCGAGAATGCCTTGCCATAGTCTTCTGCTACTAAACGCCTAAGACATTATATGCTGAATCAAGAAAGCGAAGGTCATGGTGAAAACGGACCATTTACGAACTTTCCTCACACTGAGGGTCCTTGTCTAAAAAAATTTGGACGTTTTATAACCTTAATGGGAGAATTCGAATTAACATTTGTAAATCAGAAGTCGGTTAAGGGACAAATCATTGCGGATTGGTTAGCTGATAATCCATTAGATGGAGGCGATCTAGTAGATTTGGATTTTCCAGATGAGTGCGTATACTACATCGAAACTCGACCCGCTATCTCTGAGTGTCCTTGGTACACTGATATCATTAATTATATCATGGACCATACGTACCCGGAGGTAGTTACACTGCAACAAAGAAGGCGGTTACGCATAATCGTAGCTAAATATGTCATTATAGAGCAGGTGCTCTATCGAAAAGCATTCGATGGAATGCTCTTAAGGTGTGTTGACACAGAAGAGTCCAAGAGGATTCTCCATGAATCCCACAGTGGTATATGTGGAGGCCACTTCGGTGGCCATGCCACCACTCGAAAAATACATCGAATGGGCTATTTCTGGCCCACTCTAGAACATGATGCGATAGAGTTTGCACGCAAGTGTCATAAATGTCAAGAATTCTCTCATGAGATCCACATGCCGGCACAAGCTCTACAACCAATCGCAACTCCATGGCCCTTTTCTACATGGGGTCTAGACTTAATAGGGAAATTCTCTCCCTCATCCACAGATGGCCATAATTTTATAATCACGGCCACTGAATATTTTACCAAATGGGTGGAGGCCATGCCTCTTACTACTGTACCTGGTTCTGTAATCGCTAAGTTCATTTTAAACCAAATCATTTGCAGGTACGGTATCCCATAAATCATTATCTCCGATAATGGAACTTCTTTTAAGAATGAAGAGGTTCGTGAGCTATGCAATAAATTTAAGATAAGCCATCATACGGCTTCCTTGTATTATCCCCAAGCCAACGGACAGGCTGAAGCAACAAACAAAACACTGAAAGCCATTCTCCTTAAAACGGTAAAAGAAAACAAGCGAGATTGGCATTTAAAGTTATACCCGGCCTTATGGGCCCACCGAACCTCAATAAGAACACCAACGGGAGAAACTCCTTTCTCAGCTGGTATTTGGGGCAGAAGCAGTTCTCCCACTCGAGGTTGAAATACCTAGTCTTCGCATTTCATTACAAGGAGTTCTGGATGAAGACGCTTACAGAGAAGCGCGTCTTTCCCAACTAGAAAGCCTAGATGAAACTAGGTTAGATGCGTTGAACAATGACATAGAGTCTATGCTGACCGGATGTGCCGGCAGTATAACAAGAAGGTCTATGAACGTGACATATACGAAGGTGATCTAGTTCTAAGACTAGACAGCCGGATCGATAAGAAGACCGGCGAAGGAAGGAAATTCGGCCCAAATGGTTGGGCCCATACCGAGTCATGAAGGACTATGGAAATGGTGCATACCTCTTATGTACGTTAGAAGGTGAGGAGTTTGGCGAAACAGTCAATTCCTGCACCTCAAACGTTTCTACGCATAAGCAGCTAATGCTACCTATATAGCTATCTACATTGCATTTTCATATAAATTAGGATCATTTTGTCCATTCGTTTCTTACACAAATTGTGATCAAGGAGTCTATTCTCAAAGCAATTCATTACAAACTCATGATGTTGTTGGCACAAAACTTTCTAATCATATCTCTCCATTTTCACGATATCATCAATCACTTCAGAATCTTTTATCAAATAAAATAGACATGACAAAGTCTTAACGGTAACCATACCAAGATCTGCAAGTCTTTTCTCACCTTGATTTCTTCTTAGAATAGGTGTCTTGCCTAAGGTCTATTCTAGAAGCTTCATGGTGTCACATCTATCCCATATATACATCTCTTTGGAAATAAGCATATACTGACATTTTACTCAAAAAGACAAGTCAAAAAGTGATTAAACAGAAAATTTTAATTTTACACATTTCCTTGCCCCACCAACCTTCGGTGATGAGCTTGCGTCTCTTACTAGTGACGTAGGGTTGGGAAAGGATGGAAATGCCCTTACTCGCCTATGCCTTGCCCACGGTGATAAACCCACGCTTCTTACTAGTAGCATGGGGCAAAGTGTAGGGGGTCCTCTTGACAAAGCAAACGTTAAAAGGTCATAAACAAACTATTCAAACTTTGAGTCAAAAACGAATGAATCAGATATTCAAAATTCAAAAAGAGTTAAAAATCCTAAAAACCCAGATTTTGTCTACTATGTGGCCATCTACGGGTCTAAGTCTAGATAAACCGCAAAGCAAGTTGCATCCAAAACTATGAAGTCACCCGGGTGGAGTCAGCTTGTAGCTTTCAATTTGGTTCCACCAAAGCTTTGTCTATCTTTCATCACTATCATTTCATCACATTTCATAACTTGCGCCCTTCTTGGCTCTTGGTGATGAGCCCTCGCATCTTACTGGTTGCGTGGAGTTAGGAGTGGGGCAAGTTTATCTGTTCATCATATTTGTTATTTTCATCACTTTGCCAAAACAAACATGAGGTATCCAATTTGCTCACAGAAGCTAAGATTCAAAATCACAATATATCTACATTATCATGTATCAGCATCATGAAACACAAAAAGAAAGCAAACATTTGCATCATCTGTTTTCCATTGCATACATTCTAGAAAGCATATAAAACATACATCGTAGTATACACAAAGCAGTTGGAAACAGAAAAGGGAAAACATGAGTGACAAGTTTTGGTCCAAAAACGAATGCATATATATAAATAATCAATGTTTATATACAATGCCATCATGCACTAGGCATGGTCAAAACGCTCAAAGAGCCCGTGATATACAAAAGAATCTATAGTACAAAATACATAGGAGCCAAGTGGTCTCTCGGCCCCTACGCCCCTCCGAAAGGTGTGCCCTCGCCTAGGCTCGGCTACTCCGGCGCTCACGAATGCACGGAGGGCTCAGGGTCCCGAGGGGCAGCCGCGGTCTCGCCACGAGAATGGCTCCTCATAAGACGCTCGGCTGTCCTATAGCCTGCCAACTCTGTACGGAGAGTCGACACCATCCTGGCCACGTGCCAAACGGGAGCGAAGACGTCGGTATGCCTACCGGCTGCTGAGGGCTCCCCGGCATCTACGGACAGCTCCGCGGGTCCTATCCATAGGGATCATCAGGGAATCAGTGCATACCCTGCGGATTAGATCCCGCCACTCGTCAACAGTCTCTGCAAACAAAGAAGAAAAAATGAATTAGAAACTAGACAAGAGGCTAAAAGATACAAGATCAAAACACAAGGAGAGATAGCAATTAAAACAAATCCTAAATTAAACAAGCAATGAAAGGAAGAAAGGATAACTTACTCGGATCACCGGGCCTCCAAGATGGGTCGCTAGGCCGCCCCCGCGGATGCCGATGCTGCTGGCCGAGGGCTGCTCTGTAGTAGGAGCAACATGACGCCCCAGCGGACTCATCCTCTCCACCATAACCCAGGAGAGTGGCTCCTCAAGCTAGAGTGTCTCTCTCTGCGCTCTGCTCGGCCCTCTCTGCCTGTAAAATATCCTGAGTGTCATGCCACTCAGGATCGCTATCATCCGTCTGCTCCTCCGATCCTCCCTCTGTAAACTCCTCAGAATCGGAGTCAATATCTATGGGGTCATCACTGCTGTGAGCGGGACCCACAACAATCTGAAGTAAAGGTGCCCGAGGCGCACCAGCTCTCCCTCTAGCCCGAACTATCCTCCTGGCTGCAATGGGAGTGCCAGGAGTGATCACTGTCCAACCACGGCCTCTAGGCCCCCCTCTAGCCTCGCGG
Organism: Taxus wallichiana var. yunnanensis; assembly: GCA_018340775.1. Classification (NCBI taxonomy): domain Eukaryota; kingdom Viridiplantae; phylum Streptophyta; class Pinopsida; order Cupressales; family Taxaceae; genus Taxus; species Taxus wallichiana. The sequence continues at coordinate 366,414,392 of CM031237.1, forward strand.
ACTGATCTATAGACTGGTGCCACTGGAGGAAGCATGCCCGTATATGGAAGGCCAAACTGCTGAGGAACCCTGCCGAAAGGATGTACCTCCACTCGTCCCACGCGGTCAATAAGCTGCCCTGTGGTGGAGCAAGAAATCAATGTAAGAGTCTCCTCTCCCCATATACCGGCCATAAGCTGGTACGGTGTCGCCTCCATGTCTGCTGTAGTAAGAGAGGCAACTGGCTGGTGAGGTGCTCTAAGCACCGACATATCTGTCCATCTGGCTGCCCTCACAGCCCCGGGATCTACCACCTCCACGCCCCTGCCATAAGGGATGAAGCGCTCATACACCCAACTCATAGCTAGAGTAGGGTGGCTCAAAGACTGTCCTCGTAGAGACGAACCACCCTATATAAATCATGGTAGGTGGTCCCAAAATATCTATGCCCAGGGCGTATATCCGGCCATGCCCCTCTATCTGTGCAATGATGGGGGCCCAGCAGTATAGTAAAGTATCCCCTCCCTTGTCCGCGAGTAGCCTCGAGGCAAGGATCCCCATGATAGCCTATCAAGCGGGGATGGGCAAAGAAGGAATGGATCGGACTCTCACTCCTTCTTCGACCCGTGGGAGATGAAATTTCCATCTCCCATGACACGCCCCAGAAATTTGCAATATGTGCTCGGGACCCTGCCGTCTCTAGTGTGAGTCTCCTCCCGATGATCGGGACCCCCAGGATATGGTAGACATCCTCCAAAGTAATGGTCCACTAACATGGACCCCTGGCAACCGGAAAGTGTTCCGATCTGCATCCCAATATGAGAACAAGTCACAAAGGATGTGACTAGATGGTGCGACATGAGGCACACGCGATATACGCAATATGACACCCTCTGTAATGTATCCTCCTCATCCCGAGAAAGGGCATCCAAGACACCCCGGCAACCAATCACACACTCTCTCTTGGCTCCATCTAATATACTCCTATTTCACCTACATACAACCAAAACACACAAAACGGAGCAAGTTAATATCCGAACAATACCAAGAAGGTCATAAAAATATATAGAAGTGCAAGAAAATACAAGTGCAATCTCAAAAATCAAGTTCTTTTGCATTCTCATTCGTAACCGCCGCCACGAGCAGGAGGCGGTTTGTAACCGCCGCCTTAAGGGCGGTGGTCGTGTAACCGCCGCCCTGAACATGGCGGCGGTCATGTAACCGCCGAAGGGTGGCGGTCGCGTCCGAAAACCCGCGGGTTTTTAACCTTAAAATCCCAAAACAAGGAAAAATTAAGACCATTTAACCTAAAAATCCCTCCTCCTCGTAGTTACCATGACCATGGAATCCTTCTCGAAAATCCCTTCCATGCGTGCCTCCATATGTGCACTCCTCATAACGGTGATCATCACCCTTGGAACTACCGGCAATACTAGTTTGCGCACCCCATGATCAATGGCCTCACGGATCTCGATCAATGAGCCTAATCCTTAGTATCATGGGTTGTAGAGGTGTAGATCTTATAGTAGTAAGACACATTCTTTCGGATTGGCGTTGTAATGTGACCAGACACGTGCTAGATTACACAGCCATGACACGTACTATCCTTCGAGGGTAATTATCCTTAACATGCCCTGCTACTTCACGGTTTATGCACCATAAACCTTTGTGAGTCTCATGGGATGAGTTCATAGACAAATTTTCTAGCCTTGGCCATAACAACAATCTAAGCCTCCAGAATGGGCTAACACCAAGATAACACTACTAACAACCTCGGTGCACAGAGAGCGGCTTCCAATGCCTCGAGGGGTCTCAGTAAAGTTTTATGAGATAAGGCCCTTCTAAAGGGTGTGATCAATCCTCCAACAAACCATTGAGCATGCTGTGAAGGGTGAATATCATATGACAACTTAGACAAGAGAGTTTTAAAGTGTGCATCATACTCCCGCACACTCTCTTCCATTCCTTGTTGAATCTCCTTCAAAGTGCTAATGCTCTTCTGTTCAAACTTAGGAATGTGGAATTCTACCAAGAATTCATTCTTTAAAGTAGTATAGTCCACCACTATTTGATGAGGGTCATATTTCCTATACTATCTATGCATGCGCCTCGCGCAACATGGTCTGTAAACCCGACTAGAATTCCGTTACGGGGTTGTGATACCCTTTGCGTGCCATATAAGTTCACACTTGTGAACATGTTCCACAACATCCTCAATACCTCTATAACTGGCAACTACAATGACATCTCAAGAAAAACTTAAGGGGTGGGTGGTGGGCCCTGTCCTCCCGAGCCAGAGCCTTGGTTTCTCTCGCCACCGGATCCACTAGGTCAACTGTGTCCTGTGCCTCCCGAGCCACTAAATACACGTAACCACTAGGTCCACCTAGTCATGTGCCCCTGACTCACCGTGTCCCTGTAGTAGTTGGCTAAGAGTCCCTGGGGTGGTTCCATTGAATCTGTGCACCAATGGTCCGTGATAGTGCCCCACTACCACTATTATACCTCGCGCCACTCCTAGATGTGAGACCGAGGGCTTGTAGACAGCTCCTTGTCCAAAGAATCCTCTTAATATTGGAATATGTGTAGCCATGTAATGGGAACCAAAAATTGTACCTCTTAGGTGCAGTCAATCACTTCCAATGATATCAACTAGGTCAATACTACTCCTTCCCGGTTCGAAAACCAAGTGCCACGATTTTGTTCTTGGGTGGGATCGAGATACGTGCCAACGACTCTTCTTTCTCCGCGTGACAAACTCTCACTACTTAGGTTCCACGTCCTTCGCGTGAACCTCGACTCCTTCCCACAACATCTACCTCCATAGATCCATCACACTTACAGCCTCACGTCGTCTAACAATCTCCCTTTCACACGCTTCACTATACTTGAGCCGTCTCTCCTCCCTTTCCTTCTCCGTCGTAATATCTGCCATCTTCCTCCACCCTAGCTTCCTCACCTAGTGCTTAGAATGGTTTAGCCGGCCATTGGGAATGCCTCTAAACTCATGGTAACCATCAAGATCTTCATAGCTAGAGGGACAACACATTGAAATGTTCCTCGGGCTTCTACAAAAACTCAAACTCGAAACCTCCATACAAGAATATGTGGAAATGGCATATTCTAGAGTTTAGCTAGCCAATACTCCTTTCCACCAATGATCCACAACACGGGTCCATGTCATATCTGCATCCTACAACCTTTGGTATTCTTCTTGGGTCCACACACGTGATCCATAATGCCAACTTGATCTAGATCCATAATGCCAACTCTGATCTCGACGCAAATTTAGGCCGAGAGTCATTCATACGGCCCACTGGGAAGCAAAGCAAATTTTTTTTTCATATAGATCATGGTAGAGGTTCTCTTCTACCCATCTACGTGCATCAAACTCAGGTCCAGTGCTAAATCTCTGAGAAAATTCATCCTCCATGCTCTTGAACTAGGATTCAACACTTTCCAACATTAACCGCTCTGTCATTACTCACTACATAGATCATGATGTATGTTATTTCCCACTACAACTTCGAAAAGGGGTCTCAGAACGGAACCAAGATGTAGTCATTTTTACCCTTATCACAAAAGAAAGGTACCCCATGTGCACCGACCTATCACCCAACGGATGCTGGGCACTCACCTATGGAATGCACGGGTAATGAGTCTCTGTTTTATGTGAGTTAAGGGAAAGCAGATGTACGTACCCAAAATGTAAGGTATCTTTGTCATCGCCGGCAAGCAGTGTAACAAGTGCCCCGATGATGATACAGGTCTCCTCGCAAGGTGTTCGGGATCCGGAAAAGCCCTCGGAGTATGCGTTAACATCCCACATGCCCCGCTTAGCCCCGCCGCCCTCTGTTTTCCACTTTTTTTCTTCTTTCCTTGGCCTTTTGTCCTTCGGTGATGAAATCGCTGCCCTACTGTGGCGGCGGTCTCGTGACCGCCGCCTGCTGATCGGGCGGAGGTCTCAGAACCGCCGCCTCTGCTCAAAGTGGCGGTCCTGTGCGCATTTTCCAGAACGTTCTTTGACGTGACTCGTGTGAAATATCACGATTCACCAGCTTCCTTTGCCGACTTGAGCATGCATTTATGTTTTTGGTCCCCTGGAATAGTGTTTTTTTCTTTGTTTATTGTTTAGGAGTTCCATTTGGTTTTGGTTTTTGGATGTTTCAATTCCTATAAATGCATGGTTTGTGCATAAGCAAATGGTCTGCCCCTCATTCAATTTCATGCTCTGATTCTCATATTTCAGTCTTTTATTTTGTTTAGAAGCCATAGTGTTAATTCCTTCCATGTTTAGATAGTATTTTCGCCTATTAGTAAGCCATGAGACCCATCTTGTGCAAGTAAAGGTTGTTATCTCATCCAAATCCAGTTAGAAGCTTGCCTCTGAGTTTCTCTTTGCTGTAGATTTGCTTTCATCGTATCTTGGTGTTCTTAGTTCAGTTCATTATATGCCTGGTTAGCTTTATTCAGCTGTTGGTAAGCCACATATCCAACTTGTGCAAGCAGTGTCTTTATTTTATCCAATCCATTGGAACAGAATAGCTTAGGAAGCCATTAAAGTTGCAGGTTTTGCTCTTCGTATAGGATAGTTACAAGTTCTGGTCGCTTCATGTTGCATGACTCACAGTAAAATCCCGCTAGGAATCGCATAAGCCAAGCTCTGTACTCTTGTGCTATCCCTCTCCTACTCACATTTTCGGTCTGCATTCTAAGCTGTCCTTGTCCCAAAATCTACTCCTATCGGTGCTAGCATTACACGCTTTTCTAGATCCACGTGAACACGAAAGAACGAGGAGATCATACTGAGGGGACGAGATCACATACACCATCGGATTCGCCACATTGCTGCATGGAATCCGTGTTTTAGATTTCAAAGTTCTAGTTAGAATCATATCAAATAGAGTAGTTAATCACTTTATTTCAATAAATTCTATTCTGATATCGCAGGAAGTTATGGGGATTGATAGTTTCTGAGAAACTATGATTCACTCCTCACTTCTGAGGTAGGATCGAGAATCTTGCAGATAGATTAGACAAGCTATTTTATTTATTTAGAGTAATTCTACAAAATCGCACAGGCAAATAACTACACTCGGTTATCTTGTCTGTTTTAAATTATTGTTTAGTTATTATTTCTAGATACGCTTAAAATAGTTTTCTTTCCTTAAAATTATTAAAAGTTTTCTTAGAAGAATAAAAGTTATACAGTTAGATTTATTTCACATAGTTAGAATTTGCTTCGTTACAGTTAGATTTGCATTTTGTTTCGTATGACAATCACGGGACCTCAAGAGCCCAGGGAATATATATTTGAGCCAATCGTGCCTCAACCAAACCTAGTCACAGCAATAGTTGACATAGACCAAAATCTCAGGATACAAGTATTCCGAACAACCACAGATTTACAACAGATCAGTCCTCAATTAAGAGGATTAAACATAGAAGACGACCAAGCACACACATTTTGGTCGAACCAACCAAACTATAGATTGCCCTAGGCACAACACTCACATGACTGTAGAAGGGCTCGAAAGAGAACAAACATTCGGGTGCGATCCTTTAGTTCCACAGCCAGACGCTGGAGACACCCTCGTAGATATAGATACCAGCTTAAGAATCCAGGTTGCGAGAACGCCTATAAGGTATTCTGAGAAGATTGCACAACTATTGGTTCTATATATAAGCTGAGAAAGCATACGACATTGGATACTAGGGATTAGAACTTGATCTTGCGTATGACCATAATAGGACCGCAACAACCGAGAGTCTATGGTTGCGATCCAGAGATCCCACAGCCCAACGAGTCCACAAGTCAATTAGATATAGACACTAACCTACGCACCTTGGTATTCAGGTCCACTCCACTTCCACCTATTATCATCGAACAACTGTCCTTACTAGATATCGTGGCTAACAAAGCTAGGGAATTCTGGACTAGGCCAGAAAATCATCCGTAGAGTCAAAATATATTCATCATCCACCATATGACCTTATCAGGAGATATACACGAAACTATCCCAGTTCATTTTCCAGGTATTCCACAACCCATAGATCGAATCACGCCGAGCTCGATATTGATTGGAGCCTTCTAGCAGCTCATCCTCGCTGATCGATCTATCACACCATCCAAGTTAGAAGGGCCTTCTTTGCTTTAGATTCACAAATTCCACTAGTGCGTGTCGAAGACATTAGATCGCCTAACTAGTTTGTCTACATATTCTACCCCCACCGGTTGTCTCTTGCACGACCTCGAGAGGTCGGGCACGCGGAAGAGTTACTTGTAGATTCTCATGCTCGCTTTGTCACTTTTCCTAAGCGCATGAAACATCATCTATGATTTGTGTCTAAGAGATTTAAAGAGGATTTATGACATACAAGAACCATAGAGCTCGTAACACCTCTAGATCCTCGCAGCCATTCCATATAGATAGTACTTAACAAACTATATGACTTGTATCCTAATGTAAATAAGTATACAAACATCCATACCTATCATAAACATAAATGAAAGAGAACCTATGAAAAGATGTATGTATCGTAACCATTGATATTCATATATATAACCGGTAACCTCATTTCATCCATGGAGCCATTATAGAATGTCATAGAGAAGGCATCGCAATCATGCATTACAACTAGAATAATATAGTTAGGCTAACAAAAAGAAAAATTACAATCCCCATACCCAATACATGCTTTGCCAAGTGCAATTACCCACTAACAGAGTTCTTGTAGTATTTCTTCAGAGCTTCGCCCATTCTCTAGTTCTCTCTTGTTTACTCTATAGGTGCTAGTATTTATAGCCTCTTTGGGCTGCCAACTCATCCTCCAGTGCCCTCAGATCCGATGCCAAGTGTCTGAATGTGGTCCTTCATGCAGGCATGCTCTCCCTGTGCCGAGCTTTCCACTTTTCACCATGATGTGCTTCTAGAAGTTTCTACAAAGCAGAATGCTCCTTCTGGGCCAACTCGTCACTGTGCTAGCACCTTATCCACATAACATGCGTAGTTAGGTCATGCTTTTCACGTGTTCTGCGTCTCACGCCCAATTTGGATAAGTCTGGACCTCGTGGTTCTCTCTCGCACATGCCGCACATACCACAAGATTCCTTAAACCATTTTCTTAAACCCCGCTCTACGTGCTCTATCTCGCGTGCCTCTCCTCAACTAGGACTCGTGTGCATACGTGCTTTTGTAGTTAGCCAACATTATAGGGGCCCAACATCACCCCACACTACACTTGTTCTCCGCATCCTGGGAACACTTCTCAAGTGAAAGAAAGAATACAACAAGCTTACGCCTTGGAACAAGAATAAGGGGATGAAATAATAGGAAAGAAGAAATAATGGGAGAGTGAATGAATCACTACAACAAGCTTTGAAAATCCTTTTCGCAAGTCATCCTTTAACTTGTTCTGCATAAAATTCTTCTCGTGATCTTTGACAGAGGTTGCGACGACTGTGGCACTCACCTCCCAATATTTAGTCCATCTCCTGTGCACTCATGGTATCGTGATTATCTCCAACTCCTTGCCTATATCCTCCAAAGGCCCATTCTTCATGTAATACGTGGATATAGTTCCTTCAACTGTTTTTGATTGAACCTCTTAAGGTTTCAATGGCTTCAAATTTCCTTTTGACCTCGCAAGGATTTTATCCCTTTCTGCCCTATTTCCCTTGTTCTTCTCTTGGAATTCCTTAAGTTCTATTTCATGAGTGGCGACCAAGGCGCCTGCCACTTTGTCTCTCGTCTCACGCAATTATCGTACGTGACCTCGGTGAGTCCGAGAAACAACCCTTACATCAACAAGAACCTTGTTGTATTCTGTGATGAGCACTATGATCTTTAACTTATCCTCTTTTTCTAGGCACGCGGCAACTTCTTCTGCAGACTCCAAGGCTAGCGGTTGTCTTTCCATGGTGAGGATCCTCGTTAAATCCTCTAGGCATCCCAAGGCTAATCCATACTTCGCATTGTAATTCTAGGTCTAGATGCTTCAATACGATAGCCTCATTAATGGATTCCACCTTCTTGTACACAACACATACCTTAGCCTTTTCATCCTTCAATTCACGCTGCCACTAGGCGCTGATCAACCTCTCTTGGCTTAGCTCCTTTGTCAAAGCAGTGAGCTCTTCCTCTTTCTTCTTTAGCTCCCCTTCCAGGTCTCTGACCCTATCATTCCGCCCGAAGAGTCTAGCCTCGATCTCAATGGAGACCTTGTTGAGCATGTTGCATAGTTGATCATCCGAGAGCTACTGGGTATCCACCACTCGGGTTGTCTTCTCTTTGTCATAAAACACATTCTTCGCCTAGGCTATTAATCGACAAACGTAACCGTGGATTGTGATTATGTCAAACGCCGCATAAAATGCAAGCAACATGCTAATCTCCATCACACCCCTAGTCATGCCTTACAGTCACGTGAGACCTTTGGACTTTCTCCCAATGGGGTTTGGATCTTGTCGGTGAGATCAACCCATGTTTTTCACAACGCCACCAATGGATCATAATCTGCATCGAATATTACACTAAATGGGTAGAAGCCATTCCCCTCATTTCCACAAAGTAGAGAAAATATGTGAATTCATCAACCATCACATCATCTGTCGCTTTGGTGTCCCTCACCGCATTATCACGGATAATGGAAAACAATTCAAAAATAAAACCCTACGTAAACTATGCGATGCTTTTGGCATCCAACTCAGTTTCTCATCACCTTATTACCCACAAACCAACAGTCAAGCTGAATCAACCAATAAAACCTTGAACAAAATCCTTATGAAGGTAGTCAATGATACTGGGAAGGATTGGCATACGCACATTCCTTTCACCTTGTGGGCTTATCACACTAGTATTCACACTTTGACTGTTGTCACCCCCTTTTCTCTGGTCTATGGTACTAAGGCTGTCTTACCTTTTGAAGTCCAGATTCCATCCCTCCGCATCTCACTCTAAGACATGCTCAACGATGATGAATTTCACCAGGATCGTTTGGTGCAACTTGAATTATTAGATGAATGTCATCTCAACGCTCTTGACCATCTCTAAATCTACCAAAAACATATCAAACAGGCCTATGACAAACGCGTTCATGAACGAACCTTTTAATTTGGTGACCTCGCTCGAAGGAAAATCAACATGTAACCAAAGAGGAGAAAATTAAATGGGGAAAATTTGCTCCTAATTGGCTTGGACCCTATATCATCACCCATGCCTATGGATCAGGTGCTTATCGTTTGTCTTCACTCAAAGGTAAACCCGAACTTGAGCCCCTTAATGCCTTGCATCTTTGACCATTTTATTGTTGATATCAAGTCCTATATCACTTTCATCAATTGATCACTCATCCCTTGAGTGCTGTTCACCTTCCATAATTACCCATTTTGAGGATCCACGACTAAACAAGAATCATGTGATTACCCGTCACCTTTTAGCCTTGTCTTCAATATGAGTACCATGGCTCTGCTCATAGCATGATTCTCATGGATACTTTTCGTCTTCTTCAAGATGGAATCCCATGGTTGTTCATCACTCGAAACCACCTCTTTCATAGTTAATCTTTGTGTACTACGATCTTGTCTTCTAAAACAAGAACCTAATCATCCTCTATAGTCTTGTCCATGACTTAAATGTCTAAAAACAAAAAGGGATACAACTCCTTGAGTCAAACTTCCAACAAAATATGACTCCCTCAAAAGGGACATCTCTTCTTTATATTCTACCACTATCAATAGACTTCTCCCTCGAAGGACAACTATATACGGTCATTACAAAAATATAATAAATATTCAGAAGCTTCCCGCATCGATCAACTTCACGAAGACCTCAAGGAGATAATATATTCATCCCATATAGACTTCCCGCATCGATCAATCTATTAAAAAAACAAATAAAGAAAAAGATGAAATTTTTGTCATGGACTTGCCTATTTTGGATTTTGGGTTTCTTGTTCCGAAATACACGTCGTCATACACTAAGTTACGCTAAACCTCTCATTCTCACCTCCTTGTCTTTTTCACCTAAATTCCTCATTACTCAAGGGACTTGCCGCAAATGCGACATTTTGTGATCATGTGACTTTTCTTCACCCTTAAAACAGTCCATTATGCAAGGCCTGTAGGGTCTTACGTTCATAAGCCCATCTAGGGTATGGTAGACTCATTAGGGTTCTTATCAATTAAGCAGCTCTTTTACCACCTCTTACCATTCACCTTCCTCATTACTTATTGATTATCCTATATAGGACCAGATCCTTGGCACATGTATTTAAAAATCAATCAACCATACCTACAACCTAAATTAAATCATGTCTATGACCTACATCACCCATGCCTAGCACCTATCAGACCATTCCGCTATTTCACCCTAATCTTCCCTAGCTTATGGGAGAACTACATCGGCCTGAGGTCCCTTTTCACCGAGACTATGTAGGCAGCACTCCGAGGGCATGGGGCCCTTAGAGGTTAGCTCGGCCACTCTCTACCCTAACCAATTCCCTCTACCCCTTTTCTATTCATATTCCACCCTAGTTAGTTTCTTTTTATATCAATCATTGGAAATTAAACCAAACAAACAACAATTGCTTAACATATTTACCATCATCACTCATACATTCATTTCATCTTGTCTACCATTTCTTTACCATTATCATACATTTTCCTACAAAACATCTTAACATGATCCACATCATCATTAATTGCACAAATTAATGAATTAGAAACTCAACCATGCCTAAACCAACCTAAACTCAATCATGCCTAAGTCAACCTGACTCCATCCATGCCTATGACCTAACTCCATCATGCCTAAACCGACTGAATCCACCATACCTACATGACCTTGACTCTAGCATGCCTAATCCACCTGATTTCCACACACACACACACACACACATCAATGAAAATTAAAACATGTACACCATTCATACTATAAACACCATCATCTATAAATCGAAAGTCTGTATAAAAATACATGTGAACATATATCCCAATAATAATAATCAAAATATCAAAACTCTCATGTACATCCTCACCATCTTCAACACGCAGGCTAGTATATCATCAAAATCTCAAAACTCTCATGTGCATCCTCACTCTCTTCAACACAGAGGCCGATATATATCAAAAATAAATAACTATACAAACAAGGGGTACATACATCTATTAGATATTACCTGTTGATATCCTCCATATATGTCTCAACTATGTCCTCCTCCTCTCGCCATCGATATCACCTTTTGGATATCCTCCATATTTGTCTCAAAAATGTCATGTACATCCTCACCATCTTTGGCACACAAAGCAAGATATCATCAAAATCTCAAACTCTCATGTACATCCTCACTCTTCAACACACAAGTCGGTATATATCAAAAATAAATAACTATACAAAAAATAGGGGTACATATAGCTATCAAATATCACCCTGTTGGATATCCTCCATATCTATCTCACCTGTCTCCTCCTCCTCCTCTTCCCCATATGACATCCAACTAGCATCTCACCACCCATCATCGTAGTGACCTCCGTGAACCGGGTGGCCTCACCCTAACCCCCGGCTCTGGGCTCGATGGCCCCCTGTGCTCTCCACACTATGGGTGTGTGACCTCGTCCTCTCACTCGAGGCATGTTGTGCTCTGTACTCCCATAGGATAGAAAATCTATCCCTGTGGCCATCAAAATATCCTGATAATACCTGACCTCACCTAAGGCATCTCTCAACTGGCCTATCGGTATTGTTTGTGGTGGTGCCATCGGCCTCGGCCCCTGTACCTATCTCTCAGGACCCTATCCCGCTAATACCTATAAAGAGGGACCCTATCCTGTACTCTATGCCTTTCATGAGGGACCCTATCTCGCTCCTTCCTATATCCGGGCTCGAAGGGTCAGAATTTGTGCTCGTGGAGTGGTGGCTGCCCTATAAATTTGTAATCTGCACTGTAGGCGGCCACATGTACCCCATCTCCATCACCCCGTGCAATGGTACCTGTCCCTATGCTACTGGGCTTGTAGAGTGGCCACCTATGCCTGCAATATAGCCACCTATGCCTCTGAGCCTATCAACTACCCCTGCACTGTACTAAATCGTAATCGTGTAATCAGTCGCCACCTACCCCCGTAGGGCATCCTTATGTATGGTGATGGCGGCTAAATCCAGATGCCTCGGTCTTGGTGGTAGTCTTGCTCGTAAGTGTGCAACCCATCACTATCGTATCATCTCGTGACCCCGACATCATCAATCCACTAGTCTCTCACCTACTCCTCCTACCCTATCGGCACTGTCAGGCTTATGGTAGAGGCAAAGGCCTCTCCACGTCATCCCTCCCTGTACATTTATGGGAAAAGTGGCGGTATATCCCAAGCGTAGCCAAATCGCTGCCTAACCTATCCACAGGTATCATCTCGTGCTCTCCTACACAGTGCCCCTCTATCCATCTAAGTAGTTGTAATCCATCTAACTCAATGACCATCTATCTGTATGAGGGAAAACCCACATATGGTCTCTAAATGATGTCCATGTCGACAACCCCTCCAATAAATGCCTATAGTAGGTGACATCATGAGTCACCCTAGTCACTCAACACTCTCCAATAACAGGAACCCATCACCTATAACCCACCCGAACCAAACCTGGCTCGAATGCATCAGCCTGGGGCATACCAACTGGGTGCACACACACAATGTGCTCATATGCCCAACAATGAAGTAGGAAAGTGCAACATAAGTTGAACCTTCGTAGCTGCCCATACGCCCATAACTCCTTGTATAGCTGCACCAAGAATGTTGTTGCCCATGTAAAACAAGTCCTGTGCACCACCATATCATGCAGACCCCCAATAATGATCATGGGAATCTCCCACCCTCTACATCTGTAGTTCAAAACAACAGACTACCTCCATTAGTAGCATCGCTAGCCTAGTCTCCTTTAGATGAGCCAAGTACATCTCCCCATAGCTCATGTTGGCACTATGAAACCTCATCTCTGCCAAACCCTCACCAAATATTGTCAGCATCAACTCCTTAGACGCCTCTAAGGAGATCGAATATACCTGCATCCCCACTATTGGAAACCACAGGATCCTATACACATCCTCTAGGGTGACCGTGATCTCACCCATCGGTAGATGGAATGTGTTGGTCACTGAATCCCATCGCCGATGAGGGCGACCCTCAAACTCGGGCTGTTGGAGTACATACTAGTAGTGAATGACCCTAATCAGCCAACCTCTCGTAACATACCGCCAATCCTTGACTATTGCACCTCCTCGAACCATCACGAGCAGGGGCGACACCCTATCTTGCATCCGTAGCTGGTCTCTCGCCTACATCCAACAAAACATCACATTAATACACCTTGATCATACCCACAATCATTCTTGACACCTCACCTACACCTATTACCCTCCCTCTTTTCCCCTCACAACTTACCTTCTTATCACATATTCTATCTACCCACCCCAACCCTCACCCACTATCAATCATACCATACCTATTTCAACCTCTTACCCATGCTATGTTTTTCATCAACATCTTCTTTTCCCACTATCTATCTCACCCACCCACCCTAGGGATCTTTTGGCCCCTTTTTCTCCACATGATGACCGGTACCGGTTACTCCTAACCGACCATGGTCTCTCCCAAACTAGCATTGGTCACATTATCGTGACCGATACCAGCTCAAAACCACCAATGTTGGCCACCCTTGATCGACGCTACCATCACTGCCGCATAGAAACCGCGACACCCAAACCCCTTTCTTCCTAAAAACTCCTTCTTCTACCTTTCTACCCACCCATTCCTACCTAAATCTACCCTCAACTCCTCCCCACCCCTCGTTCACCTAACCACACCTCTCCCCATTCCTATTTTACCCAATTTTCCTTCCCAAATTCAAAATCCCCTTTCCCCCCCAAAACCTGTTTTCCTTACCTAACCTATATACCCAATCTACCTCACAAAACAAGGCAAGGGATTGAATCTTACCTCATCACATTTTCATCTCCATGGTGGCACATCGGGCCACTACACCGGTGGTCCACCCGATCCCTCTCTTGCCTCTGCCATGCCTAATCACCCAATCCAATCCTCCTGACCTCCACCCAATCACAATCAATCCCCCTGTGCAGGAACCCGTCTACCTAGCTCCTCTAACCAACCGGATCTCTCCACCTCAGCAGGATATCGTCCCTCATCCTTTCCTCCTAAAAATCACAACTCATTCAATGCTTTGTCATTTTCAAAAATCCAAAACGTATAAATGAATCTGTATTATACGGATTTTTTTCTTTTTTATATACCCACATCGACCTAACCAACGCGGTTATACCTAAACCGACATCGGTCCTATGCCCTAGAGCACCATGGTTGGTTATACCCAAACCGACATTAGTCATCTGCCCTCATAAACCATGATCGACTTACAGATCTGGGCCACCTGGTTATGTATGACCGACATCGGTTACTTGTCATACTCTTGCCCATACCCTTTCCCCATTTCTAACCCAACTTAACCAACCCCGCCATTGTTTGGCCTTACCCACCCTTATCACAACCTACCTCCAAGCCTACATTACCTATACCTATCTTTAATTGCATTTAGGGACTTGTTATTTTACCCATACCTCGGCCCTACCCGTGCCATGACCTAGCTACTTGGACCTGAAACATTGTTAGTGACTGTGAACTCATGTGCTCACTATACCCTTGCGACATTGTTACCCATGTTGTTTGACCTAATGACCTTACCTTTCCTCTTTTTGTGACCATTTATCTTGACCCAACCTTTGGTGTACCGGAACATACCTAAACGTTCATGCACCTGACCTGCGAAGTGCTTCCGCACCATATCCTATACCTTGGATACCGGAATCACCTCAACCTTGTTTGGATAAACCTATCGACCTTAGACGATGTAGAGTTTGCATGCTCTTCAACCTGGTACCGTACGTGTGCGTGTTTATACGTGTGCGACCTTTGACCCTAGCCCATTACCTGGATTACCCAATTGGACCTTTACCCCATTACCCCCATTTTCCACCTTCCTCTTCATCACATTCACCTTTTATCAAACCACTCACCGATTCTATCTTCTACCTCATCAGTTCCTAGTTTGAGGGGGATCACCTTCACCCACACATGGGGTAACCACATCTTATTTTTGTTAGCATCGCTTACCAATACAAGCTATGCAACAAAAAGGGGCAAAATGTAGACACCAAAATTAGGTCACACTCCCTTGGTCCCTTGTCAAATAACCAACTCAAGCATACTCATCTAACCATGGCCCCTTCCACCCCACATTAATATTAATTTAATTAAATTAATTAAATTAATACCCATCCTCACAATATTCATTACTTAATTATTTTAATTAAGCTAATTTCCACCTCACCTAGACACCTCATCCAACCACCTCACCCTAGACCTATTCTTGGCATGTTTCCATAACCAACAATAACTAAGTCTCACTTGCCTTAATGAGCTAAGATTTGGTCTAACCCTAAAATCAATCCCTAAAATCTCTCTAACCACATTCCCACTCATTAGAAGGGAAGTTTCTGTTCTAATCCACAAGAATAAACTAACTGGGCCCAATAAATTAGAAAGATCTACCCATTTTAGTAAACCTAGGGAATCCCGCCTTAACCGACGCCGGTCACCCCTAAACCGATGCGGTCGACCCAACCTGTAATCGGTTACCATTTATTCACCCAAACAACCTTGTTTTTGGGTTGGCACATTCTGAGAGTAAGGAAAGGAGATTAGAGCTGCATGCAAGAAAAACTAGCATCCTTTCACGTATCTAGTCATCCGAACCATCACCAGGACATATTTTGGAAGCATTGCACTCACGGAATCATTCTAGGAGCCACTGCTACGATATCCAACACCATTCTTCTGATCACATGATCACCTCCATTCAGCCATCAAAATCTACATCACAGTAAGTATATCTCTACCAACATTGTCTATTTCAGCATAGTTAACTTTTTTCATTCCTGTCATTAGTTGATACTTTGCATGTTCATCACTCCATTGCTTAATAGATTGTAATCTCACCATTTCTCCTACCCACACCACCAATCATCATTCCGACCTAATATCCATTTCGAGCATGCTTGAGATCTCTGCTGAGACCTTCTCATTCACTCTCCTAACCTTATTTGACCTCGATCAACCCCTTCCATTTGATCTATTTGAGTCTCTTTTAATTTAAACATACCAACGCCCGATTATCCACAACCATCATCAGTTCTACCTAAACTAGCATCGGTCATACCGATCGACGTCAATATGTGTTTTACACCTTGACCAAGAACAAACCCAACAATCACCTAACAGTTGACCTAAATAACCCGAATCTAACCCGACCACCCAAAGACCTTAACACACACCTTACCTCTTAGATCCAAATATAGCCTAGCCTGTTGTGATTGGATTTTCTTATTGTACTTGAATGAGATACTTAAATCATATCAATTGAGGAATTTGTTTATTTCTCGCATTAACATGTTTTAAGCAGTGGATTGACAGCCATCTAGGAAGTATCACACTTCCTGGAACTAGCATACTCTAGGCAGTCCACTGTCATATACCATTTAATTATCCTCTTGTGGCCTTGTTGTCTATTATAGATAGTTCCTCCTAGCCAAAAGGAAGATCTCAAATTCAGCTGTGGATCAAGAATTCGTAACACGTGCAACAACCATCAACCGACCAACATTTAACAGTATTCCTCCTTGGCCCTTACCTTTATCTGCTTCGCCATTTCGAAAAGGTGAAGAAAATGGTGAAACGCAAACTACTTGAATTATTGCCTTAATCTTCCTACCTTATCACTGGATCTAGATGTTGCTTGAAATTTTCCATATTTCTCTTGATCAGCCTCTAAAATTCATAGCTTCAAGGGTAGAGGTGTGTAGACTAGATTTTCTCGTCTCCTCATCCAATAATGCTCCCACAATGTAATCATAGTCAATATCATTAGCAATACTAAAAATAATAAAAATTACTATATGATCCCATTAATCTAGCAAAGTACATGACAAGGTGACTACCTTTATCCTCATCATTCGATTTCACACCAATACTAGTCAACGACATGACAGAGTATTTAAAATATTTAAATGATCAATAATTTTAATACCTTTTGTAAAGAAGGTAAAAATGTGTCTAGACAACATGCACTCCTATCATCCGCCCAACTAGGGTATCGAGGAAACAAGTAAGAGACACACAAATAACGGCACACAAAAATAGAATTCAAAAGGGGTAATGGGACTGCTAAGATCGTATACCAAAAGGAAATTAATCCTTAGATTAGGGCGACCTAGGGTTTCCAAGGCCCAAGATCGAGAAAGAGGAAGGAACCCTATTGGGGTACCAAAACTATGGGGGTTACTAGGGACAAAGTAAACATACAAGATCTATGCTAATCAAGTAAAGCATGCAACATAAGATAAATAGCTGAATAAAAATATGTTAATCTAACATGTGCATAAGATGTTAGGCTAACATAAAGTGATAAGAAAAGAGATAGGAGACTACTCTATGTAAAATGAAAATTCAAATTAGAACACCTACTGCTAGGGGCAATTGTTGATACATCTATTTCGCTAAGGACAATGCACAAAGAAATAATAACTTTTGGGTGGAGAAGGGGAAACAATCCTATCCTAACTCACTATAGGTGACCCAAGAGTGCAAGAAAACTAGTCCAACAAAAAAATCCAATCCAAGAGTCAAGGTGGAAGAAATTCAAGAAGTGAGAGAGCATATGAAATTATACACAAAAGAGTAGATTAAATGGCGAGTTCTTTTATATTTATGTGTTGTGTATGTTGCATGTGATATTCTTCTTTTGATATTTATACCGAGGCGATCGCCCATGCGATCACACGGCCATGAATTTTAAAATGCTCGACACAATCACCAGTGGGTGATAATGTTGGCTAGGGAGGGAAAGGACAAGTGGTGTGTGCAATGTGTTGTGAAGAACAAAATTAATGCAAGGTAAAAATAATATGGTCATGTGCAAGTAAGGTGTTGGAAGGGTGCAAAGAAAAGTAAGAAGAAAAGAGAAAAGAGATGCATAAATAGGACCAAAATCCATTCTCTCTCCATGTATCATCCCTAACCCAATGGTTACGTGAATAACCATACCCTATCCCAAAACGCTTCTGTACGTACCCAAAATTGTAAGGTACTATACTGCCGAACAATGTAACAAGTGCCCCAATGATGATACAGGTCTCCTCGCAAGGTGTTCGGGATCCGGAAAAGCCCTCGGAGTATGCGTTAACATCCCGCATGCCCCGCCTAGCCCCCGCGTCCTTTGTTTTCCCCTTTTTCCCTCTTTTCTTGGCCTTTTTCTCTTGATGAAAGCCGCGCCGCCCGATCAAGGCGGCGGTCTCAGAATCGCTGCCACGCTTTCAGAGCGGTAGTCCTTTACGCGTTTTCCAGAAAGCATTTTGACGCGACTCACGTAAAAGATCAACATTTCACCAGCTTTTCCTTGCCGACTTGGGCATGCATTTATGTTTTTGGTCCCCTGGAATAGTGTTTGGCCATTGTTTATTGTTTAAGAGTTCAGTTTGGTTTTGATCTTTGGGTGAATGGAGAGCTATAAATAAGTGGCTTGTGCTCAAGCAAAAGGTCCGATCTTTTGGCTCTCATCTCCTCATTTCGGTAGTTCGATCATCTGTTATCTTGTTTAGAAGCCTTGGTTTAGTTCATTATATGCTTAGTTAGTATTATTCAGCTGTTGGTAAGCCACATATCCAGCTTGTGCAAGTAGTGTTGTTATTTTATCCAGTCCATTGGAGTAGAATAGCTTAGGAAGCCATTAAAGTTGCAGGTTTTTCTCTTCAAACATGATAGTTTCAGGTTCTGGTCGCTTTACGTTGCATGACTCGCAGTAAAATCCCGCTAGGAATTGCATAAGCCAAGCTCTGTACTCTTGTGCTATCCCTCTCCTACTCGCATTTTAGTCCGCATTCTCGAGTCCTTGTCCCAATAACTACTACGCCGATGCTAGCACTACACGCTTTTACGGATACACGTGAACATGAAAGAACGAGGAGATCACACTGCTTTGGGGAAAAGATCACACACACCAACGGATTCGCCAACTGCATTCTGCGGAATCCGAGGTTTTTACTTTCAAAGTTCTAGTTAGAATCATATCAAATAAAATAGTTAAATCACTTCATTTCAAGTAAATTCTATTCTTGATATTGCAGGGAAGTGTGAGGATTGATAGTTTAGTTTCGAGAAACTATGATTCACTCCTCACTTCGAGGTAGGATCGAGAATCTTGCGCAGATAGATGAGCTATTTCATTTGTTTAGAATAAATCTACAAATTACACAGGCAAATAACTACACTCGGTTATCTTGTTTGTTTTAAATTATTATTTAGTTGTTATTTCTAGATACGTTTAAATAGCTTGCTTTCCTTAAATTCTTAAAAGGTTTCTCAGAACAATAGAGGTTATATATGTTTTAGATTCATTCCACGTAATTAGAATTTGCTTTGTTATAGTTAGATTTACAGTTTATTTTGTATGACAATCACGGGACCTCGGGAGCCCGGGAATACATATTTGAGCCAATCGTGCCTCAACCAAACCTCGTCACAGCAATAGTTGACATAGACCAAAATATCATAATACAAGTATTCCAAACAACAATGATTTACAACTGATCAGTTCTCAGTTGAGAGGGTTAAATATAGAAGACGACCAAGCACACATGTTTTGGTCAAATCAACCAAATTACAGATTGCCCTAGGCAAAACATTCACATGACTGTAGAAGGGTTCGAAAGAGAACAAACCTTTGGTTGTGATCCTTTGGTCCCATAGCCAGGTGCAGGAGACACTCTCACAGACATAGATACCAGTTTAAGGATCCAGGTTGCACGAACGCCTGTGAGATATTCTGAGAAGATCACATAGTTATTGGTCCTAAACATAGAAGCTGAGAAAGCGTATGATTACTGGATACTAGGGATTAGGACTTGATTTCGTATATGACCATAACAGGACCGCAACAACCAAGAGTCTACGGTTGTGACCCACAAATTCCACAGCCTAGTGAATCCATAAGTCAATCAGATATAGACACTGGCCTACGCACGTTAGTATTCAGGTCTACTCCACTCCCACCCATCATCATCGAACAATTGTCCTTACTAGATATAGCGGCTAACAAAGCTAGAGAATTCTGGACTAGGCCAGAGAATCGTCCGTAAAGTCAATTGTTTTCACCATCCACCATATGACCTTATCTGGAGACGTACACGAAACTATCCCAGGTCATTTTCCACGTATTCCACAACCCATAGATCGAATCACGCTAGAGCTCAATATTGATTGGAGCCTTCGAGCAGTCATCCTTGCTGATCGATCTATCACACCAGTCCAAGTTAGAAGGGCTTTCTTTGCCTTAGATTCACAAATTCCATTAGTGCGTATCAAAGACATTAGATTGCCTAACTAGTTTGTCTACATCCCACGCATATTCCATCCCCACCGGCTGTCTCAGCATGACCTCGAGAGGTCGGGTACGCGGAAGAGTTACTTGTAGATTCCCACGCTCGCTTGTCACTTTTCCGGCGTACAAAATTGGTGAACCTGACGTGAACAAACAAAATTAGTGAAGCTGACGTAAACTTCCTACTTTCTCTTCTGGAGTTATAGTATCACGTATTCTTCCAAGTTTAGTATACATTTTCATCTTCTCCGCCTCTTTAGCCTTTCAAAACCATCTTCGCTCCTTCCCATTATTCTGCGGGTATTCATATACCCCTAAATATGTTGGGATTCGATGTAAATAGCAGACCCCTCTTGGGTCTTGAAGCATACTACGCCCAACAGAACAGATAATCATCACCTTTGCTCTCATTATGGGGTGACAACTATTCAACTAATCAGTTGTCAACACAAACTCCAAGGATCAGATATAGCTCGTCCTTTCAAACGGAGGAGTTAGATCAACCCCCTCGAATGCAACAAACAGAGCCTTCAGGCTCGAACAATATGACGTTCACTGGAGAATCTGGGTCATCTCCTCAGGTATTGCTTAGACCACAAATTAGTAGACAATCCGACCCATACCTGGTCTTAGATGATGAACAGTCAATACGTTATCCTAGGAGTGAACAACGCTCCCGGGGCATGTACCCACCTATAGGAGGTCTACAAATACAACCCGAGGTCTCTTTTCAAGAAAATACCTCTATGCCACTGCATATAGGAAATACTCTCGGAGAAACTTGGCAAGATAGCAGTCAGTTCATAGCAGATATATCACATGCCTATACAACACCGTGGTATACAACAAACACCGTTAAGGAAAAGCACCGTCACTTCGCCAAATGAAGTCATTTCAACGTTAATAGAAAAAGTGAGAGGGTTAGAACTTGCTCAAGCAAGTCAAAATCCTCGATTCATGCAAGCGGGAAGTTCCAATCCTCCATACCACCCTGGCCAAGTAGATCTCCTCACGGGAGTAGGGCGTAGGCATGCCTCCTCAATATCCACAACAAACGCCAACAAGGCCCACCATCTCTAATACCATTCCTCCGGTCTAGTATCAAACAATCCATTCCTAGACAATACCCCGTCATACTTAAACATGTACTCCAAATCACCACAAGGAGATATGTCTCTCTCTCTCGGCATTTTTCTCAAACGCGGGGACTTCCCTATGCCCCCTGCCAATACATAGCACCGTTGCGCCATATCAACAACCCATCCCACCACCACTCCTCAAAGAACCACCATCAATGGTTGAAAATATGCGATAGGGACTTATTCAGAATATCTGAAGGAGCCCTTAGACTTCGACCATACGAAGCATCATGCTTCCAAGACCCCTTCCCGATTTACCCAAGTACAAAGGTGAGGGAGATCCAAACGCGCATATCAAGGCTTACGCTACAGCCATACGAGAATTACTCCCTTGGGATGGGGTTGTTGCTAAAATATTCCCCAAAACTTTGGAAGGCATCACTCTTGATTGGTATTATAGAATACCTGAGGCTTCCATCCATTCATTTAAACAACTCGTGTCAGAGTTCATTAAGGCATTTGACATGAACAAACTATTAAGAACAGGAATCAGGGAATTCTTGCACATCAAACAAGAACACAATGAATCTGTCGCCCATTTCATCCAGAGGTGGCGTACAGTTCTTTATTCTTCAGCAAGTGCTCCAAATATGGATCAGATGGAACTATGTGATTTATTCCTTCATTCTCTCAGCAGAGAGGTGAAGGAAGAAGTCTAGAAGTTCCCACTAAGAACTTACGATGAAGTACTTGAGAGCGCTCTTCGAATAGATCAAGCAGCGATAGATAGTGGTCGTAAGACATATGGAACAAACGGGAGGTTAATCACCTCCAATCAGAACACTACAAATTATCCCACTACCACAAACGTCAATCAAGGACCTAAAGTCCTTAACAAAAATCGTGGGGTAACAACAGATGGAGTAACTGATCAGCCTAAGAAGGTAAATGTTGTCAATACTCCATTACAAACAAACAACCAACGAAACAACAACTTTACCCCGACAATCAATACAGTGGATTTTAACCATCCACAACAACAACAACAATGGTGAAATCCCATACAAGGGCCAAGCCAAAACTCATTTGGTTATCAAAACCAAAGTCAAAACCAGAAACAACAAATGCAAAACTTTAATCCTAATAGGCAACAATTTGATCAGAATTTTAGGCCACAATATACACCAAACCAACAAAATAGGAATTACAATCCCAATTCTTATTGTGGTTTCCAAAAATTTGGGGTCATGATACTTTAGAACGATGCCATGACTACAATAAATTCATGCAACGTTTGCGGAAGAACAAAGACAGTTCTTCATGATTTGTTTTTGGCAGATCCCATATCACCACCACCAAACATGCTCGCAGGGGCAGTTTCCCCTCAGAATGCTCCCCTCAAGATCTTTAACGATCCACTCCCAAATCATGATAATAACAGACTAAATCCAACTGGGACGAACAAGGGTGCAATGACGGGAAATAATGATCATGAAGCCTCGACTTCACTAAATCCATCAGTTGCGCCACAATTAGGAAGTCAACCGAGACCTAAGATAGTCAGTTTGGTAGAACTAGATGCTGAGCTACCTATCGAAGCTATAATAAGAACATGAGAGTATTTCTCTCAACCAAGCCCAAGTCATCTGCCAGAAACGGATAAGAGTCAACAAATAGTAGAAAAACCCGTGGGTGCCTATGATTTAATTAGCGACCTAACAAAGACCTTCTCACACATTTCATTTTTGGACTTACTAAAGAACTCTCCTACTCACAGAGCTACTCTTTTAGAAGCATTAGGTCTAGGTCATCTAATTAACATCACCCCACCTCCTGAAACACAAGTAAATCACGTAGATTTTGATATCCACCCTCCAGGGCAGCCGGACAAGGATGTCGAATTTATATTCGAAATAAGTAAAATGCCTACAGATGCTGAGATCGCACGCCGAGGTGATCCAGCCTTACACTTACAAGTATGGGTTTATAATAACTACGTAAAACGGGAAATGGTTGACGATGGGGCCGCAGTTAACATAGTTCCCTTCTCTTTCCTCCAAAAACTAGGATATGGGGAAACAAACTGTTCCACCACTCGAAATACGTTGAGAGGCTATGATAGCCTTAAAGCCACTTCGATAGGAACCATAATACTGCCGGTCACCTTAGGACCCAAAACAATCCTGACTGAGTTTTATATTATAGATCGGGAAACTAATTATAATATGATCCTCGGCCGACCATGGATACACCGAATGAAGGCAATCCCTTCTACGTTATTTCAAGAAGTAAGATTCCTGCATCTAGGAAAGGTGTTTGTAGCCAAAGGTGATCCAAAACCTTTCGATTTGCACCTAGCTGATTTAAAGAAAAGACCAGGTGTGCATTCAGAATTTGAACTTCCAACAAACCAACTTAATAAACCCACTGACCCAAAACCAGAGGAAAATTTGGTACCTACGACGGATCTTGAAGCTATCAGCATAGCCAAAACAACCCCAACCCCCAAAGATAAAGCTAAAGAAACGGTATCATTAGGGACTACCGCAAAAATCGTTGAATTAATAGAACAAGATTTACCAATGTTCTTACCATTCGATTCAGTAGGCATAGGATATTCCCTAGGTGTTGGTTCCCTTCCAGCAGAGGACCTTTGCATGGTAGAAGTAGAGTGCACAAATACAACAGATATCCCAACATCTATACTCCGGCTAAATATTGGACTCTCCATTTCGATGGAGCTAAATGCCGTTATGGAGCGGGGGCAGGTATAATTCTTACTTCACCCGAAGAGAAATTCCTACCATTTTCCTTTAAGCTAAACTTTGAATGCACAAACAACGGTGCTGAGTACGAAGCCCTCCTCCTTGGCCTCACCTTAGCCAAAAGAATTGGTATTGATAACATCAGAGTCTTAGGAGACTCGCAATTAGTGACAAACCAGGTTTCCGAGGTATATGAAACCAAATCCGAACATTTGCAACTTTACAAAGAAGCCGTGTTAGATTTAAGCAAGGCATTTAACTTCATATCCATTGAAGCAATCCCGCGAGAGAAAAATCTTCTCGCCGATTCAATAGCAACTTCAGCATCACGTTTTACTCCAAGCAATGAGTTAGAAGAAACCCATTTCACGGTGTCCATTCGTAAGGAACCATTGATAAAAACAATGACAAATCCCCTTTCAAGCGGAAGTGAATCTACCATCCTAGACCATGTTGATAGTGATATGGCCACTATGGATTACTTAAATGCCTATGCAGCACTACATCTCTCCTATCACATGCTAGATTTATCCTTAATACCACACTCGTCTTCCCACTTCGGAAATCCCGTAACGGATCTTCCCTCACAAATGGAACCGGGCATATGCGCAGTAGAAAATGGGGATGATTTGGATTTACCTCCAGCACCACCTGAGTTCGAAGAGGGTAACGCCTCTTTGATTGAAGAAACAATCGATGTCAACATCGGGATGGATGACGAACCAAAAATCTTGAAATTAGGATCATCCTTAACCCCAGAAGAAGTAGAAATACATACGCGGATCCTCAAAGAACATCAGAAGGTGTTTGCATTTAATTATAAGGAGATGACAGGAGTCGCACCCCACATTGCGGTGCACAACCTCGTCACTAAATCAGATGCAAAGCCAGTTAAACAAAAATCAAGACCCATGAAACCCAAAGTAGCTCTCATGGTAAAGGAGGAGGTAATAAAACTCCTCCAGGTAGGATTCATCAAGCCAGTCGACTACTCCCAATGGGTATCTAACATCGTTCCCGTTCTCAAGAAGAATGGAAAGATACGCATCTGCATAGATTTCGAGACATCAACAAAGCATGTCCTAAGGACGACTTCCCGTTACCATCTATCGATGTCATTGTTGATGCAACAACTGGGTTTGAACTTTTGTCTCTCATGGATGGATTCTCGAGATATAATCAAATCAAAATATCTGAGCAAGATCAAGCTAAAACCACATTTATAACTCCTTGGGGAACCTATTGCTACGTTGTTATGCCATTCGGTCTCAAGAATGCCGGTGCTACGTACCAGCGAGCTATGACATATATATTCCATGATTTAATCCATAAAATCGTGGAATCTTACGTTGATGACTTATTGGCTAAGGCCAAGAAGCGTTGTGACCATCCGGAAGTACTCCGCGTCATTCTTTCACGCCTAATAGAATACGGAGTCACGCTAAACCCAGAGAAATGCGTCTTTGGTGTAATGGGAGGGAAGCTCCTAGGTTATATCATATCATCACGAGGGATAGATGTCAACCCAACCAAAATCCGGGCTGTCCTCGAAATGGTTCCACCTTCAAATGAATCTGGAGTCAGGTCATTCCTCGGAAAGCTGGGTGCAATCCGAAGATTCATCCCGGACTTAAGCTTCACCGTTCATCCAATCAACAATTTACTCAAGAAAGACTATAGCATTGATTGGACCAAAGACTGTAATGAAGCCTTTGATGCAGTTAAGCGTTTCCTATTATCACCACCTACGCTAATGCCACCAAAGCTAGATCGCCCGTTAATTTTATATTCACGAGCTACCGATGTCTCGCTGGCCTATATGTTGGCCCAAGAAGACGATGACAAGAGAGAACGCGTGATTTATTTCATCAGCCGAACACTGCTCGACTATGAAACACGCTATACACAAGCAGAACGAGAATGTCTCGCCATAGTCTTTGCAACCAAACGCCTAAGACATTATATGCTAAACCAGGAAACAAGGGTCATGGTAAAAACAGACCACTTACGAACTTTCCTCACACAAGGATCCTTATCTAAAAAGGCTGGACGTTTTATAACTCTAATGGGAGAATTCGAATTAACATTTATAAATCAGAAGTCAGTTAAAGGACAAATCATCGCAGATTGGTTAGCTGACAACCCTTTAGATGGAGGCGATCTAGTAGACTTAGATTTTCCAGATGAGTGCGTTTACTACATCGAAACCCGACCTTCTATCTCTGAGTGTCTTTGGTACACTGATATCATTAATTATATCATGGACCATACGTACCCAGAAGGAGTTACACCGCAACAAAGAAGGCGGTTACGCATTATCGTAGCTAAATACGTCATTATAGAGCAGGTGCTCTATCAAAAAGCATTCGATGGAATGCTCCTAAGATGTGTCGACACAGAAGAATCCAAGAAGATTCTCCATGAATCTCACAGCGGTATATGTGGAGGCCACTTCGGTGGCCATGCCACCACTCGGAAAATACATCGAATGGGCTATTTCTAGCCCACACTAGAACATGACGCAATAGAGTTTGTGACGCGCAGTGTCATAAGTGCCAAGAAGTTCTCCCATGAGATCCACATGCCGGCACAAGCTCTGCAACCAATCGCTACTCCATGGCCCTTTTCTACATGGGGCTTAGATTTGATAGGGAAATTCTCTCCCTCATCCATGGACGGCCATAATTTCATAATCACGGCCACTGAATATTTTACCAAATGGGTAGAGGCTATGCCTCTTACCACCGCACAGTTCCATGTAATCGCCAAGTTCATTTTGAACCAAATCATTTGCGAGTATGATATCCCACAAATCATTATCTCCGATAATGGAACTTCTTTTAATAATGAAGAAGTTCGTGAACTATGCAACAAGTTTAAGATAAGCCATCATACGGCTTCCCTATATTACCCTCAAGCCAATGGAACAGGCTGAAGCGAAAAACAAGACACTGAAAGCCATTCTCCTTAAAACGGTAAAAGAAAACAAACGAGATTGGCATTTAAAGTTATATCCAGCCTTGTGGGCCCACCGAACCTCAATAAAAACACCAACGGGAGCAACTCCTTTCTCGCTAGTATTTGGGGCAGAAGCAGTTCTCCCACTTGAGGTCGAAATACCCAGTCTCCGCATTTCATTACAAGGGATTCTGGATGAAGACGCTTACAGAGAAGCACGTCTTTCCCAACTAGAAAGCCTAGATGAAACTAGGTTAGATGCTGAACAACAATGGCATAGAGCTTATCTTTGGACCGAATGTGCCAAAGAAGATAACAAGAAGGTCTATGAACGACATATACGAAGGTGATCTAGTTCTAAGACTAGACAGCCGTATCGACAAGAAGACCGGTGAAGGAAGGAAATTCCGGCCCAAATGGTTGGGCCCATACCGAGTCATGAAGGACTATGGAAACGGTGCATACCTCTTATGTACGCTAGAAGGTGAGGAATTTGGTGAAACAGTCAATTCCCTGCACCTCAAGCGATTCTACGCATAAGCGGCTAGCACTACTTATATAACTACCTACATTGCATTTTCATATAGATTAAGATCATTTTGTCCGCTTGTTTCTTACATAAATTGTGATCAAGGAATCTATTCTCAAAGCAATTCACTACAAACTCATGATGTTGTTGGCATAAAGCTCTTTAATCATACCTCTCCATTTTCGTGATATCATCAAATCATCTCGGAATCTTTTATCAAATAAATTCAGACATGACGAAGTCTTAACGGTAACCATACCAAGATCTGCAAGTTTATTCTCACTTTGATTTCTTCTTAGGATAGGTGTCTTGCCTATGGTCTGTTCTAGAAGCTTCATGGTGTCACATCCATCCCATATGTACATCTCTTTAGAAATAAGCACATACTGAACATTTACTCGAGAAAGCAAGTCAAAAAGTGATTAAACAGAAAATTTTAATTTTACACATTTCCTTGCCCCACCAACCTTCGGTGATGAGCTTGCGTCTCTTACTAGTGACGTAGGGTTGGGAAAGGATGGAAATGCCCTTACTCGCCTGCCTTGCCCACGGTGATAAACCCACGCTTCTTACTAGTAGCATGGGGCAAAGTACAGGGGGTCCTCTTGACAAATAAATGTAAAAGGTCATACACAAACAATTCAAACTTTGAAACTTTGAGTCAAAAACGAATGAATCAGATGTTCAAAATTCCAAGAGAGTTAAAATCCTAAAAACCCAGATTTTGTCTACTATGTGGCCATCTACGGATCTAAGTCTAGATAAACCGCAAAGTAAGTTGCATTCTAAACTATGAAGTCACTCGGGTAGAGTAAGCTTGTAGCTTCCAATTTGGTTCCGCCATAGCTTTGTCTGTCTTTCACCACTATCATTTCAGCTACACCTCATAACTTGTGCCCTTTCTAGCTCTCGGAGATGAGCCCTCGCATCTTACTAGTTGCGTGGAGTTAGGAGTGGGGCAAGTTAATCATTCATCATCTTGGTTATATTCATCACTCGCAAAATAAACATGAGGTATCCAAAATTGCTTACGGAAGCTAAGATTCAAAATCACATTACATCTACATATATCAGCATCGTGAAATGCACAAAAAGAAATAAACATTTGCATCATCTGTTCTCCATTGCATACATTCTAAAAAGCATATAAACATACATCGTAGTATACATAGAAAAGCTGGAAATAGAAGGGAAACCATGAGTGCCAAGGTTTTGATCCAAAATGAATACGTATATATAAATGATCAACGTTTATATACAATGCCATCATGCACTAAGCATGGTCAAAACGCTCAAAGAGCCCGTAATATACAAAGAATACATAATGCAAAAATACACGAGAGCCAAGAGGCCTCTCAATCCCTACGCGACCCCTCGAAGGTGCACGCCCACGCCTAGGACTCCGGCTACACCGGCGCTCTGAATGTACGGAGGGCTTAGGATCCCTAAGAGCTGCGGTCTCACCGCGAGAATGGCTCCTCATAAGATGCTCAGCCATCCTATAGCCCGCTAACTCAGTGCGGAGGGTCGACACCATCCTGGCCACGTGCCAGATAGGAGAAAAAACATCGGTATGTCTACCGGCTGCTGAAGGCTCCCCAGCGTCCACAGACAGCTCTGCGCGGGTCCTATCCATGGGGATCATCAGGGAATCAGTACATACCCTGCGGATCAAATCCCGCCACTCATCAACAGTCTCTGCAAACAAAGGAGAAAATGAATTAGAAACTAAGCAAGAGGCTAAAAGATATAAAATAACAACTAAGGAGAGCCTACAAATAAACATTAAAAGGGAGGAAGGGTAACTTACTCGGATCCCCAGGCCTCCAAGATAGGTCGTTGGGACCGGACTGCACTGCGGATGCGCTGCGGCCGAGGGCTGCTCCTGTAGCAGGAGCAACGTGTCATCCCACAATGGACTCATCCTCTCCAACACGGCCCTGGGAGAGTGGCTCCTCTGAAACTAGAGTGTCCCTCTCTGCGCTCTGCTCAGCCCTCTCTGCCTGCATGATATCCTGGGTATCATGCCACTCAGGATCACTGTCCTCGGTCTCCTCCTTTGTCCCTCCCTCTGTAAACTCCTGGACTCGGAGTCAATATCAATAGGGTCATCGCTGCTATGAGCAGGACCCGCAGCTATCTGAAGTAAAGGTGCCCGAGGTGCACCAACTCTCCCTCTAGCACGAACTATCCTCCTGGCTGCAATGGGAATGCCAGGAGTAATCACTGTCCAACCTCGGCCTCTAGGCCCCCCTCTGGCCTCGCGAACTAATCTGTAAACTGGCACCACTGGGGGAAGCATACCCGTGTATGGAAGGCCAAACTGCTGAGGAACTCGGCCAAAGGGGTGCACCTCCACTCGTCCCACTCGATCGATAAGCTACCTGTGGTGGAGCAGGAGATCAAGGTAAGGGTCTCCTCGCCCCATATGCCGGCCATGAGCTGGTATGGTGTCACCTCCATATCAGCAGTAGTCAGGGAGGCAACTGGCTGATGAGGTGCTCTAAGCACCGACATGTCTGCCCATCTGGCTGCCCTAACAGCTCCAGGATCTGCCACCTCCACACCCCTGCCATAAGGGATGAAGCGCTCATAAACCCAACTCATGACTAGAGTCGGGTGGCTCAGTGACTGCCCCTGTAAACGGACCACCCTATATAGATCGTGGTAGGTGGTCCCAAGAATATCTGTGCCCCAGGCGTATATCCGGCCATGCCCCTCTATCTGTGCAATAATGGGGCCCCAGCAGTATAATAACGTGTCACCTCCCTTGTCCCCGATCAATCTCGAGGCAAGGATCCCCATGATGGCCTGGCGAAGTAAGGGGATAGGCAAAGAAGGAATGGATCGAACTCTCACCCCCTTCTTCGACCCCATGGAGATGACTGCATCTCCCATATATGCTGCCCACTGTGCAATCTGTGCCCGTGAGCCTGTTGTCTCTAATGTAAGTCACCTCCCGATGATCGGGACCCCCAGAATGCGGTAGACGTCCTCTAATGTAATGGTCCACTCACCACGGACCCCTGGCAATCGGAAGGTGTTCCGATCTGCATCCCAGTAAGAAAATAAGTCACAAAGGATGTGACTAGATGGTGCAACATGGGGCACGCGTGATATGCGCAGTATACCAGCCCTCTGAAGTATGTCCTCCTCGTCCTGTGAGAGGGCATCTAGTACCCCTGAGAGCCAATCACACACTCTCTCTCTGCTCCATCTGATGTACTCCTCTCTCGCCTGCATACACCCAAAAACACACAAAACACAGCAAGTTAGCATCCAGGAAATATTGAGAAAGTCATAAAAACACGTAGAAATGCTAAAAATATAAGTGCAACCTCAAATATCAGTTCCTTTTGCATTACTGCAAAGCAAAACCGATGCCTTGAGCGAGGGAGGCGGTTTTATTCGCCGCCTTAAAGGCGGCGGTCAGAATGCTTTACCGCCTTAAAGGCGGCGGTCGTGTAACCGCCGCCCTGAATAGGGCGGCGGTCATGTAACCGCCGCCCTGGCCAGGGCGGCGGTCGTGGTCGAAAACCCACGCGGTTTTTAATCTAAAAAAGCCTAAAACATGCAAAAAAACGACCATTTAACCTAAAAATGGAGCCTACCCAGTAGGCGCCCCCCCTAGATGGACCTTTTAACACTAGCATTTTCAAAAATAACCCCCCCATTACAACAAATTTAGCATTTCAAATTAAAGGGGGAAAAACACAAAATTGAAGAAAACCAACCTGTGATCGCTGAGGTCGGTGTTCCGCACGTGGAGGCATGATCACGATGTCGCTGCGAACGTTTCGACTCTACTCACGCAAGAAACCGTCACCGTGGGTCCCAGAGCTCAAAATCAATCAAATCAATTCACGAAATGAATAAGGAAAATGGGCCCACTTTCATATATATGGCATTCTATTTCGTTTTAAATAAATTTTTCACAGGTTTGGAGCTTGATGGAGGTAAGTTCCTATCCCCCACGAATAGTACGTTCTCATTCCCTATTATTTTAGCGTTTATTTTCCAAACTATTGTATCTATCGCACTTGAGTTCTCTCTTCATTTTGCGAGTAGCGGGAATTTTGGATGGCGTCATTTCAACACACTGGAAGTGTCGGTATAACTTCTAACTTCCCATTTGGGACTGCCATACTCGGACCCACCGTTTACGCCTCTTCATGGCTAAAAGCGCTTCTCGAGGGGCAATATGTACGTACCCAAAATTGTAAGTGCTTATCTGCGGAACAATGTAACAAGTGCCCCAATGATGATACTGAGTCTCCTCATGAGGTGTTTGGGATCTGGAAAAGCCCTCGGAGTATGCGTTAACATCCCGCATGCCCCGCTTAGCCCCGTGTCCTTTGTTTTCCCCTTTTTCCCTCTTTTTTGGCCTTTTACTCTTGGTGGCGAAACCGCCGCCCCGCGCCGCCGCCTGCTCGGAGCGGCGGTCTTTACGCGTTTTCGAAAGCGTTTTGGCGTGACTCACGTAAAAGATCAACGTTTCACCAGCTTTTCCTTGCCGACTTGGGCATGCATTTATGTTTTTGGTCCCCTGGAATAGTGTTTGGCCATTGTTTATTGTTTAAGAGTTCAGTTTGGTTTTGATCTTTGGGTGAATGGAGAGCTATAAATAAGTGGCTTGTGCTCAAACAAAAGGTCTGATCTTTTGGCTCTCATCTCCTCATTTCAGTAGTTCAGTCTGTTATCTTGTTTAGAAGCCTTGGTTTAGTTCATTATATGCTTAGTTAGTATTATTCAGCTGTTGGTAAGCCACATATCCAACTTGTGCAAGCAGTGTTGTTGTTTTATCCAATCCATTGGAGTAGAATAGCTTAGGAAGCCATTAAAGTTGCAGGTTTTTCTCTTCAAACAGGATAGTTTTAGGTTCTGGTCGCTTTACGTTGCATGACTCGCCAGTAAAATCCCGCTAGGAATTGCATAAGCCAAGCTCTGTACTCTTGCGCTATCCCTCTCCTACTCACATTTTCAGTCTACATTACAAATTTGTCCTTGTCCCAATATCTACTACATCCATGCTAGCATTACACACTTTTACGGATCCACGTGAACATGAAAGAACGAGGAGATCACACTGAGGGGACAAGATCACACACACCAATGGATTCGCCACTGTTCTGCGGAATCCAGGTTTTAACTTTCAAAGTTCTAGTTAGAATCATATCAAATAAAATAGTTAAATCACTTCATTTCAGTAAATTCTATTCTTGATATTGCCAGGGAAGCTGTGAGGATTGATAGTTTATGAGAAACTATGATTCACTCCTCACTTCTGAGGTAGGATCGAGAATCTTGCAGATAGATGAGCTATTTCATTTGTTTAGAATAAATCTACAAATTGCACAGGCAAATAACTACACTCGGTTATCTTGTTTGTTTTAAATTATTATTTAGTTGTTATTTCTAGATACGTTTAAATAGCTTGCTTTCCTTAAATTCTTAAAAGGTTTCTAGAAAAATAGAGGTTATATATGTTTTAGATTCATTCCACGTAATTAGAATTTGCTTTGTTATAGTTAGATTTACATTTTATTTTGTATGACAATCACGGGACCTCGGGAGCCCAGGGAATACATATTTGAGCTAATCGTGCCTCAACCAAACCTCGTCACAAAAATAGTTGACATAGACCAAAATATCATAATACAAGTATTCCAAACAACAGATTACATTTGATCGGTTCTCGGTTGAGAGGGTTAAATATAGAAGATGACCAAGCACACACTTTTTGGTCAAATCAACCAAATTACAGATTGCCCTAGGCAAAACATTCACATGGTTGTAGAAGGGTTCGAAAGAGAACAAACCTTTGGTTGTGATCCTTTGGTCCCATGACCCAGTGCGGAGACACTCTCACGAGCATAGATCTTTGGTTTAAGGATCCGAGGTTGCATGAACGCTGTGAGATATTTTGAGAAGATCGCACGATTATTGGTCCTAAACATAGAAGTTGAGAAAGCGTATGATTCTTGGATCTAGGGATTAGGACTTGATTTCGTATATGACCATAATAGGGACATGACAACCAAGAGTCTACGGTTGTGATCCACAAATCCCACAGCCTAATGAATCCATAAGTCAATCAGATATAGACACTGGCCTACGCACGTTAGTATTCAGGTCTACTCCACTCCCACCCATCATCATCGAACAATTGTCCTTACTAGATATAGCGGCTAACAAAGCTAGAGAATTCTGGACTAGGCCAGAGAATCGTCCGTAAAGTCAATTGTTTTCACCATCCACCATATGACCTTATCTGGAGATGTACACGAAACTATCCCAGGTCATTTTCCACGTATTCCACAACCCATAGATCGAATCACGCCAGAGCTCGATATTGATTGGAGCCTTCGAGCAGTCATCCTTGCTGATCGATCTATCACACCAGTCCAAGTTAGAAGGGCTTTCTTTGCCTTAGATTCACAAATTCCATTAGTGCGTATCGAAGACATTAGATTGCCTAACTAGTTTATCTGCATCCCACGCTTATTCCATCCCTACCGGCTATCTCGGCACGACCTCGAGAGGTCGGGTACGTGGAAGAGTCACTTGTAGATTCCCACGCTCACTTTGTCGCAAGCCCGCGTACAGTTCCCCTTAAGGCACACGATTGCAAAAATAGATGCATTAGTGACTTCTAACCTGGAAGAGAAATTTCTAGTAACATGTATGAAAAGATAAAGTGTGAAAAATTAGGTGTATACATATGCCCCTGATTGTTGATTACCGCATGTTGCAATAGCAAAATATGGGGTAGTTAGTGGAAATAATGATACATAACACTTAAATTGAAAGTAGATGCTAAAAGTGAATAAAGGACTAGCTAAAATGAAATATGCCCACCAATACGTACTTGATAGTGTTGGTCATCCTACCACATATGGGCACAATCCATCTTGTTAGAACCCTGGAGAAGCAAAATTGAAATGAAACACTAGAGGATCATTAGTGAAATAAGACATAAATAATCTAGCTAGGGGCCCATGGGATGGATGTCATGTTAAAGGATCATAAGGTGTAACAACGCTAAAAGTTAGGATCATTATACCATTCTAGGGCCTCACCCACTAAGGTTTTCGCTAGAAGCTTAGTTATTGCATAGGTATTTATTTGAATCCATTCTTTATAGAGATTTCCAAAAGTCTTGAGGAAGAGGACTGGATCCTTGGAACCATTGTAAGAGATAGTAGAGATAGTCTCTCACAAATCCATGGCTGCGATATATGGAGCTAAAGGTTCATTTTGGACTAGTTTTCAACATCTTGTTTTAGATTGGCGGAGGAGGAATAGGATTTCCATGTGCATCCACCAATGGAGGAGGTGTGAAGGAAGGTACATTGGGTACCACATTTTGAGATGTTATTTATAACATCTGATTTTGTATTTGGATCATGCTAGTTGTGGTAGTAACTTGGGATAAGGCCATCTAATCTAGGAGCTTAGTTATCAATACATTAGGATCCATAGAAGAAGATTGGCCTTTATTTGTAGGTACTTCTTGGTGTTCATCATGTTCATTGGTAGGGGTTTTAGGAGACTCATTTTGATCATTCTTGCAGGGAGGAGTTTGACTATGACGAATCCCTTTGTAATTGAGATGAGGCATGGTCATCTCCATGGTATCAACGGATATCTTTCAGAGACTTCCATCCCGATTGGGTGTAAGATATTCATTGTCATTGAGATTTTTAATGACACATCTTGGATCTATATGCTCAACCTCAACCACATTACACTTAGTTGAGTGACCTTGTTCTAAGTGATTAGAGGGACAAGGTGGGGACAACAAAGCTTCATGGGTAAGACTAGGGCAGCTAGGAAGATTAGCATTTGTAAGATGAGAATTATAACACTTAGGTGTGTGAAGAGGAAATGAGGGCATGAATGAATAGCCCATGGAGAAGTTCAGGGGATTTAACTGAGCCAAAAAGAGCCTAAGAGGAGACATTAGTATAGTCTGGAAATTGAAAGTAGAATTCTAGAAAAGCGTAATTTAGACTAAAATGAGATAAACTAAAAGGGAAGCTTTTAATGAGTGTGTCGATCAAAAGGTACAAAATGAGGTTCATGTTGGGTTCACCAAGGATGTATGGCAGAAAAAATGTGTCTAGACAACATGCACTCTTATCATCCATTCAACTAGGGTATCGAGGCAATGAGTAAGAGACACACAAAGACTGACACATAACACACACAATTCAAAGGTGGTACAGTGACCGCTAAGATCACATACCCAAAGGGATGCAATCCTTACACCTTTGTGTCAATATAGGGTTTCAAGGCACGAGATCGAGAAAGAGGAAGGAACCCTATTGGGGTAGTGACACTATGGGGGTGATTGGGGACAAAATAAACATACAAGATCTATGCTAATCGAAGTAAAGTATGCAACATAAGATAAAGAGATAAAGAACAATATGTTAATTTGACATGTGCATAAGATGCTCAAGCTAACATAAAGTGATAATAAAAGAGATAGGAGACTACTATATGTAAAATGACAAGTCGAATTAGAACACTTACCTTTCGGGGTGTGGTCATTGATGCATCTATTTCCCAAAGGACAATACACCAAGAGAGAATAGCTTCTGGGAAGAGAAGGGGAACCAATCATATCCTAACTCACTATAGGTGACCTAATAGTGCAAGAAAACCGAGTCCAACGGGAAAAATATCCAATCCAAGAGTCAAGGCGGAAGAAATCCAAGAGTTGGGCAAGTAGATACAAGTTGATGCAAAAGAAGCGAGAGAAAATGGCGAGTTCTTGTATATCTCTATGTTGTGTATGTTGTATGTGATTGTCTTCATTTTGTATCCATACTGACGCGATCATCGTGGGCGATCATGTCGGCGGGAATTTAAAAATGCGTTGTTGCAATCGATCACGGGTGATGGCATGGGCTAGGAAGGAAAAGGACAAGTGGTGTGTGCAATGTGTCATGAAAAAAAAGTAATGCAAGGCAAAAATAATATGGTCATGTGCAAGTAAGGTTTTGGAAGGGTGCAAAGCAAAAGTAAGAAGAAAAGAGAAAAAGAGATGCATAAATAGGACCAAAAGCCATTCTCTCTCCATGTATCATCCCTAACCCAATGGTTACGTGAATAACCATACCCCTATCCTAGAATGAGCCCCTTAAGGATCCCGTTCTAGGAAATAGATGCATTAATGACCTCTAACCTGGAAGATAAATTGTTAGTAACAAGTATGAAAAGATAAAACGTGAAAAATTAGGTGTATACACCTTTCATCCACAATGCATACAACTTCTGTTCGGGTAAATACGATTTGTTACTGATTTCATCATATAAATAATTTCTAATCTACTCCATAATCATGTTGTTGTATTTTCTTCATCTATGTTGAAGAGAACCTCGTTTGCTAAACACAATCGTATTGCACTGAGAGCTTTTGTATCTAGTTCTTCCTAGTCATCATCATCCATCACCATAGGTTTTTTTGTCTTTCCATCCAAGGCTTTGTGTATCCTTTGTTGCACTAGTAAATCATGTGCTTTGAGTTTCCACAATTCAAAGTTCTTTCCATTAAATTTCTCCACCTCAACTTTGCATTCATTTTTTTCGCCATTTGATGCAAAAACAACACCAAATCAAAACATAGTTGCTGCAAAATCAAAATACATGGCTATGATACCAATTGTTAGGCTACCACACGATCTGTAACAACAAGTACAAGCAAAAATGTTAAATATCAAACAAAAATTTACAGAGACAGAGATAAAACAGATCTACATAATACTAAACATGCTAGAGACGAAACACCTATTTTATGTGGTGAAACCCCAACAAAGTGCTTAGGAAACATCCACGGTGCAATATATCAAACTGTTATTAACTCAAGATGAATATATTGCATGCAAAATCGTATATCGGCTACTTTGGCTCTCTAAAAAAAAATATACATATAATTGGCAAAGTAGCGTTAGGATTCCTCCTCCTAAAAATAGAGTGGAAAAATGCCATTTAGATTTCCCTTCCTAAAATAGAATCGGTGGAATTAATCTTTCTAGAAACAAGGATTTGATTTCTTTAATTTTGACTTTGGGGGTGCTTTCCTGAATCCCCGGGGGCTCCATAATATGTCAATGTAAAGAGATCCAACATTTAACTTTGTTGTCACATATCTAATATTCGGGGGTAGGAGATAAGGCGCTCTAGAGAACATCTCTCCAACACATCCCCATTTTAACTCTTATTCCTATATACCATAATTTCAAAACGTAATCAATATAATCCCACCAAATTAAAATAGAATTCAAAATAGGGGTACCTAGTGGTTGTGTTTCCTGGCATTACCTTAATTCTTGACCATGAAATTGTAACAAAATTTATGATAGAAAGGCAAGCTCTTGAATTTAACACTTGTTTATTAAACATCAATTTGAAATACATTACACATAATAATCCAACAATCCTTCCAAGAGGAGAAAATTCAGTAAAATAAAATGAATATGGCCGCATTATATCCCTAAGCAAAGTCTAAAGTCATAGAAAGACTAAATTTCAAGTCATGCGATGTTGCATCCTCAAATTCAATTAAATCATTTGAGTAGATCCAAAATCCTTGCAAATGGATGTCCCAGCTCAATAGCATGCATTCAAAACGCAGCAGAAGCACAACACAGTACAGCTGCATAAAAATAACAGAGAAAATAAGTACCTAGACCTGCAATAAAATGGTTTTAAAAGATATGACTGCACACAAGTGTAGTATTTTATACTCCAGTCATCCCTTCAATATCATGTTTCTCATGGAAGCGGCTAACAGCAAAAAGGCAGCCATTATAAAATTTAGAATTTTGATAGCTCATTCGAATTCTATGCAAATCATTCAGGTTTATGTTGTAAAAGAAGTAGCCTCATAGTCTTAACTTTGTATTGAATTAATTAATCCATTTTATACATGTTGAGAACTCACCATCTCTTCCAGAAGCCGTCATCATCATCGCCTCTAGACTGTGTTTCAGATGGTGGTCCTCCTTGAGAACTGTAACCTTGTTGTGGATACCCTGCCGGAGGATACCCCTGTGGTGGGGGATGATATGCCTGTGGATACTCTGTTCACAAAGGAAAAAAGATAACAAAGAATTATGATTGCTGAGGTTAGAATAAAATCAGAATCAAAACCAAAATTAAAAATTAGATAATGGATAAGTTTAAACAATAAATCATTGGGATTTACCGCACGCATCTGTTACATATTTTAAGAGTGCTATGAAGACATTGTTAATGTTTTCCTGATGATGGTTCATAGAAAGAAAGTGAGCAAAATATTTTTATACACTTTTTTTTCTTTTTGTAAAATTGTGTGTTTACAAGATACATCCAATTATGAAGAAGACCCAATTTTAATTATGTCAAGAAGTCAAGTGAATGAAAAATAATAAGATGCAATATACATTCAGAGAATTTGTTGGATTATGAAAGACGGTCCAATAAGTTAATATATTTATCCCACAATCAATCAATTATTATATTAATAATACAAAAATACATAATTCATAAATCTAATCACAAAATTTGGCTTCATAGTTCACAGATACACTCACAAAGTTTGGCTTCCCAATAAATTCTACACCATGAGATGGCCATTGTTATTGCCTTTCATTTATGGCAAAACAGAAGGAATTGAATTGTAACATCAGCCCGAAGGCAATAGAAAAAGAAACACATGGAAAGGGAGAAAAGAAAAGAAATTTAAGATTAAGAAAAACCATGTGATGGAGGAGCTCTGAGAGGGGCCTGGTTCTGATTGTTGTAACTCATTTTCGAAGCCTGCAAATTATTTGCTTAACCAGATCTGGAAGTAAAATTGATGGGAATCAATGTTGTGTAAAGCAATGGGACGTTGCTTATGTAGTGAAAACGATTGGGTGTGGGTTGTCTGTGTGTATGAGCAATTTTTCAAATAAGACGGCAGGGACTGGTCACTCAAATTGTGATGCCACCATGGCTATTTATATTTTAATGGATAATTATATTCATTAAATCTGGATTAACAGGGTCTTCTTTGTGAAGACATTTTTTTATCGATAAAAAAAGCTTATTTGTTATTAAAATGTTTGGATAAAATAATTTTTCTTATTCTTCGCTTTGATAACATTTGACAGACTTATAAAATAAAACTGCACATCATCTTTGACAGGTTACAAATAATTTAAATACCAAAACAAATATTGGTAAAACAGCTGAAAATGTTTCATTTCCAAAGGGCAATGACGGTCCAAACACAATCTACAAGGCCAATGGTTGAATTGAAGATGAATCACATGTTTTTACAATGTTTTGCTTGAGTTGTAACTACTCTATAACATAAGAGTAGCAACCCTTGTTTTAGAGGTTGATTAGTGGGGTTTGTGTTGTGTTAGAGTCTCGCTTTTGAAGCTTCGAGTAGTTGGGTATTCACCGAGTTGGGTATTCGGTGACCTTTGGGTTATAAAAAAAAGAGTGCAATATGACTAATTCTAGTTGTAGCTTGAAGAAAAGTTATTTGAACAATAATAAAATGGATATATTCAAACACATGAAAAAATAAAATTGCATACCATCATATACTTATCCTTCATCTATTTAAGCCCAATTATTATAATTTTAAGCTTTGTAAGATGAAACAATGAACTATAGTTGTACCCTTAACAAGCGATGTTACAAAAAAATAGGAGACATACAACGATACAAATAGTGTAATAAAAAGTTTCAATTTGTGTTGAATTCTCGTCAATCGATTCGTGTTTTCTTTTTTTCATTTTCGATATTATTTTTGCGTAAGTATGATGTGAATACTATGGTGCAATTGAGTTACAAACGCAACACAAAATGTGGCGCTTATTAGTAGTGTCACCTTTGCACCACAAAAATCCATAACTTCAAAAATATATGCATCTTTTTTTATTATTAGGTACATATGCTCTATCAAAATGTCAAAAAGACAATGCGAGAAACATTTTAGGGATCAAATGCAAAGGGGGGAAAGAAAAAGGGGAAAAATGTGTTGAAGAAAGGTATGGAGAAACAAATACACACAACCTTTGAAGAGGAGGAACATGACGAAGATAAAAGAAAAGAACAATTGTGTAATGAGGAGGTGGAAGAGGAGGAATACTACATGGATAAAAGAAGAGAGGTATGTACATTTAGTTTTAAATACAATTTTTTTGCATAGCAAAATCCAATCCTAACAAATAAATGAAAAGCGTAGAAATAGAACACACCAAATATATGAAAAACAATAAACCCTTACCCAAAAAATAGCAAAACCTAACAAAAAAAGGTAAAAAAAAAGCAAACCCTAGTAAAATACATAAATCTTAGCCAAAAAAAAAGATAAATAAACAAAGCCTTGAAAAAAAAATTCAAGTGCAAAAATAAAAACTTTGCCAAAAAAACCTATGAAAACAAACAACAAAATCTCACAAAAGTCAACAAACCTTAGCCAAAACACAACAAATCCTAAAAATAAAAATTTAATACAAGGAACCCAATGATTTTTTTAATTTAATAAATTGTTTTTATTTGTTTCCTTTTTAATACTAGGCACATAAAAACAAGAAACCTTGTAATCATCGGTTAATTTTTTTGAAAAGGGAATTGCAAAGTGTGAGGTATGGGAGCCAGTATTCATGAAACCACCACACAATATAAAGCACTCTACCCCTTGACATGACATTAGTCGC
Organism: Taxus wallichiana var. yunnanensis; assembly: GCA_018340775.1. Lineage (NCBI taxonomy): Eukaryota > Viridiplantae > Streptophyta > Pinopsida > Cupressales > Taxaceae > Taxus > Taxus wallichiana. The sequence goes on from CM031237.1 coordinate 366,455,906, forward strand.
GTCTCCACAATCATATAATGTACATCGAAATTCATGTATGTATGAAATTCCTTATGTGTATCGACATTTTCAAGCGATGAGATTCTCAAGATTGACTATCTTGTTTCTGTAGACACAAAATCACGCACTTGGGTACACTTCTAGGCCCTAAAGCATACTAATGTATACATATTCCTAAGCAAGAAAACTAATGGTCGACAACTATTTTTGGCCTCTTTACTTTATCTTTTGCATTTTTTTGGTCTTACACATCTTACAACCTTTCTGAACTTAACTTATTTATCTTTTATGGCCTTGGACACTAGCGCCTGGGATTAGGACACTAGCGCCCAGGTGCTCCTGTCCCTCCTGGGCATTCATGACCATCTCTATCCTTTTCTCACTCTTTTGGGTCTCTTTTACTTCTTGGGAATCTTTTAACACTTTGGGTCGGCCTTTCAGTTGTCAATTACGAAATTCAAACAAGGGAATCATATATATACTTAGTTACTTCTCCAAAATTAGGGGCCAAACACTAAGCATTATCTACTATCACCTAAGCTTGCATCTAAAGGCATAAGAAAATTTCAAAGAGGATCTAGCACATCCATACAAGGGAAAAGGGTTGCATCACTTTGCATACACAACATAGGAGGGGAAGTTCATTTTATTCCATCTCACACATTTGCATACTTGGAACATTCTAGATCTATCCCACTATCATAGTGAAACTTGCACAAGGTGACCTAGTGCATCATTACACACACATTCATACAGAACTACATGGATTTTGAAATGTAGTGCAGTGCTCGGTACTAAGTTCACTCTTTGGGTGACCGTCGGGTCGAGTATGACTCTACATTTTACATATTTTTAAATTAGATTTTATGTGGTGGTTTTGGACATGTGCGGACAATGGTTTTGGAGTTACGAGTACAATCGATGATCTAAGAGTGACAACAAGAAACCAATAGTGAATTTCCTCCCACACAAAAGGATAGAACATGAGCATACGGCTAGACACATACCACCCATATCAGTCACTAGCGCCCGCGAACTCCCTGTCCTCCCATGGGTGCTTACATCTGCACATTTTTAGGTCAAAACCTTGAGTGAGCCTTGAAGGCACTTGGTTATAATCTATTTCAACCGTTTAGTTGCCTAGTTCATCTCAGGTTGCATGAAATCAGCTAAGTCATCTACCTCTCACACTTGCTTAAGGTTTCATACTATTGTTTTCTTGTTTCTTGTCCATATACTATATTATATGATTAATATATCATTCATTATAGTATTTACTCTGAAATATAGATTTAATTCAATTTAAATTAAATCATTTGGTGAACCCGATGTGATCAAACATTTAGATCCTTATTTTTCCTATTCTATCTAATCTTCTTTCATGGCTCCTAAAATTCCTCAAGTCTCCTTGTATCAATTACTTCAAATGTACCCACCTTACAAAGATGTTATCTAAAAATCCCTAAACACTGTGTACCTCCCTTGCAATACACCACACGCATAATTCCTCCTTTCACTCAAGCTAATGCTTATATTGATGGTCGGGACACATTTCAAACTCCTCCACCATGGAAAGTGCTCTCTCACATCATCACATAGATCTCCATCACTCGCACACTTGAGGGGCATCAAACTTACCCCCACCCACTCCATCACTATTGGTTGTCTCTAGTATTTACTTATACCTTCTTTTATTCACACTTTACGCTTCATGTCTATCTTTCTAAGTACTCTCACATCTTTGGTACACACATAATACCATCACTACCCGATGATGCAATCTAGTTCATTGTTTCATACTCAATTGTTGAGGGTCCAATTCTTAAAAGAACCTCACATCATCTACATTTCACGCTCAGTGATTCATGATACATCTTTTCTAGCATCTATTCTCACACAATACATTCATTTCAATGATGACGCATTCTAGTTCCATAGTTCATACTCGAATGTTGAACCTCACATCATCTACACACTTCACACTCGCACTTCACGATACATCTTTTCTAGCATCTAATCTCACACGACACATTCATTTCCCGATGGAAAACTCTAGTTCCATGGTTCATACTCGAATGTTGAGGGTATAATTCATTAATGAACCTCATCTCACACACACATTCGTTGGGGGCAACGTTTCTCCTATCATCTTCACACCTTACATATCATACCATCACACTCATACAACATTTGCACATCTTGGTTGTATTTACTCTTGTTATCTTATACTACTTACATGTTACACTTTGTTTCCTATGCTAGTTGGATACTTAGTATGTCATTTTATTTTTCTATATACACATGTGTGTTCACTTGGTATCTTGAGGTGAATGCAGGACCTTTCACAGATTTATACATGATGCATGATTCTTGACACAACTCTTTACCAGTCCCACCGAATCTCTTGGGGGCATCTACTTTTTCTACTATCATAATTTACACATCACATGTTCTATCACTTCAATACATACTATTTCTAGTCACTATCACTATACTTTTCGCTGAATTATACATGCTTTGACATACTATTTATCTTTCTAACATGCTAATGGTACTTCATGTGTAACATTTTCCTTGCAGGACTCTATACAACCATGGTTATCTGACATTCTTTGCTTGCTATTTTTACTATTTTTGTGGGCTATGCCCTATGTTTTGATTGATCATTGTATGATTTTGGCCACTATGGCCATGATTTTCTTGTGATATCATGAGTGATGTCCCATGTTTGAAACCCACTTTTTGCATTCCATCTTGTTTTTCTAGTTGCTTTTATATTGTCTTCTATTGCATGCTAGCTCATTTTCATTAACACTTGTTTACTAGCCCATATTGTTTACATGTGCCTTGGTTTCTACCATGCACATCCCCTACCCCTGCAGGTATCCACTTCATATCAATATCAAGTCCTTTCCTTTGGACCACATTCTCCTACAATCATTGTATGCACCCCAAACGATGGGGCATCCATCAAGTGAAAAAATCACCCTTATAACAACTCAGAGCTCCATTACAACACATTACAGTATAGAAATGGCATAGGAAAACAATTATAGATTGGCCTAGAATCATAATTGGGTCCAAAACACATAGAAGACACTAGCTTCTAGACCTAGACAATAGCGGTGGGTGCTTGTGTCCTCTCCAGCGTTTGTGTCCTAGGGGTAAAAACAATCATTTTCTTACACCAACATAGTTTACAACAATTTTCAAATCAATTCTCCGAGTGAGGCACTTGCCTCTATTACTGAGAATTTAGTCTATTAGTTACAATTGGTTACAATAGGAACAAATCATGGATGTACCATCTATAATGGTGCTTATCGAAAAATCATGGAAGGAGAGAAAAGCTAGACCTCTCTCCCCAACACTCTTCTCTTGGCATGAAATCACCCAAAAACTCACTCTCGGCATGAGATCACCCAAAAAAATCACTCTTGGCATGAGATCGCTCAAAAAAATCACTCTTGGCATGAGATAGCCCAAAAACTCACCATCAACATTCAAAATCAGTAACTCCAAGAAAACATGAAAATTTTCTATCTCATACTCTCTTACATATCAGGTGCACACTTTCCTTTACACACTCTTTACATACTTATACACATATTACTATGATTTTTCATATACAAAACTTTGACTACTCTCTCACTCTTCTTTTGCAAGTTTGTCCTTAATACGCAACAAGAAGCAACTCACATCAGCAAGTAAAAGCTCCAACAACATGCTACTACGCATACACTTCACCCCTAGGGTCTATTTCCCTTTCTTAGTCTCCACGCTTCACATTGCGATCACTTCACGCTTCACTTGTCCACTTGAAATGCTATAAAAAAACTCTTCTCTACAGGATTACAAGGTACACATCTTCTATCTACTTTATGCTATCGAGTATTCACTCAACAACATAAAGTGGGGAAAATGTAGACACAAAATCACACTTAAGTACACTTCTAGGTTCTAAAGCATACTAATGTATACATGATTCCTAAGCAAGAAAACTAATGGTTAAAAATTCTTTTGGCCTCTTTGCTTTATCTCTTGCCTTCTTTTTGGTCTTACACATCTTACATCCCTACCGAAACTTAACTTATTTATCTTTTATGGCCTTAGACACCAGCGCTCAAGTGCTCCTAACCTCTCTTTCATTTTCTCACTCTTTTACTTCTTGGCATATTTTAACACACTTTGGTTAGCATTCCAATTATCAATTTGCAAAATTCAAACAAGGGAATCATAATAATATGTGTGTGTGTATACACTTAGTTACTTCTTCAAAATAGGGGCCAAACACTAAGCATTATCTACTATCACCTAAGCTTGCATCCAAAGGCATAAGAGAATTTCAAGAGCATACATCTAGCACATCCATACAAGGAAAAGGGTTGCATCACTCTACATACAAAACATAGGAGGGGAAGTTAATTTTATTCCATCTCACACATTTGCATACTTGGAGCATTCTAGATCTAGCTTGCTATCATAGTACAACTTGCATAAGGGAAACCTAGGGCATCATTACACACACATTCACACATAACTACATGGAGTCTGAAATGTAGTGCAACGCTTGATACTAAGTTCACTCTTCGGGTGACCATTGGGGTCATTCGACTCCACATTTAACATATTTTTAAATTAGATTTAATGTGGTTTGTGGACATGTGTAACTAGACAATGGTTTTGCAGGTTACAGGTAGAATCAACGATATAGGAGAAACCATAACGACAATAGGAAACTAACAATGAAGCTCCTTCTGTATAGAAAAGGATAGAACCTGAGCATCTAGTTGGACACTAGCACCCAGATTAGTCACTAACACCCAAATGCTCTGTCCTCCTGCGGGAACTTCTTTCCTACACATTTATGAGATCTAAAACCTCTAGTGAGCCTTGACGGCACCATTCTAGTGTGTTTCAACCATTCACCTGCCTAAATCATCTCTAGGTTGCACAAAATTAGCTAAGTCATCTATCTTTCTCACTTGCTTAGGGTTTCATACTATTGTTTTCTTATTGCTTGTCCATTTACTGTATTATATCATTTGTATATCATTCATTATAGTAGTTACTCTGAAATATAGATTTAATTCAATTTAAATTAAATCAGTTTCACATACTATAAGGTAGATAAGGAGGTAATATTTTAATTTATCATATAATATTTATAGTTATGTTCAAAAAATTATTTTATTATCTATTAGGCTTTTTCATTTATTCAAATTTTTAATATTTATATAATTTTAGATCCACCTCTTTAGTGTCATTGTATTCCCTGACCTCGTACATCTCGTGATCGATGATCCATAAGTGGTGACATTTCCGAGGTGACCTATCATGTATCCTTTTCTTTAATGGAGGATAGGAGGTAAAATCTTATTTTATTCTATATTATTTGTAGTCATATTCATAAATTATTTTTAGAATTTATTTGATTTTTTAATTTATTATATAATCATGTTCATTTTTATGCCAATATATTTAATGCAACCTCATAAATATGGTGCTCATCAATTTAAACAATGGGAGACCTTCCCTGCATGATCCATAGGTCAACGATGAAGCATCATAAGTTCCCAAGTTCTCTCTCAAAACATTTTCTTTACGAAAGAAATCAAAGTCATCTTTGACACATTTTCAATAGGACAAAATGGGCACCATATATGCAAGAAAAAATATGCATGGGAATAAGATCTAGTGGGCGGAATACAAGCATAGGTGATATAGCGCACAAGAGGTTCGACATGGAAACAAATGATGAAATTTTGTGATAATGGAAGAGCAAAAATAAGGTGGTTTTCACCTCTGGTCTCAACAAATAAAAATGGGGTTTTTGTGAGTGGGGTCCACTCTTGTTTCAGAGGGGACATGGTTGACCAAAAAAACTTGCTCTCAGTGTGAGATAGCCCAAAAAAATCACTCTTCACTACATTTTCAAGACACTTTTCTATCCTTTAACACTCTTTTAAATCAGGTGCACACTTTCCTTTACACACTTTTATATAATTTTACATACTTATGTATGTTTTCTCATATTTATCATATACATTACTTTGACTACATTCTTTCTCTTCTTTTATAGAGTCTGTCCTTATAAAAATAGCAAATACAAGCACTGTTGTGTTCAATGAAAAGTTGTAAAAGCCATGGATTTGGGGTAAGAATCTCTAAAGAAACCCCAAAGGATTTTAACAATCTGATCAATGGACCATGTGATAAGAAATGAGCAAGGTTTCCTTCTTTGCATACATTAATTTGAAATAAACATGCAAACTAAGCAAATGAAGTTAATCTCTATTCTTTGAAAGCTTGAAATAATGAACCTAAGAGGATCTAAGCATTCAGTTTATGTGTTAAGAGAAAGAGATCTCCCCATTAATGGCTTCAAGGCCAATGGATCTTCCCTTTTACTCTATGTTAATGCTATGAAATACAAGATTAAATGCTTTTAGCTCAAATGAAAGAAGATGAAATACAAACTAAAGCCTAATCAAATTGCTATAATTTGTGCTAGGAAGAAGAGAGATAATTCTTAAGAAATGAGGGAGGGGTATAGCCCTATTTATAGTTTTTGGTTTGGAAGAAAAGGGAGATTTGGGTGCATGTGGGACAAAGGATAAAGTCCAAAAGCACTTTAGCAAGTCAAAGTGTGATTTGACTATGTTAGAGGGTAATTAACCTAGGTTAGACTAATTAATATCTCTTAGAGAGTAATTAGGGTTCTAAAAGGGTTCGAAGGGCTTACTCAATCCAACGAAGTGGATTGATCTTCGGGAGCTAATAGAAGTGAGCTAGAAGTGAATAAGAAGCTAATGTAGTTAGAATGAGGCTATAACTGCCTGTTTAAATGGTTTATAAGAGGAAAAATGACCAAAAGGGTGTCGTAGGAAGGGAGTTAGATAGGCCTAACTGGTGGTGTGTCGTCAATTTGCAAAAGGAAGAAGTGTTAGTGCACTATTAGAAATAATAGTGTATTGATCAAACTACAGGTGTCTACATTTTCCCCTCTTTGAGGTGACGTAAGTGACGTCACTTCAAAGAAAGTAGACAAACACAAGCAAGTAGAATTTTTTTGAAGGGGTAGAAGAAAAATTAATAGGGTGAAGGATGACGAATGCCCCCTCGAGTGTCGATGGGGTGATGAAGAAACTCGATCGACGATCGAAAAAAAAACAAATAGAGAGAAAAGTTTTCAGAGAAGATGAGAAACTAAAAGGAAAAAGGGATATTGAGCTATCGTAAATTAATGCTAACAATATTTTAATCATCATAATGCTTAGAATCCTCCTCATGGGTCCTTATTAAAATGTGAGCATGCGACGGAAGCGTAAAATGACATTAAAAGCCAAGATACAAACAACCATCCTCTGCCAAAACAACCAACTCCATGTAACATACACGAATGCAATGCAATACGAGAAATAAACCAAATCACCTGACAGGGAAATAAGTACAATCACACACACTTAAACCAACAATGTTCAAGATAGTTGCACAAATATTTTGTTATCGAGATGAAGTCCCAAATGTTTTGATAAATGACTAGGGTGAAGAATGATGCCCCAAGCAAGGTGTATTATGCAAGGGGGAAGATGGAGGACACTTCCGTCCTATGAAAAAGCAATGTGCATGACAAAAATAGTACCAGGAAATTGATAGTGCCCCGTAGACGAAGTAAGAAACATAGCTTGTTTAGGTGATTGAAGATTTTGGTGATGCGCAAGTCGTTGTTTCAAACGATTTTGAGAATGTCAGCAAGATCTGGGATGAGTGCCATGCAATAGACATATATTTCAGCCGTAGATGATCGGTTTAATCAATTTTAAGCCATTTTGCTATTTTCCAATATTTTTGTGGTTTTTTAATATATATATTTTTATATATATTTTCATTTTCTAGGTTTTTGATCGGTAGAAGAATTTTAAAAGATCAAAGATCTTCCAAAAATACATGCGTAGGCGGTAGTGGGAAGGCAAAGCTATCAAAAAGCTCTTAGAATATATGCCCATAAGAAGAAAGATGGGTCGAGAATAATTTATTTAAAATAAATTAGTAAATAATCATCATGACGGGGAAAATAGATGAAAAATAGAGGAAAAGGTAGGAAAAGGACACGAAAGGTTCGTAAATTATCTCAGTGTGATGAAGAAGGGACCGTTGGACGACACGAAGTGCCCCAGACATGTGAAAATTAGTAAAAATAATTATTTTAATACAAAAATAATTATCATAGCGGATAGAAGAAGGTTAGAATGATCACGGCGGAGAAAACATGCCCCAGGGGCATCACGCGATGGTTAATATACTCACCGGGTGGTAAAACAATCATGACCAATTCATTTCTACCAGAGCCTTTGTAAATTTTTACCGTGAGTGAAATGAGAGCCCTAGAGTGAGATGGTGAGGATACCGAGGAGGACGAGGCATGCGGATCACATCTGGGAGTACATGCGGGACCTGACGGATGGACCATTCGTGAGTGCCCTAACCCCCCATTAATTACGTATTAATTTTTAGGTTTTTTAGGGTAGGTAGGAGGAATTTTGACACATGCACGTAGGCGTATGCATCGGATTGATGGTACGCACACGCGCATACATCAAACAGACATGAATGTGCACACACACATCCATTCGTGGGGGGACGAGGATGTGTACATGTACTGTTTGGCAAAGAGTGGGTATACACACGTATCCATGGGAAAGGTGTGGCATGCACGCGTAGAAAAAACAAAAGGGGCGCACAAGCGTTAGTTAGGGTTTGGATGGACATGCACGCGTGTGTGTCGAAATGGGCATGTAGGCATCATGGAGGGCACGCAAGCATCTGCGTTGGCTTGCACCAAAAAAAGAGGGAAAGTTAGTGCGTGTATGCATCCACGGGGACACGTATGCATTGGTTAGGGAATGAAAAGTTCCAAAGGAGGCGTGTATGTGCTAGAAGCATGCGAGAAAAGACAACTGGCTAGAAAATAGCCAAGTTATAGAAGAAAAAGGTGAGATTACCTTTAGAAGAAAAGAATAGTTAGTAAATTAGATGTGTTAAAAGCTTTATTTTTCCTTAGAAAAATATTATAGAAATGTTAGATGCCTAACACTTGTGTTGATTTTGCAGTGTATGTTACCTGTTCTTAGACTCGCGAGCACTACGGCTGCTTAGCTGTGATAGAGGCGTAGTTTGATGATGAGGATAGAGTGACCTTGGCGAGCCTTTTGCACGTGATAGGACTATCTTATGTGGCAAGATGCCCCAGATTACTTTAGATCACAGCCTTTTGATGGCCATAGCAGAGCGGTGGCACAGCAAGAGCTAGTGCTTTCACCTCCCGACCAGGGGAGATGACCATTACATTAGAGGATGTATGGCGCATCATGCGGGTCCCGATCTAGGACAACTTATCGAGACGATGAGCCGTTGGAGTGACATTCAACGTCACATCACACATTTGTTGGTGTTCCTACCATACCACGGTGTGGGATGTCTATCAGACTATCCCGATGTATAGATGATCCAGAGTTAGACTGCGTAGTGGTCTATATGATGGCTCTTGTCAGTGGAGTTCTACTCCTTGACAAGACTGGTGCTTCATTTCTGCTAGGACTCCTAGGAGTGATTCTAGGCTTGGTGGAGGGACATACCTACTATTGGGGTCAGTGCATATTAGCACATTTGTATTGGGATCTCCATCTGATCACCTACTACCGTCAGAAGATGGTAGGACCTACCCATTTATTATAGATTTGGGCATGGGACCACATTGCCATTGGTCCCCCTTAGGTGTGCTGAGAGGTCGGGCTCCGATGAGCCTTCTACTATGGGTTGGGTCCCAGCAGGGGATGATGTGTGACCCTTCATGGGGGTTACATACCATTACAGGCATGAGTTAGATGAGCTGCTCTAGGCTTCCATTGCATGGAGGCCTTACAGACATTTTTAGTGGCAGAGGATGGTCTAGAGCTCAACACCGCTACAGTTGAGCATTTTATTTTGGGAAGCATGCAACTATATGCGAGAGTTATATAGAGTGGATCGATGTCAGCGGTAGTTCGGCCTTACCCAAGATGTTCTTGGGCTAGATAGATGGTATGCTCGTAGAGCAGAGAGAATTTTGATATGGGTCCAGATTGCTTGTGATAGAGCATTGACTAGCTTTGACAGGTGGCACCTATTATTTGGGTGCCACTTAGATAGATTAGAGATCCGGGCACTACGCTAGAGTATGGGCCATGGTACCATGGTGTGCTCCCGTGCCATTTGAGCATTCCTAGAGTGGCATATGATGTTGGTGTGAGGCCTCCTCCAGTGGGGCCTCCTAGCGGTGGTGAGGGTAGAGATGACAGTGATGATGATGATGATGAGGGTGGGCCCGATGTGCACCCAACATGTCAGAGGTAGGGGATAGGGTCCCATTCCCATGCAGCCACGAGGACGGGGCCCCGAGGCCCGGGCTAAGATAATATAGGGTTGTGGACATAGAGTTGCCCCCAGTGGGCATTCCAATGGGGATTTATACCCCTCTTTAGTAGGTACTACCAGCACAGGGGCCACCTTTTGATACCCCAGAGAGTAGTAGTGTGGTGGGAACAATGAGTTGCTCTTCAGCAGCGATTCTACAGGTAGCCATCATTTCAGATTACATGTGGCTAGTGTGAGAGAGATACTGATGAGGACCAGTACATGCCCTCACATTAGAGTGAGACCAGGCTCGGGCATAGATACATATTTTGACAGCAGAGAGAGATCAGGCCCAGGCACAGGCCACTCAGGGCAGCGATAGTGTTGCATGGTAGAGTCAGGTGTGAGAGATGGCCACATAGGGGGCTCAGATATTGAGCCTCCTACACCAGTCCCAGACTCAGGTACGGATGGTTGTGGCCCAGAGGGACCATGTATATAGACGGTCACAGGTCTCCTAGCACAGAGGGATGAGGCCTGAGCAAAGTGCAGATCTATTCTTTGGGAGAGCGAGATCGAGAGGCTGCCTCTCGAGATAGGCTGAGGCTGATTTAGGTAGAGTGACAAGTGAGTGAGATGTTTCCCTTTAGGTAGCCCTCACTTCTAGGAGATGTTGACTTGATCCGTGATGCTACGAGGCTCGGTGGCGAGGCATTATTTTATAGGACTTTGCCTACTTTAGGGTAGTTCCCTAGAGTAGTGAGTGGTACTCCCTCGATAGTCAGGGATGAGCATGATAGGTCCAAGTCACATAGATTAGGCCACTCGTCAAGATCAGTTAGGCAGCCCATGCTAGAGTAGCTAGCTGGACAGGGACCATCTAGTCAGCTTGGTGGTCCATCTAGTGTAGGTCCTCCCCAACCACCATTATTCCATCAACCAGTGATAGACCTAGGAGCCCCGACGAGGGCGAGAGCTATGGTTGAGCTCCACTTTCTTCTTGTACAGATATTCTTTATACATGCCTTTGATGAAGGCTGATTTTACTGTATAGCTTTGTATATTATTCATTTTGATGATGCCTCGTGATGAAGGCCCGATTCTTTTTTGATGCATGCCCCTTTTTGATGGCATATTGTATCGATGATGTATTATTTTGAGCACTGACTGGACAGTTATACATGTATATATGGACATTTTTGATGTATCGTTTATATGATGGATTCATGATGTATGTTTGTTCTTTCTTTCATGTATGTGGCATATTTTAGATTCAGAAATGTGTATACTTCCTGCTTTCATATTTGATGATGTATCTGCATAGATGGCACCACATGTTTTTAGATTCATGATTTAGTTCTGAGTTTTTATGCTAGCACTTGGGATGATACTAGATGATATTGGTGTGGGGGATAGATTAGTGATTATGCGCAACCCCTCTTGCCCCCATTGATGATATGATATTTGATGATTAGCTTAGCATACATGCATGATGTAATACTTAGCATTTTTGTATATATATGATGTAGTGAATGATGTTATAAATGTGATGAGATGATAGATGATAGATGTGATAACAAACAACAACTGTAAGAACACACAAGAAAAAGTTAACAAAACTAAACAAATATACACATACTACTACTAAACAAACACATGCACAAACCTCTAACAAGAGATAAAATGAGATCTAATCTAAGTAAGCAAAAATGAACCCTAAAAGGAAGCACACTAACAAACAAAGAAACCTACAACAATTGTTTACAAGCATGATAGCCTTCAAATGTATGTAATGCAATGCTCAATTTAAATCAAACAAGATTCAACTTTCGATAAGCAAATGATCCATTTTAAAGAACTAACAATTAACGGACTAAGTACACCAAAACTATACAAACCAACAACTAAAAGTAATTAAAGCACTACTTTGTTTTTGTGGGACAACATTGACATATTTTCTAATGTTTTTGGGTTTATCTAAGGAGATAAGTTTTCGCAGCTACGTTTGTCACTATTTTTTCTAGTTTCCCAAAGATAGCATTGTGAGCGATGTAGCTTTATCCCTAGAAAGGGATTTTTCCAAATGTTTAGATTTTTTTGTGTATTGTTTTTTCCGAATTTTTTGTATTTTCCAAGGTCATGTTTTGAAAGCAATGTACAAGAACGATGAAGTGTGGATGCCCCCAAGTGTGATGTGGGAATATACAAAGGGTAGAATGCACACGCATATGTGTAGGAAGATGGCAATGAGATTTTCATGCTCAACGTTAGATGGGCTTATACAAAGGTAATGTCCTTCATGCAGATATAAGAGCAAACAAACTAGATCATGGCAAGGCAAAGGTGATCCTAGTAGGGTTCCTAGACCTAGCAGAAAAAGTTGTATCTAAAAAGTGGTAATGATTACCCGTCCTTCCGTAAGAGTAACTTGTGTCGGTGAATACTCCTTGAGCGCCAAAACTAGTTTTCACTCAAAGACCTACCCCTGTGCCACAATTGTGTGGTTTTCACATGAGGACGACCTACTTTTTCTTTACTATTTTCTCATTTTTCCATTTTTTTGCTTGTTTTTTCTTTGTTTTCCAATTTTTAGTTCTTATTTGATATTCCGTCATGCCTAAGCGTAGAACCACTTTAAGTGCATGGTGTTCATGGGTTCTGGAAGCTCTTCACCATCTGAATATGTAAGTTTGTAGGCCCTGATCCATATTTTGCAATTACAACATAAGGACCTAACCAGTTAGCCTCAAACTTTCCTTTCTTTTCTCTATCTTTAACGATGTTCTTCTGATTTTCTTTGAGAACTAGATCCCCTACATCAAATTCCGATGAATGATGCATTTATTATATCCTCTGGACACTCTATTTTGATAAAATTTTAGGTGATTGAATGCTCTGATACACCTTTCATCTAATAGTTCTAACTCTGCTAGGCGAGCAACTCTGTAGTCTTCATCTTTATCAAGATAGTCTTGAGAGATATTCTCAGGGAGGGAAGCTCCACTTCCAGAGGTATGATGGCTTCAGTGCCATAGACAAGTGAATAAGGGGTCACACTAGTAGGAGTGTGGATGGAAGTATGATAGGCCCAAGAGGGTGGGATGTATCTGCAGATGCCAATTATGGCCGGTTTTACTGACCATTTTCTCCATAATCCGCACAAGGGTTTTATTGGTGGCTTCGCCTATCCATTACCTTGAGGGTAATAAGGGGTAGACCACTTAAGTTGGATATGGAAGCGTTGACACAATGTTTTAACCATTTTATTTTTGAAGGATTTACCATTATCAGTGATAATGGCGAGGGGATCCCGTAATGGCATATGAGATGGTTCATGATGAATTTTGAAATCTATGCACCGGTGACATAGGTAAGAGGGACAACCTCTACCCATTTGGTAAAGTATTTGGTGGCGGTGATGATATGAGTATGACCATCTAATGAAGAAGGATGGAGCTTCCCTATGAGATCCAGGCCCCATTTAGAGAATGGCCAAGGCATTGCAATAGGTTGTAAGGCTTGTGCAGCGCATGTATTAAATTCCCATACTTTTGGCATAGTTCACACTTCTTTACAAAGTTACAACAATTAGATTCCATGGTAGGCCAATAATAGCCTACTCTCAATAGCTTCTTAGCTAAGACCATGCCACTAGTATGTGCTCCACAAATACCACTATGTACTTCCTTAATTGCATGGATAGAATCAGTAACATCCAAACAACGAAGCAGATTCCCATCATAGCCATGATGATAAAGGGTGCCTCCTAGGAGGGTATAATGGGCTATGCGGAAAATAAGGGCTTTCTTTTAGAATGGGTGATGTTAGGGGAAGGGTGCCATCTTGTAGGTATTGGAAGATAGGGTCGTACCAAGGGGATAAAGGACCAACAACTTCACATGCCAAACATGACTCTAGCATATCATATGCAGGTACCTGTAGATGTTCCACGAAGAAAGGCATTTTGCTTTCTTTAGGTGCTATGCGCAAGAGAGACCCAATAGTAGCCATAACATCCACGGATCTATTATGTGACCTTGGTTTTTGTTCAAATATGACTTGTGTGAAATATTCCTTCAAAGTTTCAACCATTTTCTTATATGGAATAAGTTTCTCATCTTTAACCTTATACTCATCATTAACCTATTTTATGATAAGTTGAGAGTCCCCAATGACTCGTAGTTGTCTGATATTCCATGTAATAGCTAGCCTGAGGCCGGCGATGAGTGCTTCGTACTCTGTAATGTTATTTGTACACAAGAATCCCAATCAGAATGCTCATGGTATGACATCGCCATTTGGAGTGATGAGGACCACTCCTGCTCCTAGATCCATGGAAGGTAAAAGATCCATCAAATGAACCTGCCATTCTATGACTCTTCAATATACATGATGGATGCATTTGGTAAATCTAAGCACAAAGGTTCCATTCCTAGGAGAGGATCTTTTTCCAACTGATCGCCAAGTAACTGTCCTTTTAAAGACTTCTGATTTACAAACTCAATGTCAAACTCACTCAAGAGAATGATCCAATTAGCCATTCGGCCTGTGAGGGTGGGTTTGGATAAAAGGTATTTGAGAGGGTTGACTTTGGATATGAGCTTGGTCTTATTATTCAGGAGATAATGGCGAAGCTTTTGAAATGTGAATACAACTACCAAGCAGGCCTTTTCTATTTGGGGATAATTCAGCTCGTATGTGATCAAGGTGTGGCTAAGATAGTAAACTGCTCTCTCTTTATGGGCTAAGTCATATTGGGCAAGTAATGCACCAATGGAAAATTGGGTAGTGGAAATGTATAAGAGGAGAGGTTCACCAGGGGTAGGTGGCATTAGTACAGGTGGGTTGGACAAGTATTGTTTGAGTAACGCAAAGGCCTTTTGACAATCAAGTCCTCAATTGAATGTGACATATTTCTTGAGAAAATGAGTAAAGGGGTGGCATTTATCCACAAGTTGTGAGATAAAGCGACGGATTACTGAATCTTTCCTTGTAGACTCCTTAGCTGCTTGAGAGTGGTAGGTGGTGGCATTTCTGTGATGGCTGTAACCTTTGCGAGGATCCACTTCAATCCCTCTTTGTGAAACAATGAACCCTAGGAGTTTTCTGATAAGACACCAAAGACACATTTCTTAGGGTTCAAGGTGAACCTTATAGTCTCTTAGACGCTGAAAGATACGCCTCAACACTTCAGGGTGTTCTTTTCTACTCTTGGATTTTCTAGGATATCATCAACATAATCCTCAATGATGTCACTTATCATATCATGGAAGATAACCGTCATGGCCCATTGATAAGTAGCCCCAGAATTTTTAAGCCCGAAGGGCATGAATTTGTAGCAGAATGTTCCCCAAGGGGTGATGAATGTTATCTTATGCTGATCTTCCTCGTAATTCATATCTGGTTATAACTGAAAAACCATCCATCAAGGACAACATTTCATAGCCAACAGTTGAATCGACTATCATGTCGATGTTAGGTAGGGGAAAATCATCTTTTGGACATGCTTGTTGATGTCATGGAAATCCATGTAGATCCTTATTCCAACAGGTTTTTTCTTTGGGACTATGTTAGAGATCCATTCTAAATAGTCAATAGGTTTTATGAAATCAACAGCTAATAACTTTTCTAATTCTTCTTTGACCAAGAGCGCCACTTTAGGATGCATCTTTCTTAACTTCTATTTGATTGGTTTGGCCTCTGGGTACACAACGAGGTTGTGCACAACTAACTCAGGGTCTAAACCAGGCATATCTGCATATGTCCACGTGAATATGTCCACGTATTATTTTAAGAGTTCTGCAAAGGTCTTTTGTTCTGAGCTGAGAGCGAAGCTCCCAACTTGACTATTTTAGGTTGTCCTTTGAGCCAATGTTGCGTTGATTTTTTCCTCAATAAGCATTTTAGAAGCGTCTTCCATCCGTGTAGGATCGGGGAAGAGTAAGATTGACCTCCTGTGGTATTTCATGATCATCTTTGAATGGATAAATCACTTCGTCTTTAGACTCTTCATTTTGTTTATCTATGAGCTCACCAAAGAGTTTGTCACTATGGGATTTCCGTTGAGCCTTCTTGCTCAGTTTCTCAGAGGTAGGTATACCTTTAGTTACAACCTTTTTATTTAACCATCCACATGTCACTACTTCCTCTCCAAAATAGGCACAAACATCTAGTTGAATCTTAAATCCTTTCTTGTGGTCTCAAGCTGGAATAAAGTCCGAGTCCCATGTGTTGTCCTCAAAGAATTCCCGCTCTAATAAGAGTAAAATTTCAAAATTTTGAGTTTAAGTGTTTTCTCTGAAGTGCAATGAAGTCGTGAAATTGAGGAAAATCGTGTTTTGGGTCATTTGTGTGATTTTCGAAGAAGTGGTGTTGTCAAGCACTTTTTGTCCCAAGGCCATGTCCCAAATACGAAAGTGCACTTTGTTCCCGATCCCATTATAGCCCATGAAATCCCATGTGAGGACCTTTGTCCCATTTTGCATAAAGCCATGGTGCCTTTTGAAACTTTTTTCCCAAGTGTCCCAAAACTTATTGAGTTGCGAGTTGTTCTCCAATTAAGTGGCCGAAAAACTGTGTTTTGGGTCATTTTGTGTGAACTGCGAACTTTTGTCCCATCGTTCCATGTCTCAAATGTCCCAAAGCCGAAAAAGTGTCCGAGCTTTAGGCCGTCGGAAAGTTTTGTCCCGAAACTCCCAAATCGTGTCGAGTACTTCGAGCTCATCCTTCCCAAATCGAAAAATTAAAAAAGTCGAGCTTTCCAATTTCACCGATTTGCCAAACCGCGTCCTCAGGAAATTTTGTCCCGAATGTCCCATTTTAAAAAGTCCAAGCTTTCCCAATGGCCCTTTGTCAAGTCGCGTCCGTAACTTTTCGTCCCGAATGTCCCCAAACGGGCCCCACGTACACCCGCATTTCGTCCCAATCGTCCCATTTAAAAAGCATTTGTGCATCCTCTCCCTGTTTCGCCCGAATCGGCCGAGCCGCGTGTTTCGCGCATTCGCGTCTCACATGTCCCAAGCGTACCAAGTGTCATTCACACTTAGTTTTTCCCGCTCACTCCGAGTATGATGCTATTCAAATTGGTGGTTGTGTATTCAATGCGCATTAAATTCATTCCTCTCTCCAAAGCTATATATAACGAGCATTTCCCCTTTGCATTTTTGCATTGCTTCCATATTATCTTTGCTCGAACCCTTTGTAATTTGAAAACCTGCGCAAATATCCCCTCCTTTGCAAATTCCTTCTAGAAGTCTAGGTTGCGGCTGGACTATCAATATGAAGATCAAGTTCGAGGGGACGGGAGCAAATTTCTCCGCTTGAGTCTCATTGTTAGCAATATTGGGGACAGTGAAGCTCGTCATCTCGACTTCGGTGATTTTGGGCAAGAATGGCAGATGCTGAACCCTACACCAATAGCACAAACGATTCATGATAGCGGTTTGGCTTTTCCGGTGGTTTCCCTATCTCGGTGCGGTGTCGCGTCTTGTGCTTTCATGCGGAGCTCACTTCGACCCCGCTTCGAGCGAATTGACAAATGTACATGGGGAACTCATTGCCAAGCTGGACGATGCCGCCCCAGCCTTTGCTCACGAGTCGAGGATTCGGAGTTGGACAATGCTATAGTCGTCTCCCGAGATCAAGCACAGACCCTATTCGATCAAGATGTGACAAATATAAGGTGCGAGTGGCGAAGTCTTGGTTGAAGAACCCTAAGAAAGGTGCTTCTCGCCTAACCAAAACCCTCTTCCGAGTAGATTTCAATGAGGAATTGTCAGACTTCATAATCCTGCTGGCTCGGGTTATGGGTTTGCCCTCCACCAATGAGTTTCATTTGGATGTGCCCGCTCATCAAACATGGTGTGCGAGGAACAAAAACATCAAGCAGGCAGAGATCATCAGTATGAATTTGGCGGAGCAGCTATCCAACGTTCAGCAAACAAAGAAGTTCTATATGACTTCATACCTGATGTATACCCTAGCAGCATCAAGGCAGTGATTTGGTTTCTCCTATATAGATGCACACAAAGATGATCCAGTGTATGCCTATTGCCCTGATTCACCACGGAGAAAAGCAATCGGAATTTAGAAGGGTCAATGATGCTTTCACCATGTACGTGGTCGATTGCTCGAAGGTGATACTACTAGAAGGTTTTCGGATGAAGCCATGAATCGATATCGCGATATGGGAGCCTATTTCATCAATTCAGAAATTTTCCTATATCGAGCTTCTTTTTGTGAAAGCACCCTCTACGGCTTCCCATGTTACTGCAATGATAAAATGGCCTTGATAGAGATATGTAGAGCAACTAGACAAGTTGCACGCAGAACTTGCGAGAGACAAGAAGATTTTCGGCTTGCACTTTCCCATCTCTCTGCGGGAAACTACACATGCAAAACAACTTTGGATGCTCGAGAACATAGAAAGAGCCATGGTCCCTATCATCTGTTCATTTCTTCAAGCCAAGAACTGTTTTGACTTGAAGAAGTTTATTGAAAAGGAACATCAAGATAATCTACCATCATAGAGGGAATCTTATACGGAAGACTACTTTGGGCTTTGTGCTGAGATGATTTTGAAGCAAGAGGAGAAGGCATTGTGGGTAGGTTCTCCCCTGCAATTGATCAAAGAACTCGGTCTGTACCAAGTTCTGAAGGTCCCGGGATGACAATTGATCTATACTCATATGAGTATGAAAATGTGATTAAGCACCCCTCCGGAGGACCTCGGATTGGAGCAGGAAAGAGAGGATGATGCATGGTGAGATTCTTGCTCTAGTCTTAGTCAGGACTAAGGTCAGTTCGATAAGAAGATCCGAGAATTCAAGAGGCACTCGGGAGAATCTAGCTCCAAGGATGACTCGCACCAATAAGAGAGGCATCGGTTCAGTCTGAAACACTGTCCTGCAAACCCCTCCTGCCTCATCAACACGAGGACCTCTGCAATCTACTCCCTCTTCATCTACCTGTATATAAGAAGAAACTAAAAGAGGTAAAGAAGGAGCCCTGCAGAGAATGACCCTCCAGAAAAGCAGCAGAGTTGCACTATAGGGCCGAGAGAACATCATTGTTCTCGGTGAAAGTGAAGAAAGTGAGATGCAACTCCTTGCCAAATGTTCTGAAGATCCAGCAGATAAGGATAAGGAGGTCCAGAGCACCAAACTTTCGGGTGCTACTAATTCTTTATCGCCTATTGCCTCCAGTGCTCTACTCACATCTCGGGTTCGAGTCAACATTTGCTTGCAGACCACCGAGTGTCATGAGCTCTGTCTCTTGGTCCCCTTGCATCTCTGCAGATTCTTCTTCCTCTTTTTCTTGGGTGCTGACCTTTGGTTGACAAAAGGAAGAGAAAATCCTCCTCTCAAAGCTTGGGACCAAATTTCGATGCTGTTGCAGCCTTGTTGGGCACCACTCCTTCTCGTGCCAAGAAAGCCAGAACCACTTCCAGAATAGTGTCTGATGCCCAAGGTCAGCGATTCTTGAAATTACTAAGCCTCTGATAGACAAATCAGAATCAGACTTGCTGGCATCTGACTTGGAGCTTTCAAGAATCCCTATGGGAGAGTCTACTCCTGAAGGTGAAATTCACAACCTCCAGGAAACAGTCACAAGAGTCATTGGAAGGGTAGAGAAAGGGCAGCAAACTATTGAACAGTTGGAAGAACAAGCCCAAGATTCTCACAGGTTTCATCAAGTCTCTTTTATCTAAGGATAAAGTCTTGGACCCTACCCCATTGACTACTCTTCCACCTCCTGTAATTCTAAGCCAAGATGAAGTGCAAAGTATCAAAGATATGCACAAGTATTCTGTCTATGGTAGAGCTATTGAAGCCATGGTGGATGAATGCTTGTTCTTGAATTAAACTTCATCGATGAAGCTTTTAAACTACATGAAAAGGTGAGTAATGTGCAACTGAAGCTCTCCTCCACTGGGGTTACCATGGATAAAGAACTAAAACTCAGAGCGATTGTATAGTAGACCTTCTCCTTCATGGGACAGACGGATGAGAACATCTTATCGCGAATAAGATTTTCGATGATGCTTAAAGACAATCTATCAAAATCACGGGTCTACAACGTGGAGTGGAAGATCAAAGTTTGGAGGAAGCTTTGGGAGAAATGAAGAACAGCTGGTAGAAGGGAGAAGCTTTCAAGACACTGGGTTATTGCTGCTTTCAAGGATATACATTGTCATCTTCAGGATGAAAACTCTGGTGTTTCCCTGTCCTTGCAAGAAATCAAAGCTCAGTTCAGAGCTTTTGTCAAAGATAATCTATTCAAGGAAAGCTCCATCTCTAAGGAAAAGATGAAGGAAATTTGTTCTCTTGATTTGCCATTGAAGAAGTAAATAAAGATTATCATACTCACGTCGAGTTTGATAAAGAGATGGAGAAGTGTCTGGGATTTTGGACTCAGTCTGCAGCCAACACGTCAGTTCCACGTGGCAGAGACATAGCTGAGGCATTGAAGAAATTCAGGCAGCGGATTCTGAAGACAGTGGGTCCCTCCCAGTAGCTGGCCACCTGTCTCCTTCTCCTTTCTTTTCTCTTCTTCCCATTCTTTTCGTATTCTTTGTAATTAGTTAAGGTATTGCAATGGGCGATCCTTAACTATTCTTTAATTAAAAGAAACGGTTACGAAGAGTAACTGACTTGTAAGCTATATAATGGCCTTTCCACGCCATTTTGCAAGAGAGGAAGAACTTGGATATTTGCTGAAAGTGTAAATAGATCTTAAAGAAATCAATACAAAAGGGCTTTCCATTCTTTGTCTATCTAATTCTTGTTATCTCTGTGTTTTCCTTTAATATTGTGGAGATCATTTTGTTCCTAACTCGTTAGTCTCTACGATTGCAGATACGCTGAGTTTTGCAAACACAAATTGATCTTGTACAACCAAGAAGGAACTTTGTGTCCTTGATTAATAAATCTGAAGAAGGTTATTTATGGAACTTTGTGTCTTTAAATTTAATCTCATTCAACCATCGCAAATGATCTTGTCTTAAATTCTTTGAAGCTTCGCATACACGAAGAATTATTCGCTATCTATAATTTCGAATGTTGCTATTATTCGATCATCTTCTTATTCCCTTTCCTCAGTCCTTGTGTAATTGATGATCCTTGTGGAAAACACTTTGTAAAATCCAAGTTTGACCATAAAAAAATGTTACGTACATTTGTAAATAAGTTCGTTTCTGAATAAGGGAACCTCTCCCATTAAAGAGGAGGGACTTTTGTCCCCTGACTGTTGCTCTTCTAAAAAGTCCTATTTGAAAACCAACAGTTTTTGGCGACTCATTTGGGAAAATCGCATTCCGATGCTTGATTTCGATCATCCTTTGATCTGGTGACTCCGCGTTTCACTCGAGGGAGAAGGGCCCTTGGTATCGAAGATTCTCAGTTTCAGCTTTTGGAGCAACAGGGTTTTCCTTTCCCTTCAAATAGAAGAACTCGTTCAACGAGCACTCCACCTGTTCAAGATAGAAGTCCTACGGGTGGTATTCCTTCAGAACCTGCTAGTCCCAATCTACGAGCTTTGATCCTAGCTGGTGTTACAGTTCCCCTCCAAGCCGTATTTCCAAGAATGGCGGCACAATTGCCATGGGGTCAACGTGTCGGGCCCCTGGCCCTTACTCAGCCTTTGCATGAGTTACCTAGAGGTAACCGAAAGAACTTCCCCAAATTTAAAGGAGATGGCAAAGTACACCCTGATGAACACATTGCAGCCTTCATAGTTGCATGTGGAGTCTTGGGGGTTGAACATGAAGACGTCTCGGAAGGCTTCATTCGTTGAGACGTTACGGGATAATCCGCTTTGTTTGGTTCTATCACCTTCCACTGGTGCCATCACCGATCGGAATACAATGAGAACTCGTTCGAAAGCCGTTCAAGCCGTGGCGAGAAGATGTGCATGCCCCGCTGCTTGCCTAAATTTCTCGAGATAAAGAAAGATCCATCGAGAACCCATGAGAGAATTTGTGGCTCGATTCAATAGGTGATCAACAAAATTCTGTAAATACTCGTACCGGTTGATCAAATTCAAAAATGTTTCTTTCTAAATGCTCAAACGCCCAAAGTCGGTTATGCTCTAAGAAGGGCTAATCTGGAATGTTAATTCGGATCAGAAGCTATTTGTTAGTGTCGAGGATGACTTGATCATGTCAGGGAAGTTGAGAAGAGATCCTCCCAAATCTAAATCTGCTGCTTCTTCCTCTTCCACCTCTGGACCCAATACTGATCCATTAGTCCAGAAACTTGCAAATGATCTAGTAGCTATAAAGAAACAATTGGCTCAGCATGCCCGTATGCAGATGTTCCAAGAAGAAATTTCCAGCCCAGAAATCGTTTGCCTGCTCCTCACACAAGACTAGCACTTGAAGGTCCTCCTGTTAAAGTTCCTGTGAATGCAACCTGTGAAGTTGAAGAGCCAGATGATGATGTGGACGATGAAGCTCGTGAGGAGTTCCTGGAGGAATTTGATGATGAAGCGGAAGAACTTGAGGGATCTCGGGTTAATTTCTTTACCACCGAAGGCACTGATGATGGAGATGACTATGATGAAGTGGTAGCAGATATGAACAGTGAATCATTTGCTGTCATGACTCGAATAGACAAGACGGAAGGGAAAGTATACACATGCCCATGAAGAAATCTAAGGAGCAGCCGGCAACTATTCCTGTAATTGCCAAAAGAGGATCTCCTATCCCTACCTCATCTGCACCAAAGGTAAGTCCTGTCAATCCTGCTACCAAAATTGCTTCTTCTTTTTCTCCTAAAGTTGATAAGCCTAGAATTCCAAATGATGATGGTCCATCCACCTCTGGATCCTTTGATATTGTTGATCACCTAAAAAGGACCAAGGTCCAAATCTCAGAAGCTGAGTACTACCAAACTCATCCCAAGGCTTTTGCCAAGATGATCCAATTTGTTAATTCCCATTCCAAGACCACCTCTAAAGGCCTTTTGCCCACTCCTCATACTGCTGCACTGATGCCTAGTCACGGTGCTGCTTGTCACCTCGCCTTTGGAGACAAAATCAAGCCTTTTATGTAACACTTCTTATAGCTGGCCATAGGCTCAGTAACTGTGTCATAGATTCCGGAGCCTCAGATAACGTGATGCCTGCTAAAGTAGCTCATGCTTTAGGCTTGACCCTCACTCGTACTTATGGATCTTGCTACTCCATGGAAAGTAAGGAAGTGCCTTTGGTTGGAAGGATTAAAGATGCACAAGTGGCTTTTGCTGCTTTACCTGAAAAGAAAGTCTTGGCTACCATCCTAGTAGCAGACATTCCTCCTTCTTATGGAATGTTGCTAAG